>OV651819.1:65082187-65464423 GCA_927349885.1 Psylliodes chrysocephalus | reverse complement strand
GTTCCGAATTGTCCACGCAAAATTCAAAGTGCTGAATGGGAAAAAGGTGAATAAATTAGTGTCTAAATATTATATATATTTTATTAGACATAGACACATAATTCAAAGCATCCAAAGTCCTGCATTTTCGCCATTAAGAAGAAAAGAAGTGGCCGAAGAATATAGAAAACACCTTAGCATTGTAACTAAAATGTATCAAAACTAAACCTATTATGTGAACAAATAAAAACCAGTCTGTCAAAAATGGTCTGTTATTGTAAACGTCAAAAAATTTCCAGTATAATTCGCTGTTGGGTACCCCACGAGAAAAAAATTTCCACTAAAATACCTCCGTTGCCATGGTGATCTGTCAAAAACACGTATTTTGATTGGTTCAAAATTACAGGTGTGGAATTTTCCTCAAAATATTGATGTGCTAATACCAAAAATTTAAAAAAATAATGTATTTACCAAATTAGATCTAAACAATTATTTATAGTTAATTCCATTGCACCCCGAATCACATAGACACGATTTTCAGTTAACGGTCAAGTATACCAATTCAAAACTGTACAATTTGGGTTACAATCCAGCAGTGCATTAAGACAAATCCTAGATATATACCAACATTTCTGCATATATTATGTTGAAGACATCCTAAATCATTTAAAACATATTAATCAAATTATACAGACTTTAAACAATTATGGTTTAAAACTAAACATATTAAAATGCAAATTTTTTCAACAAGAAGTTCAGTATCTAGGTTACAAAATTACAAATACTGGAATCAAAATTGATCAAGACAGATTAAAAGAAATTAAAATATTTCCTAGACCAAGAACTTTAAAAATGTTGCGGGGATTTTTGGGAATGTTAAACTACTATAAAAAATTCGTACCCAATTTGGCAGAGGAAGAGGTACCGTTTATAGAATTACTGAGATAAGATGTAAAATGGAAATGGGATTAGAGAAGAAACATATCTTTTGAAAATATTAAAAAAGAATTTCACGACAATTTGGCTACATATGTTCCGGATTTTACGAAACAATTTATTATACGATGTGATGCATCTGATTTTGCCAATGCAGCAGAATTAGTGCAATATGTGGATGGAATAGACATTCTTGTGTGTTTTATTTCTAGAATACTAAGACGAAGTGAGATTCGATATACAGTTGGAGAGAAGGAAATGCTAGCTATAGTATATGAAACACAAAAATTATCACATTGGTTACGAGGTAATAAATTCATTATCGAAACAGATCATCAATCGTTAACGTTTTTGCAAACTAACAGATACGCAAATAATAGGATCTATCAATGGGCATTTCTTATACAAGAATTTACTTTTGAAATTAGACACCGCGAAGGAAAGAAGAACTTTACAGCTGACTATTTGAGTAGAAAGGAAGAAATCAAAGAAAAATATTTGCAAACTGTAATAGTCACCACTAATATTCAGAATACAGAATATTAAAACAAAAATAGGTAGAGCATATTTTTTTACCACAATATCATCCAGTGGAACTCACTCTTGGCCCCGACAAAAGAAAAAGTAAGTATATTGATTTAATGATTTAACCTTAGATAAAAGAGACCAGAGATATAACATACACCGGTGTTTAACCTGCGCAAATGTTGCCAATTTCTAAAGAAAGGTTAACGGAGTGGGGGAACTGGACAGGGACCCGAACTTTATGACAGGGACCGGACTTTGTTTATTAGCATCAAAATGAACTATTAGATTTATTTAAAATATACGTTCAATGGAATTTTGTATTATGAAATAAATTTAACGTCATTTTTTAATATCAAACAGATGCCACGACATTTTATGTAAAGACAGGACCTTTTATAGAATATTTCGTTAGCTATTATTTACTACGGACTTTTCTGTAAGAGACTACAGTAAAATGTTGAAATAGAATATTGTTAATCTAGTAAAAAATGTCTAAGAGTATTATAAAAAAAGCATGTGCGCAGGCGAATACTGCAAATCAAACCTTGTGAGTTGAACATTATATTTTTTCTACGACTATCACATAATATTAAAAATTAGTCAAAATGAGAAAATGCTGGTTTGTATTATAACCTCAGAAAAAGATATATTAAAGCTTGTTTCTTTAGGAATATTAATTAATATAGAGGATGGGTCACATAAAACTCTAGAAATGCATATGTCTGAAACCAGATAACATTTTAAAGTTTAAACCTATTAAAAGTCATTTGGTCGCCAGGAGTGGGAGATTATCGAAATAAATTATTGATTATTAATAATAATCGATTATTTTCGATCAATGGATTATTTTCAAACAAACTATTTTTGTTCGTATTTCCTTTAAAATCGACTACTTGATTATTTTTGAAAAATCAAAAATAGATTAATTTAAAAGCCAATTAACCAATAGATCAGTGTTTACAAAAAATAATAAACGAATTATCGTTTATTTTAAATAATCGATTATTTTTAAATTATCTATTTTTTTTTTCGTATTTCCATTGAAACAGATTATTCGATAATCTTTGAAAAATCTAAAATGATCGATTAATCAAAAATAATCGATTAATTAAAAAGTCGAATAATCGATAAATCGATTTAAAAAAAAAGAATTATTTCCTTTAAAATCAATTATTCGATCATTTTTAAAACATCGAAAATAATCGCTTAATCGAAAATAATCGATTAAGGGAAAATAACCAATTAATTAAGAAGCCGATTCTACGTTAAATCGATTTTCCAAAAAAATAACTGAATTATCGATTATTTTCAAATTATCCTTTTGTTTTCATATTTCATTTAAAATTAATTATTTGATTATCTTTGAAAAATCGAAAATAATCGATTAATAAAAAGCTGATTGACCGATAAATCGATAACACTAAAAAATAACCGAAATATCTATTATATAAAATAACCGATTATATTCGATCAATCGATTATTTTCATATAATCTATTTTTTCGCAATTCCTTTAAAACAAATTATTCGAATACCTTTAAAAAATTGAAAATAATCGATTAATCTAAAATATTCGGTTAATCGAAAATAACCGATTAAGCGAAAATAATCAATTAATTAAGAAGCTGATTCTACGATAAATCGATTTTCCAAAAAAAAAAAAAATAACTGAATTATTGATTATTTAAAAATAATCCTTTTCTTTTTTCATATTCCTTTTAAAATTGATTATTTAATTAATCGAAAATAATCGATTAATAAAAAGGTGATTGACCGATAAATCGATAATTCTAAAAAATAACCGAAATATCGATTATATAATATAACCGATATTCGATCAATCGATTATTTTTATATAATCTATTTTTTGTATTTTAAAACAAATTATTCGAATACCTTTGAAAAATCGAAAATAATCGATTAATCGAAAATATTCTATAAATCATAAATAATCGATTAATTTAAAAAGTCGATCAAACAATAAATCGATTTTTCTAAAAAAAAAAACGATTATTTTCAATAAATCTACTCTCTTTTTGTAATTCCTTTACCTAAAAAAACGAAAACAATTTATTGAAAATGTTCGATTAATCAAAAATAATCGATTAATTATAAATTAATTATAAATCGATTTTCATGAAAACGATAAATCGATTATTTCTGTAACTCCTATCGGTCATGCTTTTATCCGAGCATTTAGCTCTAAAATTTATGGATTCGGATTTATTGATCCTGTTATCTTTGAAACCGCATTCGATTGTATAATAAATATTGCTAGAATTTAGATTTTTTTAGTAAACGAAGATTTTTTTTTTCGAGTTGTTTAGGTGTTTATAATGTAACATTTTACTAATAATATGACTAATTTCCGTAACTTTAGTATTTTTTGCTTATACTAGATCATATTGCGCGTTTTACTTTATTTTAAAACTTAAGATTCAAATGTCACTTCCGATTTAACCGCAAATAAAATGAACCTTGAAATTTTAAGTAGGTGAGCCTGTATTTCATCTAATATTCTTGTAAAAATACCTAATAAAGGGCTAAAAACCACCTTTAGTAAATATTCTTATAAAACTACATTTAAAAACAAAACGTCAACAAATATTTACCGCTGAAAACGAATATATTTCTTATTTTTAATAACATTGACACTTGTATTACTTGTATATACAATGTTTCACCATACATCGTGGCACTTTCAACTTGAAATTGAATAACTAAAACACTTTAAATTGCTAATAACACCAACAAATAATTCAAAAAACGGCGGTCCATAATGATTTACTCACGCGGAGACAAGCATAGAATAGACATTTCGGAGCAATTCGGGTGGCGTCGTGAACACAATGATTTTTAATTGGTGGGTTACTTGGGTTTAAAATAGACAACATGCGCAGTGTGCAATGTTACATCTCCGGTCTCTTTTATCTAAGGATTTAACTAATGCAATTTTAATTAAATCTATTGTAGTGATAATTGATTTAAACAGTTACGAATTTATAATATCCATAAAAAAAATAAATATCATTACATATGTACTCTTTTAAAAATTAAATTTATAGAGTGTGTGTATGAATATATTGCACTGTCAAGGGGCCTTTCAACAGCACCCTTTTGTTTTCACAAAGATATTAAAGCCAGTTTTTAATACCCTTCGATTAAACGGTATTTGTTGCTTAATCTATTTAGATGTTATCTAGCGGTAGAAAAAGTAAACAAGAAGACGAGAAGAGTGTTAAACATATTATGCTAGTGTTGGAAAATTTAAGAGTTATAATAAATTACAATAAATGTAATTCGAATATTTGTGAATACCTTTGCCTTACGTACAATAGTAAGAATTTTACCTTATAACTTATCTCCCAGGAAAAAATAAAAATCACTTAAAGTTACTAAAATACAAAATAAAAAAGTTTTATAATTTTCAAAATACTTGTAGCTGTATATCATGCTATTAATTTTGGTTGGGTTTGTATCAAACATCTGGAACGTGTCAAGTATAACGCTAGAATGCTAATTTCTGAATCATTAAAATACATTTTGAATTGGGAGAATAGTTATTTGTTTAACTAGGCAAAGAAGTAACAGATATACTACCGCGGCTAGCATGTTATTGTCGAGGCGAAGCCGAGGCAATGAAACTAGCCAAGGCAGTGAATCTGATTCTCTGCCGTGCGAAACATAATTTTTTCTTCGATTGTTTGTAAAGTGTGATTAAAAAAATCAAATTAAAATGAAAACTTTTTTATAACGGATACAACTCACAATTTTTAATATTTTTTCTAATCGTATGTTATAGGTAATAAATAATTAAATCGTATTTTCTAATTATTATTGTCGATTAGACCTTAAATTGTATACATAATAATATCTACCGAAAAATAAGACACCACTGTTACATTCAATTTGCTTCAATTTTCTTTATCATTTGATTGTCCATGAGATGGAGGTTAGTGGATTCCATAGGCCTGTTTAAATCACATTACCATTGCCGTTGCTAAGTAAAGTCTGGGTTGTTGTGTACCTTTTCTGAATTGTTTAGTTGAAAATCGCCATTTTTTATCCGTTTATCTTAAGATTAAGTTGTTTGGAGAAGAGATTAATCTGTGTTTAGAGATATTTTCTAAAATAATGGAAAGTGATGAAGAAATGTTAACACCTCCCGAAATTAAAGAATTGGCAAAAGATGCAGAATATAATTTGTTGCCTACAAAATCCAGAAAATTGTATGAAATATGTTATAGAAAATTTAAGGATTATCGCAATAACAAGAAAATCGGATCATTTTCAGAAAACGTTTTAATGGCGTACTTTGCAGAATTAGCTAAGAAATTGAAATCTTCGCCTCTATGTCCTACATATTCTATGTTGAAGACTACATTGCATATTAACAATACTATAGATATATCCAAATATTTTAAGCTGCGAGCCATGTTATAGCGTCAATCAGATGGTTATCGTGCCAAAAAATCCCGAGTACTGCAGAAATCACAAATTCAGAAATTTTTATTGGAAGCTCCAAATAATATATACCTATCTACGAAGGTAAGAATTTAGAAAAGATAAATTTTTAATTTAGTATTAAATAAACAATTTTTTTTATTTTAGGTTGTTTTAATTTTTAGCATAGCGGGAGCATGTAGAAGTGATGAGCTATACCGAATGGAAAAAGCTCAAATTGAAGATATGGGGGAAAAATTATTTATAACTCTTCCTGACACGAAGACAAAAAAATTACGTTCATTTATTGTAGTGGAACATTTAAACTTCTACAGAAAATATGAAGATTGTAGACCATCAGGCTGGCTACCTAATTTTTTTTTTAATACAATAATGGTAAGACATACGCTTGGTATCCATAAATTTGGAAAAATGCCAGAATAAATTGCAAAATTTTTAAAATACTGGACCCACAAGAATTTACTGGGCATTGTTTTTGCAGAAGTTCTGCAACATTGTTGGTGGACTCTGGGGCAGATATAACCACGTTAAAAAGACATGTGGGTTGGAGATCATCAACAATAGCCGAAGGTTATATTGAAGACTCTATAGCTGCAAGAACAAATGTTAGTGAAAGACTTTTTTCTGATCCCAAAGAACAAAATATCGTCGATTGTAGCACTAGTTCACAAATAAATAAAAATAATTATAGTATAATTACAAAAGGCAAAACGGATTATCAAGCCAGTGGAGTAATGTAATAAAAATTGTTCGCAAATTACTATAAATATTCACAATAATCATTAATATATTATATATAGAATTTCATCAACTTACATTTTTGTTATGTTCTGTGTTATATTATGTTTTGATTTAATTATGAATGTTACAGTTAAAATTATAATAAAATTCTGAATTTTGTCTTTCTTTTTATAACTATGTACTTATTTTGAACCAGTAAAAATCATCGCTAATAACGCGACAATTATCATTATTTTTTAACTTATTTCTAATCGGTCCAGAATATCTCTAATATAGTTAATTTATTATACAGTGACTAAATTTACTAGAGTAACTTTTTTGGTCGGATATTCATGCAGAGCAAGATTTCAATAAAAAAATATTTTTTTATTGCCTAGGATTTAAAAATCATTTTTACTGCTTAGGACGTAAAAGTGTTACTCCTATGAACGATAAATGTCACTAAAACTGACGTTTAATGTCAATCGGAGAAAAAAATATTTTAACAACTACATATAATATATATAATCAGTAGTAATACTATAAGTACTTCAAAATAATCAGGTTATACATCGATAACTTGTTGCATAATTATAAAGAGTGTCAGTTTGACAGTTTAAATAATCCGACCGCGAAGCGGGAGGATTATTCTGTCAAACTGACACGATTTGTAATTATGCAGGAAGTTTGAGATGTATAACCGTATTTATTTTGAAGTACGTATTGTATTTGTAAATATCAACAATTTATTAATTTAAGTACATATTGGTACAATGAAAATTACAATTATTAATTATTGATAAACGTCAAAATTTGACGGTCCTGTTAGTTAGTGTATTGTTGTCGATGTGGTTACTACGGAAATGAAATTATTGTAAATATTTTTCATTGGTGGAGCTACTCTATGTATAATCAGGTATTATCAAAATTATACGAGCTAAATTGAACGTTCTAATTGGTTAAAAGTTATACGAAAAAAATAATCAATTATTTAACATGGTTATTTTGACTGAAGCCTCCAAAACATGAGGGGCTGTGTGCGTAAACAATTCCATTCATTTGTTTTTAGAATGAAATACTAAAAAATTATCAGTAGTAATATCATAAGAACAGCGATAATTCGAAATAATTTTTTTCACTTACAGGAAGCACGTTGCTTGGGTACCTATCCTCGACTAGTGCGTGCGCGTTTAAGCGCTCGCTTTGAAGAGATGCCAGTAGTTCAATGCGAAGACGTATTAGAAATCGTATTCTTAACCCTTTTTATCTGTGCCTTCTTATAAATGCGAATGGCAACTTGGCAACCATGTATGATAAAGTTCACACCGCTTGTTTTGTGACAATTATTCGTAAAAAAGAAAAAATAGTAATATTAGTAATGGTTTTGAGTCGTGGTTTTGGTTGTTTTTTGATTGACTGTTTGGCTATACATAGTTTGCAGCGTTATAAAATGGAAAATATTATTAAAAAGACACATATAATTAACCAAAACAATCTGATGAACGCATGGGTGTTGGCCACTTGGTCGCCGCGGTTAGTTTTGTCAGCGGGGTTCCGTAATCTCATCGACCACTTGGTCTCCAGTTTTAAAATCAGGTAGGCCTCTTGGTCGCCGTAGTTATCAATCATTAAAGGTATCTATTTCGATTTATTGAAAATAATATTTTTAAGAAAAAAATAGTTTAACTGATTTTTATTATTTTCCACGTGAATAGAAATTTTTAACTGATATGATATGGTACAGAATGTGGGTCAGGAAAAGAATAAAACCAAATTAAAAAAACACTTATAATTAATAGAAAACAATATAAAATTATACATAATAAAAAAAAGTAGGTACAAAATACACAAAATACCAAATAAAAATTATTTAAGAAACCCAAATTGCAATTAGTTTTTGTAATGATAAGAAACTACTTTGATAAATTGAGTTCGTGAAAGGATCTTATTTTTATATTGTTCTATTACGTTCGTTAAATACGCATGCCGTTTTTTGTAATTAGCGTTTTTAATTTTGTTAGGTATATGTGTACTGTTTAATTTCACATAAGTATTTAACTGAATATCGAGAATTACATTAACAAATTTGAATATATCGGGATGCGCCGAATAAAAAGCAGAATTAAAATGTTTGTGGAAAGACTCACAAGCATTTGTTGTGCGTTCTGTGGAACTTGTGCACGATGCCCACATTGTAGGCGGGAAGTCAGACGTATCGCTAGTATACGTATTAATCATACAGGGTTGGGCATAATTGGCGGAACACCCGATTTGTGGCTCAATTATGGATTGTATTGAAAATTAACCCAAATAAAGTTTTTTATATATTTTATGTACTATTTAATGACGCTTGGGGATTTTCATTATCTGTCATATTTATCAAGATATGACGTCATCGGATGAAATTTTAAATGAATCACCCTATATTTATATTTTTTTTCAGATAGATCTTTTCTTTATGAATCCATCAATATGGGGTTCGGGTGGTCTCTGATTTTCCTTATCATCAGAAAATAATAAAACAAAATGGTAAACGTTCTTTTAAATAATTAATGAATAACTATTCACAAAGTTGTCTGTGCCATCATAATGTACCAATATCAATTGTTTTGCCATGGTTTCACTTTTTGACATTAAAATGTAATATTGACATCTCGATATTAATCACTGAGTTTTATTAATACGATTATTGTACATCTCTGACAGAAATACCTACCAATGTTTTTGTGTTACTGTTTACTTGGTTTTTATAATATTATAAAAACTATTGTCACCTTTTATTAATCTGTAGATTTTAATTCATTCTGGTTTATGGAGACAATCAAACAAGTTGAGTTTAATTGCAAGTCAATTCATTTCACCCAAACTAGCCCACAGAGATGGGTGGGTCGAAGAGGACATATTGAGTGGCCGGCACGGTAACCGGATTTAACCCCACTGGATTTTTTTCTTTGGGGCCATTTGAAATCAGTAGTTTATAAGGACCTGCCACATTCGCTGGAAGAATTGGAATACAAAATAAGAATTGCTGTTCAAGAAATAACACCTGAAGTTTATCAAAATGCCTTAAGATCATTTGTTGATAGACTAGGATATTGTCAGGCAGTTGGAGGCTTTCACTTCGAACACTTACTTTGAGAGATTTGTAATACTTCGATTGATAATAATTATTATTTTTTATTAAATAAATGTTTACTTTCTATTTTGTTATGAACTCGGAGACCCTCAAACCTTACATTAATGGATTCAGAAAGAAAAGATCTATCTGAAAAAAAATATAAATATAGGGTGATTCATTTAAAATTTCATCCGATGACGTCATATCTTGATAAATATGACAGATAATGAAAATCCCCAAGCGTCATTAAATAGTACATAAAATATACAAAAAACTTTATTTGGGTTAATTTTCAATACAATCCATAATTGAGCCACAAATCGGGTGTTCCGCCAATTATGCCCAACCCTGTATAAAGAGTATATGAAGTTAATCTCTCGTCAAATGGCATTATTGGAATTAAATCTTTACAAAAACACTCTGCCACTTCAGTACTTTCCAAAAATAAAATGCCGAAAGTGTAATGAAGCCATTTGCCGATTTCAGAATTTTCATTTTTATATTCGGAAATCAAACCCAGATTTTGTATCTTACGTAACCACGATTGGGTTAAATGAAATCTACATCCAATAATTAAGATATCAGGCCAAATCTGTATAATACCAGTGTGTATGGCTTTCTCAAAATCGCAAATAACTTTACACAGCTTCCAATCTAAATTTAAATTATTATAACAGTAATCTTTTAATAATTTAAATGCAGTTGCATAGGTACTTGCTCTTTTATCTGGTAAAACAAAAAATGCCAATGGTATGTAGTGTCCGTTATCAACAGCATGTATAGTGAAAAATTGAAAAAAAAATTTAGGGCAATAATTAAATGTGCCGTCGCAATAAATACTATCACGAGAACACAAGTATTTTAAATTTGAATCACATGAAAATAAAATAATTTGTGAATCTTCATTGTTAAATAATAAAAATTGTTCATCCTTATTTGTAACACATTGTATTGCTTTCAGTACACTATGAACATCACTGATACACTTTGGCAAAGGTGGCAATATACTTCTTCTTGCCCTGTATATGCTTCGTCTGATGAGGTCAACATCCGTAGTGGATACATTAAAAGTATTTCCTTCCCCTCGGATTCCGTTATTAATTAACTTACTGGGTTTAACGCAAATATCTTCTGTTGCCTTTCTTTTCAATCCGTTTTAAAGTTTTTTTACATCTAAATGGTCCGATGGTGGATGATTGTGTTCACTCTTAGATTTCAATAAGACAGTTTCCGAATCGTCCACTCCAATAGTCGCTTTACACCCACGACGAGTACACTTATATGATACACCTAACTTTGTTTCCTTGTCTTTTCCAAATGTATATTTTTTTACAATTAACAACTTTTTTCCTTTTACACTTAACATCGACTCCATTGCAACACAAACTCAAAACTTCTTTTATGGAATAATGAATAAGATGAGAATCACTTTTAAAATAAAAAAATTAATCTTTTCAGTCAGAATGCAGACAATTAACTATTGAAAAATATTTTTATTTTAGTTCTCGACAGGTCACAAACCGATATTATAATTAGAGTAATTAAATAACCCCATAATTTTCTTGGAACCCTTAATCCAGGTTTGGAGACCAAGTGGCCTATACCTTTCGAATAGCGAAAGGATTAAATTTGGGTAAAACTGACCGCGGCGACCAAGAGGTATATTCCCGAACGCATGATCAGAAAGTCTAAAATAATCTTTCCTATCATCCTAAACTCTTCGTTTAGTAATAAGATAATAAAAAAAATTCTATTTGCCAATGTACCTATAGGTCACGCTTAATTTATGAAACAAAACGAAAACACTTTGAAATACTAAAACTTGCATCCAGTTATACTCAAACAAATAATGATTGAGAGTGAACCGTGTTGTCATATCTCAATTTTACCTTACTAGTTTTTAGCAGAATCAAAATAGAGTAAGTAGTAGAGTTGTAAGTTGTGGCAAATTATAGATAATATACAATCATAGTACTAATAGAAGATATTAATTATAACAAAAATCAGTAATGAGTAATACTTATACATTTATTGATCATTTAAAATTAATTATTTTATGGATTGTTCAGTATTTGTTACAACTAATGGCATCGGTGTACGGAGCGATATTTGTGTCTTTGTCTGTTACGCGTAAAATCCATCTCGTCGATGACGTTCTCAGTAGTGTATTTCTAACCACGAGCGTAACATCGGGTTTTGAATTATACGGTGTGAATTGTAAGTTTTACAGTTAAGTTAGTAAGTAATCGACGTGTTGTAAGAACAATTGGTGAAAATATTAGTGCTAATAAGTGTTTAAACATTAAATAATAATATTTCTACACCGTTCTAAAACTATGCAAAAAATGGAAGACATTGAAGGGCCTTCAACGTCGAAAAAGGTAAAACGGTCGAAGTCTCGGTCGCTAAGTGAAAAACAAATTGTACTTCGAGTATTTCACTGTCTTGAAAGAGATCATCAGCGACCAAAAGATAACTTAGTGCATATGTGCTGTAATTCTACGGATGTACCTCCGAATAACCAACCGGGCGTTCCAACATCATTAACTTCCACAATTACAAAAGATAAATTAATAATCTTACTTAGGGATTTCCGAAATGATAGGTGCGTGTAAACTTTTATGATTTAAGTACCAATCAAATAGTAATTTAAGCTTTATAATGTCTTTTAATGTTGGCCAAACCCAATTAGGGTTTCTTGGGTAAGGCTGGCTAGTTTCGAGGAACTGCAGGTAAACCGGGAGAGAGAGAGATATATATATGTTAAATCACTACTTTTTCAAACGACTTTTTAAAAAAGATTTATTTTTTATTGTTACAAATACATGAGTTTGTTTTAAATCTAATTAACAACTAACTACTTTTCTATTTTACTCCTATTTATAGTCTCTGTCTATTTTGCATTGTAAGTGTTTTCTTTGTTCACTAGAACTTGCTGACACACGCGACCGTCCTTAATTGTGTTTCGTAACCTGATACGCGTGTGCAATGTTAATTGAGATGAAGGTCACTATTTTCACATATAACAGCTCCCCTTTTTAGTAAAAAGTTGGTGGGATGCAACAACCTTTTTTAGGCCTCTAGTGGGATGTCCTCCTCAATGGTTTCGTCGGGGTTGATGCTTGGTCTTCTCCGTGGGAACATGCCTTGAAGTCTTCGTTGGATGGTGTTCTTACTGCGTAACTCAGGTGGTGGTGGTGGATCGTCAAGAGAAGAAGCTATAGCTATTCTGGTTGGTCTTCTACGTCGACATTTGCAAAATATGTACAAAAGAACTAAAGTAATGACTAAAGTAATGGTAAAAATCGTGAACCATGACATATGTTTATTAATAAAAGGTTCGTTGATTAATTGATCTAATTGATCAGAATATTGATCAAGTTTATGTTTAGCTATGTTAAGGTCTTCTGTGTCAATCTTATTTAATCTTAATGGTTTTAAATCGGGAACGTGGATTTTTCCGATAATTTGATCACAACATCTGTATGGAATATGGATTGGATGGCTTCTATACGTAATATTTTGATAATTGTCATGGAGGTATTTAGCATGTACTCTTGTGGTTCCGATGAAGGCATTACACTCGGGTTGGAGTTTTAACAACGAATTTGTGTTGATGATTTTCGTTGCAGCTTCTCTATTTGTACATTTTATTGTGACTGGAAGTGGATCTGACATAGCTATGAGCCAAAAGTTTTGATCTATTTCTTGAACATTATAGTCTTTGGCATAAAGTAAAGATATTTGACAAGTTCTTGGTAAATGATTACTTTGTTTTAATAACTGAGCCTCGCAGGCAGCATCGCTGTCGATTGGATATGGAAGAATATCTGAGCATATTTTTAGTTTGGACCCAAGTGATTTGCACCTCTCTAAATTCCGGGGTAGGATATAGAGCATTGAATCATCGTCGCGCGCAATATATTTTTGTGTTGTTGGTAGAATATGATGAAATCCTGTTCGATTATCAAGTATAGGGATTGGATATAGGTGATAAAGGGTATAAATTTCAGGATCAACTAGTGGTATCTTAAGGGTAAATACTATTCTTAATTCTGATTGATATGCTTCTAATTCGATTATGTCGAGATATCGAGCAATATTTGAAGAATAAATCGGTAAAGGTAAATTGTTTTTTCGAAGTGATTGTGAAATTTGCTGTAAAGAGTTAACCAAATCTAAAGGTGTGATAATTGAACTATGCAGGATTTTCAATCGTGCAAATACTATAGCATTTAAAATATCGTTAAGGTAATTTTCTAAATAAACAAAGCTTTCCATTAGAGATTCACATAAATCTATGACTCTGATTTGAGATTGGTAAAAAGCGATATCGTCTGTTATGTCTAAAATTGATTTCTTAATTTCTTCAATGTCTTTATTAAAAGTTTCTTTGTCTATTTGTAGTTTTTGTATTGTTGTGTTAAAAGTTTTAATTACCGAAGTTGTGACAGATATTTGATTTTTGAGTAAATTTTCAATTTGGTGTTCATCTTGATTAATTTTGTTGATACAGTCATTAAAATATTCGCCGTCGGAGGCGTCTAAGTTACCGGTTATTGATTTCCATACTGTACCAATTCCGTTAAATATTCCGCGTTTTTGCCTAACATAATCTTTCGTATCTGCAAATATTTCCTCGTATTTCAGATTTACTGAGTCAGAAATTTGTTGTAGGAGGCTAACATGTGTTTGAATTTCGGCCTTGAATGCGAGCATTCTCGGTGTTCCCGTATCTATTAAGTTATCTAATAATTTGTCTAGAATTTCATCATTGTTTACGATAGCGTCTTTTATAGGACCGAGTTCTTTATAAACAAGAAGGGTCCACTTTTCATTTGATATTTTAATGTTACTTTCTTCATGAAAAAATATTCCGATAGTGTTATTTATCGGAGTTATTGAAAATTGGGATGCGGCGACAGAAAACAGCCAAAACAATCTGGAAATAAAAATAAATGCTATTCATGATAGGGTTTAAGTCTGTCATAATTTACTTTAGTGGTTTGATTCGTATCGGGGTTTAATAAAATAGCGGAGTTGTTCCTAAGAATTTTTATAATTTCGAAAGGCCCATTGAATTTATTTCCGGCTTTACTTGAAATTTGAGATTCTTTAACATACACTTTATCATTGACTTTATAGTCCGGGGGATCATGTGATATGTTTTTATCAAATCTAATTTTTGCTTTTTCTTTTTGTTGTTCAGTTCTTCCTCGAGCTAATTTGTAATAGTATTCCATTCTATTACTAAGGTCCCTAACATATTTGGATATTAGATTCTTGTGATTGTAAATAGTCTCTGGTGGCCTATTAGATGTATGCCCAAAAATCAGTTCATACGGTGTAAAACCATGGGTTTTATTTTTCGTATTATTATAACAAATGGTAGCATAGGGTAGTACATTAAAAGGGTGTTCATTAGGGTTTTCAGCTTGGTTAGACCTGATCATTTCGGAAAGCGTAGCATGAAATCTTTCTATAGATCCATTCGATTGGGGATGATTTACACTAGAAAAGGTGAGTTTAATGTCATAAAGTTCGCAGAGATCTTTTAGTAAAGTATTATCGAATTCGCGGCCATAGTCACAATGAATCCTTAGAGGGGTTCCATAATGCTGGAAAAATACTAGAAGGGTGTTTACTACAGTTGATGCTTTCTTATCTGTCAAAGGGTAGGCTTGCGTAAATTTTGTAAGTTCGTCCCTGATAGTAAGGGCATAATTTCTAGTTGGGTATTCAAATATATCAATATTAATTCTCTCAAAGGGAGTTTTCGGGGATTCAGTTATTACTAAATTATTGCTAAGATTTTTACGGCATATTTTTACCTTTTGACATATCTCACAAGTTTTAATTAATTTTTCAACGTCTTTTGTTAAATTAGGCCAATTATATTTTTCTTTGATGCGTCTAATGGTTTCATTTATTCCTCTATGTAAATTACTTTTTCCGTTATGATATTGATCTAAGATTATGGGTATTTCATCTTCAGTAGGTGTTTTGGTTATATTTTGACATATTTTTAATTTTATTTCTATGTCGGCGAATACGAACGAAAATATTTCAAGGATTGGTAGTTCTAGAATATTTTCTACGCAATAAGTTTTGGAAATATTTAATTTGTTTTGTTCTTTGTATAAGACGTAAAACAAATGTTCGACTACTATTTCGGGGTCGAAAGGTAAACAAATGATAAGGTATTGACGGTCTTTAATAGTTTTACTAGATAATATATTGATTTTTGAACTAGAGAAATCATAATTTTCTTCAAAAATATCGTCTATAATTTTCTCGTGAAGTTCTTCTAGTTTGTTTTGCCAAAAGAAAGTGACAATCGTTTTATGACTTTTGTCTAGTAATTGTGAACTGGAAATGTCAATTTTTGAATAATCGATAATAGATTTAGTTTTATATAAATTAACGAATTTATTAAATTCCTCTGTTAAAATTGTATCGTCAACTTCAGTATCTTCATTAGTATCAGATTGAGGTTGATCTTCATCTTCGTCTTCGTTAGAAGCGAAAATCGAGACTTTTGAATTAAAGTTAGCGCATTGCTGAAAATAGTTAATTTTGATTCTAGATAGAGCATCCGCGTTTTTATTAATTTTCCCGGGTTTATGCTCTATTTTGTAATTGTATTCTTCGAGTTTAAGGCGCCATCTTGCCAATCTACTTCCGGGGTCTTTAATCGAAAAGAGCCACGTCAGTGGGCGATGATCTGTTATCAGTGTGAATTTCCGACCAAATAAGTAAGGTCGAAAATGTTTTACAGCCCAGACTATTGCGAGTAGTTCTCTCTCAATAGTGGAGTATTTGGTTTCAGCACTGCAAAGGGTTCGAGATGCAAAAGCTATTGGAAGGTCTTTTCCTACGGGTCCTTGTGAAAGGACTGCTCCTATTGCGAAAGCACTAGCGTCCGTAGTAAGTATAAAAGGTTCCTCAAAGTTTGGGTAAATAAGAATGGGATCTGATATCAGTATTTGTTTTAATTCATTAAAAGAAGAATCGCATTCTGAATCGAAAATGAAAGGAATGTCCTTTTGTAACAATTTAGTAAGTGGTTTCGATATCTTAGCAAAATTAGGGATAAATCGACGGTAATAGCCCGCTAAACCTAGAAAGGATTTAATATCCTTGGGGTTATTCGGCTTGGGAAAGTTTTGTATACAAGCGATTTTTGATGGGTTTGGTTTTACGCCATCTTGAGTGACAAGATGACCTAAATATGCGACTTCCTTTCGGAGGAATTCGCACTTGTCTGGTTGTATTTTAAGATTTGCTTTTCGCAAGCGCTTAAATACTTCTGATAGACGATCTATATGTTCATGTATTGTTGCAGAATAAACGATTATATCGTCCATGTATACTAGGCAGCGTTCATTTTGTATTCCCAAAAGAATATTGTCCATGACGCGCTGGAAGGTGGAGGGAGCATTTTTTAACCCGAAAGGCATTCGTACAAATTGGTAATGCCCATTTTCCACGGAAAATGCAGTTTTCGGTATGTCTTTAGGTTCGATCTCAATTTGGTGGAAACCAGAAGCGAGATCCAATGTCGTAAAATACTGACACTTGCCTAATTGATCTAAGAGGTCAGAGATATTAGGAAGTGGGTATTTGTCATCTACTGAAAGTTCGTTTAATTTTCTGTAGTCGATAACTACGCGCCACTTCGGTTTACCCGAAGCGTCGAGTTTCTTGGGTACAACCCATACAGGAGAGGACCAGGGAGAAACCGAAGGTTGTATAATACCTTGGTCTAGCATTTTGTTTATTTGAGTTTTTACCTCTTCTTTATGTACCTGCGGGTATCTATAAGATTTAGTAAAAACTGGTCTGGCATTATTGGTTTCGATTGAGTGTTTTATTTCATTAGTAAAAGTTAATTTGTCACCTTCTAAATAAAATATGTCTGCGTACTCCAGACAAAGGTTTGTAATTAATTCTTTTTCTTCAAAATTTAAGTGTTCTGTTCTTAAAAGACTGTTAATTATTTGTATTCTATCAATAATTTCGGTTTGGGGGTTATCAGAAACATTTACATTTAAAACGGGTTCATCATATACTAAATAAGGGTCGATTAAAATATTTGAAAATTCAACCACTTTAGACATCGCATTAGGATTTATAATAGATGAGAAAAATTCGCCTTTCTCGTTTACGTGAACGAGAGCGTGAGGAAGTTTAACTCTGTCTATTTCCTGAGCTACCAGTATAGCATCAGTGTTTGACAAATCGCACTTTAATTTAAAAATTTGTTCAGTTCGGCCTTCGATTGAAATTTTATTAGAGTGACTATTCTTTTGATTTTTGTTAATGTTATTAGGGTTTATTTTAATATCTGCCCCTACTTTATACATTGGAATTGTTTTAAAATTGGTTATTAATTGTTTTGATTGTAAATCGATTATACATTCATAATGTTCCAAGAAATCAAGACCTAAAATACCGTCAAAATCGATATCTAGATTGTAAATATAAACTTTGTGTGGATTATCAATCGTAAATGGAATTAAAGTTGACTCTCTAATTGAAAGCTTTTGATCTGTTATTCCCTGTATTATTACTTTTTCAGGGGATCTTCTATTAAATTTTTTTACTGTGTTTTCTTTAAAAATTGAAATACCTGCACCTGTGTCTATAAGAAGGTTAAAAGTATTGGTAGCGTCTTTAATGTAATAGAGATTTTTAGAATTTACTGTTAATAAAGGACTTAAAGGAAAGCTTGCTCTGGAAAGCTCAGATTCTGAACCGTATCGTCCAGATTCATTGTTTGAATTGATTTCTGGATTTCCGAAGTAGAATTCTCTACTTGTTTCGGACTGTTCGGAGGGTGGTTTTGATGGGGAAGCGAGTGAAAATTTTGATATTCTTGAACATCAATAGGTTCGAAAGAATTAATGGGATTTTGATTATTATTGATAAAATAATCTTGATTTTCCTGACTATTATCATCATAGAAGTTTTCGTAGTATTGGGGATTTTCGTATGATTGGTCATCAAAAGCTACTAAATGAGCTCTTTCTTCATCAAAGGAATAATCTTGGTATTCTTCGTTATAATATGAGTTTTGGTAATACGAGGGGTCTTCGAAAAATTGATTATCAAAGTTTACATGATGGGCTCTTTGTTGATTAGATGAATAATTGGGGTTTTTGTGTATTACAGACGGGCGAAATTGCATTTGGTTTTGATTTAGGGTATTCTGAGGTCGTTGCTGATTTGACTGGAAATTATCATTTCTAGCTTGCTGGGAGGGGCCAGGCATTTGATTCTGATATGCTGGTCTCGAAAAATGTTGATTATTATTTTGTGAATAATAGGGACGTTGCGTTTGCGGTGAACGACATTCATTTGAAGTGTGGCCAAGGCGACCACAATTAAAACATTTTGGGATTTGATGAGTGGGTTTCCTCATTGGTTGAGGTGGCTGAGAAGGTTTTGAAGGACCGGGTTTATTTAATTTGTGCATTTCATAATAGGAAAGTTGCAATTCTCTTCGAATGCGAATATGAGCATCAATAAGATTTTCGGGGTTACATGCCCTGATTATTTGACCTAAACGAGGTTCTAAGCCAGTTAAAAGAGTATTGAGGGCCATTGTATCGATAAGAGCGCATTGCGCATTTTTTTGTTCTGGTGATAATTCACCAGACTTTTGAATACTTGCATGCATTTTTGCATTAAGGACTTGAAGACGGGCGAAAAAGGTAATTGCTGACTCGTTCGGCAATTGTTTAAGTCTTTGTAGGTCCTGTATCAAGGAAGTCAAATCACGTGAATCTCCAAAATGAAGGTTAAGGAGTTGTTTGATTTCATTGTAAGTAGGGGGATTTCTGGAATTAATGAGCTGAGCAGCCCTACCTTTAAGTTTATTTTTTATATGAATTATTAAAAGATGTCTTTGATCTCTAGTAGCCATTCTAAATGCACAATCGCACGCATTTAAGAAAGTGCCTAATGAAATTTGATCACCTTCGAATTCAGGAACTATAGAAAATATTTCTGATAGTTTATATGGTTCAATATCAGGAAGTCCGGCAACATCACCTTCAGGTTGAGTTTGAGCCTGAGCTTGGGCTTGAGCCTGAGCTTGAGCTAGAGCGCGTGTTTCCGGCATTTTTACTCGATATATCGAACAAATAGATTATTTTAAATGGTAAATATTATTAAAACAATATCAATCTATTAAACAAATTATGCCGATTAACAGTATAATCGGATAAATAAATTTGAAGGATTGGAAGAAAATTCTGAGAATCGAACAGAATCGATTAACGGTATAATCGAAAAAAAATAATAAAATAAAATAACGAGATGATTCAATAGTTCTTACATTAGCCGGATCATTAGAGTTGTCTTGTTCTCCACAGTAGCTACCAGGGGCTTCACCAGGTGTTCCTTCCGTAGTTTTCTGTTGAGTGAGGACGCCTTCTGACACGACTAGTCGGGACTTCTTGGTTCTTTCTTCGTTGAGGGATTAGAATCCGCCGTCACCAGTGAGAATTTTCTTGTTCTGACGACGTTGACGAATCCTACTGACTGCGCCAAATGTTAAATCACTACTTTTTCAAACGACTTTTTAAAAAAGATTTATTTTTTATTGTTACAAATACATGAGTTTGTTTTAAATCTAATTAACAACTAACTACTTTTCTATTTTACTCCTATTTATAGTCTCTGTCTATTTTGCATTGTAAGTGTTTTCTTTGTTCACTAGAACTTGCTGACACACGCGACCGTCCTTAATTGTGTTTCGTAACCTGATACGCGTGTGCAATGTTAATTGAGATGAAGGTCACTATTTTCACATATAACATATATATAGAGGTATGCTTTATTGTCATTGAAAAATTACAAAAATTTTATAGACAAAGCGAAGTAAATTAAAAACTAAATATAATATAAAAAGATTAAAAAATATAAAAATTTAAATATAAAAATATCAATTGCATTGGATATGCAATATCCGTCATTATGATTTTAATTTAAAATTTAAGTAATACTTCTGTATGTGTAACCCAAGAAGAAACTTAAGAGACAGTTCCTTACTGACTTCGGCCGCGACATAATATATAAATATACGTTAATTTGTGAAATAAAGTTAAATTCATTATTAAAATAGTAAAATTGATAATATTGTTTCTGTCACCAAACCAACCCCTGATTAGGTATCTTTCTTATTTGTAATTTGAAATATATATTGTGATTTTTATTAATATTCTTAATTTATTTGGTTCCTACTATAATTACCACAATTATTACTCCGTTTTCATAAAGCCCCACTAATGACTACAACGATTAGGTAAATTACGATATTGCAAAGTTTTCATGAAATAAATAAAAGAAATTGTATGAATATTTTAAATAATTGTACCCTCTCAAAAATAATAAGCACGCCTCCGATTTGGTCGTATTTCTACCTGCTTTCACTCTCAATCATTATTTGTTTGAGTTTAGACCTTCGCAAGCTCTTTGGACCTTCGTATTTAAACGCGAAGAGCAAAGACCCACTCGCTGCCAAATACGCACTCGCAATATAAATTCGAACGACTAAGAATAGCTACAACACGCATTTGAGCAAATACGCATTCGCATTTAGTAAATGCTCATTCGCATTGATTAAAGCATTAGTCAAGGATAGGTACCTTGGTAACTGACGATGCGCGCCGTAGGCGGAGGGAACGTGAAAAAAAATGAGTATTGATCACTGGTCGAGGGTATTTGGTCAGAAAATTTTTATTACAGTTCATCAAATTTCTAGAGGCTTTCGACGGCTAGAAAGAGAAAGCACTACTGACAGGCATCCCGACGGATTTACGCAATGAAAATACACTCTGCGCATCAAGTATTTCACTATTTCATTAAGACGTAAATGTCAGATGTAAATTTCGCTAAAACATTTCTTTTATTTTCGTTTGTGTTTTTTTGCTCATTACAGTTTAATAGAACCTAAGTATGGAGTTTAATAGCAAATTAAGAGGCCGCGTGATTAACAGTCAATCTCGCGAAATAATAGCCAATGTTATAGAGTTTATGAGAAGAGAAGGAAACTTTAATTCACCTTCAATACCATTTAAAAATGTAAATGATCGTGTTGCTGCAGCCACAGGAGTATCTAAAAACACTGTCGTCCGCATTTCTGGAGAGAGAAAAAGAATCGATAACCGTGAGATATCGGAATTTTCATCACCAAGGAAAACCATTAAAAAACCAAAAACAGTTAATGATATAGATGAAGCTGCACAAGAATCAAATTTTATTTTTTTATTATTAGATAGCTATTTTTGTTTCTGAGTTGTGTTCATTTACAGGCTCAATTTTTTCCGTTTCTCCTTTTTGATTTTATATGGGGTTTCAAGTTGTTTTTGACTTATTTCGACGTAAATCACAACAACACACTTTTTTAATAAAGCAAACAAGTGTTAAGAGGTATATGTACGTGTAAACTACAATTACAAAAAATTGATATGAAACCCATGAAACCACCAACAAAAATGTAAAGCTAGCTTACGTACTAGAACATGGTGTCATTCGTCGAGATAATTTATCGTTTTGTTTAATAGATTAAGAAATGTAAATATTCCCCTGTTATTTTTTATAAAATTATAAGAGAAATAAATTTTTTTCTAAATAGTATAGTTTATTATTTTGTAGAAAAACAAAATTTCGAAAATTTTAGTAATGTTTCAGAAAGAACCGTTATTAATAATAGGTACCATTTTCCTTAATAAGGTAGAAATAAAATATAAACTATTTCCACGATTTACAAAGGCCTACAAAAAAATTATAGGTATTTTCCGCTATCCTATAAAATTTATATTTTCTGACTCAATTTCAAAAGGTTGAAGGAATTCCAAAACACCTTTTATGGCATAATAATTATTTTCAATTCTACATACTATCTTTAGCTGCTTTTAAAAACGTTCTAAGAAAGTCCAATCAGACCAATTTAATCCCTAAACTATTCCACACTTTTAAAATGTAATTATCTAAAAATATTAAAAACTATTTAAAATAACTTGTTTAGCAGACTGTACAATAGCTATCTTAGTCACACGTAGCGCGTTCTCTGTCTGGGCGTCGAACACCTCTAGAAATTTGATGAACTGTATATTATAATGGTACATAATCCAAGAAAAACTAAATTCATAACCTGTGTAACCTACGTTAGAGGAATATGCAAACAATTATGTTAATTTATAATTAAATAAACTTTCAAAATTTCAAGAAAAACATTTATAATAAAATTTAATATTGAACCGCTAAAAGTCAACTTTACAGCCAAAAATAACTTATTAGACCTAATTTCTGATACTAATGAGAATAATTGAAACAAAGTATAGGACTCTTAGATAAAACTGGAGCAATAAAAATTACAGCAAATAATTTTGTTATTAAATTATGAACAAATTAAAAATCTAACATAACCTAAAAACCCCCATGTAAAATGTATGGATATAAAAGGCTCTTACGGTAAAACATTAGATTAAATAGATATTTCCAAATAAGACTTAACTAATAAATGCATAATGAAATTAATACGGAAAAAGTAAATTAAATGACAATAAAAGCCCTTTATAATTCACCAAATTGGGGTGAGAAAAGGATTAATTGTAAAGGTAATATAAGACCGATCAACATAAAATTTCTATTAAAATTATCACAAAAAGAAGGTACATAATCCTATAAACTCAAATTAGTCCGAAATAATATAAAATAATTTGATGAATTGGCTAATAAATTTAAAATTAATCGAAAATTACATCTATTTAGCTATGAAATTGCGTTTCTATAAAACCAATTTCGCCGGTAAAACGAGGTAAAACATGTAGCTAGTCTAAAAATTTGAAAACAAAAGAAGAGATACCCAAAAAGTGAACTTGATGAAGGGTATTTACCTGAAGTCCTGAAATAAAATGAGTAGGTGAAAAGGCAGATCCAAGTTTGCCCAATCCAGCCAATCCATGAAATCCAGTATCCAAAATCCAGACTCCACAAATCATATGTGTTCCACACACCACATTCCAACTAAGACTGAATTAAAGTGAATTGTGATTTTGGGCTCCACAGGGATAACATGTACCAAACACTACATAAATAAATAAATATGATCATATATTCCGCGAAATAACTTATTTTGAGTTGTATGATTTTATAAATACTCATGCGAGCATATAATTTTCATAACCAGTTGTAAATATTATTGTAGATTAATTAAATTTAAATGCTAAATCCATCTTACTTTTACATAAAAGTTATCTTTGATTCCTACAAGTTTTTTTCATTTATTTTTATTTTCTAATTCGACAGGTATGGATTAATTATTTAAAGAATTTTTTTATGATTTACTATTTATTTATATGCTTATTTAATACAGGTAATCTCAAATTAGGTCAAACGTACCAGAGTACCAAGAGTCAGAACACGGTAAAATTAAAAACATTGTAACTGTTAGAATCATAATTTGGTATTTATAATGTTGCGTATAAAATAACACATTATAATATCATTATAAATACTATATTATATCTTTCATAATTTTTTTCAGTCATTTTGTTTATATTTGTTTTTTTTTGCTAGGTCCGACACTTTGTGTCAGTTTTACTGTTTGTCGGCTCTATTTTACAGTTATTGTAAGTAAAATATATTTTTTTCTATAATATATTATGTATTTCTTTTATTTAGCTGCAAACAAAAGATTATTATCATAATAATAGAAGGCAGGGATATTATTTTCCTTAAGGTGAGATCAATGAGAATAACAACTAAGTTATTAAACACTTATAAAAGATAGATATTGCACATCATTGTATATCAATTCACCCAAAGTAAAATCATATCAATATATTACAGAATTTTTAGTACTGCTGGCTTGAAAGCATCTCCCAAAATATGAAAGCATCTCTCAAAATAAATAGAAAACAATAGGGTTTGATTATGAAATCGTTCTTATTACTTTTCCGAAAACTAAAATTTAAAAAAGCAATTTAAAGAAACGAGCCATCGTAGAATATTTAAAATTCCGGCCGTCCCGAAATTATGAATGTTATATCAAACGTCGGCGGTTTTATTGGAATCGATTTGATTGTTCTGTAGGTGTAAAACATCGAGCGGGCACGGGTGCCCGCTGTTCGACACGGACCGTACCTGCAGCGGGGCCGGTTCGATCATGCTGTGACATCGTATCACTATAAATGTCAAAAAGTTTTCGGAGGTAATGCATCGGCCAAATAAAAATTTAAATATTTAATGGAATATCGCTTATTGATGCGGGAGGAGTAAGCGTTTATACGGTTTGTCCACAATAATTAAATAAATATAACGGGTGTCCGCGCGAAAACTTCGGTTGGTTTTATTTCTGGTGAAATTGAAGTTTAAATCTTAAATTTTTGGAGCATATGACAGTGCATAAGGGGACGTAAATCGACATAAATTTCATTCTACTACCCCTTCCCACTTCGCTCCAAGCTACCATTACATCAAAACTGTCAATGACACTCTGTATATATTGTGATGGGTTTATAAAGGGAGGAAAACAGAAAATATTTTAATTTTACTTTGTTTTATCATTTTTACCTTTGATTTTCTTCATGAGCCTATATCTCGAAAACTTAATGAGTAATTTGAAAAATAAAAAATAGTTTTGAACATATATTTTACTTATCTACCCATTACCTCTCTGGAATGTACCTTATTCTGAACACAGTGTGTAAACATAGTTACATTTCAAACCCCTTCTTTCTCCTTAGGCTACGCCTATGATAACAAGTCTATTGCGACACACATTTAAGATAAAAAGTAGATTTTATATAGAGAAAAGTTGGCCACCCATGTTCAATACAATGTACTATTGTAATGTACCTACTTAGTTAATGTGGTTAGTTATTAATGTTTCAAAAATACTGATATTTTTCATTGTTAGACCGAAAATGCACACGTTATTTTTATTATTAATAAATGAAAATAGTACTGTAATTCTGAATTGAAAAAAAAAGTGATAATAAAAGGCTAATATGAAAATATAAATTACTTCTATAAATTAAGTGAAATTTTATGTTTATTTCAATTTCTTTTTTTTTACAAAAACATAATATCTGAAGTATTTATCAGCAATATGTCATAACTTATAAAAGGTGTTCTACGCATAAAGTTTTGCATGATCTAAAAAATAAAATTTCAACCATCTCTTATCAAATTTTATCAGTCGTATCCGAGGTTGACAAACAAAACAAATTATTATTTTGCTCAAGAATAAAGTACCTTTATTTTTGACAAATCTCGTATATGACTGATAAAATTGATTATTAGATGATTATATTTTAGGTTTTAGACCATGCACAACTTTTTTTGAAGAATAACTTTTTTCCTAAAATTAATAATAAAGAAGATTTCCATATGCCGCCAACTTATGTACATATATTGTTTTAGACAAAATGACAAAAATGGAGCAACAACTTGTTTAATTATAAAGGGTAATAGTGTAAAACTATCCCTTTTCCAATAGTAATAACCCATTCACATCTTTTAAATTTGTTTGGACTTTGATTCATGTTTTTAAAATGATTTTAGGAAAGTAATACCTTCTACAATCGTAGAGTTTTAAACACATTTAGAAGGATGTTTAATCTTGTGTTATTGCCAAGAGATTTAAATTTCTAGTTTGATAATTATTTAAAACGACAGTTTACAACCTGCATTAATATTATTTTTAATAAACAATTAGGCATTCTAACGACCTGTCAAACTGCTGACAAGTGGCAACCGACATTTAGATATGGCAACCCTGTGAGCCTGTTGTCATTGACATGGTCAATGATGCAATATAGTTATATAGATTGCTCAAATCGGGTTATTTACGAGCTGCCATATTGCCCCGCAAGTGCAAAAATGTATTTACAAACCAATATTTACCCCTTGAATATAGTGAAAAAATAAATTACCTACATTTTTACTTCAAGGCATAAGCTTGTTTATTTTGAAAAATATGGATGATCAATCTATGTAACTATATATTTCATTGACCTTGTCAAATCACCAGGCCTACAGCGTTGCCATAATTTTACCATATCATAACCTGTTAACATTTTTCAATTTTCTTTTCTCCTTAATCAGTTAATCTTTATATTAGGTATATTTACTCAAAATATAAACAAATTGCTTAAAGTCTAAGTAGTATCACATTAAAATTCTATGAAATACTATTCTTACATTGAAAGTTAAAAATATACCATAAAACACTTTTTTTTAAATTACGTGCATCCGCTTTCATCTACAATTTTATAGTAATTAACAATGTATAACCCCTTCCATTCGGTACGGCACTGTCAAGTTTTCCGTTTGTGTACTTTTATATTTGTGTATAAATAACGCAATAAAATTATATGAAACTTTATTCTCCTTTTTGACAGATCCTTTTCTTTCATTCATAAAAAGACAACTAACTTAACAACAACGATAAAACAAAAACATACATAGGTTGTGGGTTTGGTTCCATGCTCTATGTCAAGTGTGACAACTCGCACTCTTTGAACGCGTTAAATAATTAATATTCTTTCAAAAACATACACAACATTTCTTCCCTCTTTTAAAAATTTAAGCGTATGTGATTAATTGGCCGAGAATCTGGATGGTGGGAATCTCGTCCGGTTTGATCTGCGAGGATTATGTGGCGCAGGTATCCTTTGCTGTTGTGGGACAATTGGTGTCGCTGGTACAACTGACCTTTGTTGTCTCGGAGTAAGTGGAGCAGCTGGTGCCCCAGGAGATGCTGCAGAGGAGGCTGTTATAACCGGACTATTTGAAGGTGCTGTAAGCTCATAGAAGCGTACTCGTCTTGGTAGTTGCGTAGTCTATAGTTGTTTTGAGTTAGCTTCAGGATCACTTGGAGGTTTTTGATCTGGAAAACATCTAATTTGGTCGATGTGTCTTTTCGCCTTTTTATTGTCTCCATACTGTATCTCGTAATAGATATCTCCTAGGCGGGTAATGACAGTACCTGGAATCCATTTGTCCAACCTTGGGTTGCCAGACAAGAAATAAATGGATTGTCCTGGCTGAAATATTCTAAATGTAGAATCCATTTCGACACGTTGTTTCTGCATAACTTTGGTGTTCGTGTCTTCTGGTCGGACCAAGTCCAAGCGGGTGCGCAGGTTCGTCCTAGGAAAAGTTGTGCCAGGGATTGGCCTGTGGTGGCGTGTGGGGCTTTGCGATACTGACGGAGAAACTTGTTCAGATTTGTTTGTAAGGTATTCTCTGTTGTTTCCATAGCTCGAAGGGCATCCTTTACTGTTTGTACATATAGCTCGGCTTGTCCATTCGTTGATGGGTGATACGGAGCAGTCAGTTTGTGGAACTTTACGCCCGATCTTTGGAGGAAAGTTTTGAGTTCATCTGATGTGAATTGTGTTCCATTATCGGATACAATGGTAACTGGTACTCCGTACATGGCAAAGATGTCGTCCAAGATATTGACAGTTGCGATTGCCGTCGTCACCTTAGTAGGCTTCACTTCCAGCCATTTGCTGTAGGCGTCTACGATGATCAGAAGCATTTTTCCGGCTACTGGGCCCGCATAATCAACATGAATCCTTTCCCATGGTGCCTTGGGATACTCCCAGTGGTGTTCCCTAAATTTGGGTGGTGCATTTGCATATCTAGCACATTCAATGCAACACTTGGCGGCACGTTCGATGTCTGCATCGATACCTGGCCAAAAAACAAACGAGCGAGCCAGCCCTTTCATTTTGACGATGCTGATGTGGGGCATGCAGATCCTGGATGATAGCGTCCCGTAGTATTGGCGGTATAATAACTCGGTGCTCAAATAATAAGCAATTTGCCGCGAGCGTATACTTAGCTTCTGGAGCTTTAAATCCATGGCGAACAAGGTCCTGTCCTGATTCCAATAGTTTGGTGATGTTACCAAGATGTTGATTTCTCCGGGTCTCCCGTGCGATGGTCTCTGCTTGGACTGGTAACTATGTGGTTTGATGTACGACAAATTGGTCAAACTCGTCATAGTTCTCTGCTTCCTCCCTCCTGCGTGACGAGTTGTGGTAGACTGTTAACATTGCATGCAACCGAGAACAACAGTCGGCGTTCGCATTTGCTTTTGACGTTTTGAAAGTCACGTCAAAGTTAAAATTTGACAAATAGTCCGCGTAGTTGGCCATTCGACTAATGCAGAACACCGGGAGTGACTTTTCCGGGTGTAGTATCTGTGTCAGCGGTTTATGGTCTGTGATCAGCGTGAAATGGCGAGCGTAGAGGAAGTTGAAGAACTTTTTTACAGCCCAAACGATGGCGAGTGCTTCTTTATCTATTTGGGGGTACCTTTTTTCCGCAGCCGACATCGTGCGACTTGCGTATGCAATTGGACGTTCCTGTACATTAATGAGTCGGTGAGATAGGACTGCCCCCAATCCCGTACTGCTTGCGTCTGTTGCCAACAGCAACGGAAGTGACGGATCGTACTGCATCAGGACTTGCGGCGAGATCAAAATCTTCTTGATGTCCAGGCAGGCCTCTGTACCAGCTGAAGTCCATGCAAAGGGGTCCTTGAGGAGCATATCTCGAAGAGGACGTTCCCTTGTTGACAGGTCGGGGATGAAAGAGCTGTAATATGTTGCCTTGCCAAGAAAAAGTTGCAGTTCTTCCGGTGTCGATGGCTTCGGAGCATCTCGTACCGCTTGAATGTGTCCATCCGATTTATGTATCCCATTTACGTCGACCTTGTGGCCCAGGGCTTCTAGGACTGTTTTTGCGAAAGAGCATTTTAAACGGTACCCTAAAATGCTCCAGAGTTGACGTTAGTGCCTGCAGCAGGTTATCAAATCGATCCGCGTAGACGATGATGTCATCAAAGAAATTGACGACATTGGGTAGATCCTGGAGAACTGTGTCCATGCGTCGCTGCCAAATAGCGGGGATATTTGCTGCTCCATACACCGCGCGTGTTGGTCTAACGAGTCCATGGGTGGGAGTATTTAGCGTTAAAGCGTGACTAAATTCTTCATCAACTTCTAGGTGCGTATAAGCGTCGACGATGTCCATGTGGCAGAATAGGGTTGCGCCTCTCAACTTGTTGAAGAGATGCTCCAATTTTGGGATTGGATGTTCGTCAATTATGATTCTTGGGTTCAGTGTTGGCTTGTAGTTGCCAGTGATTCTTAATTTACCGTTTTTCTTGGCTACAATGTGGGTAGTTGAGACCCATTCCGAGTAGTCGACTCAATTGTAAAATCCTTAGGCAATTTTAGCATCGATTTCCTTGGCGTATGCATCTCGTAAGGCGAGCGGTACTTCCCGCGCTCGGGAGAAGACTGGCATAGCTCCTGGTCTTAACTTCATTTTCGCTGGAGGACCTGTCAGTTTGCCAGGGGTTTCTCCAAATAAATCATCATATTTGGTTAGTAAATGGTCCAGCTGTTTCTCTTGGTCGACGGTGAGGGCTTTCGGAACTTCTGTGGTGGATATTTGGTGCAACGGGGTTGGCTTGGTGAACAGGCCCTCAAAGTCTATTTCGTGCACAAATTCTGCGATCCATTGTCGGCCCAGAAGCGTGTCGAATTCTTCATTCACTACATAGAGATTGAGCATCTTCGTGGTTACTCCAATGGTGACGTTGACACAGACACGACCAATACAATTGATCCGATGGCCCGTGTAACTGGCAAAGTTTCGGTCTGTCTTCTGTAAATTAAAAACATGATCAATTTTGTCAAGATTATGTTTGCTTATAATTGAGCAAGGAGTGCCTGTATCAAGTTCCATTTTGACTGTACTGTCCTCTATCTGGACTGTCAGTATCTGCTGTCCTGGTGATGGTACTGAGCCGATGATCTCAAGTTTACTTAACCGTTGTACTGAGTCGATTTCATCGTTGATCTCTCCGGAAGCAAGTTCTTCCTCGGTGAGCTGGTTCGTATTTTTAGTTTTTCTGGACTTACATACCCTGGCGATATGTCCTTTCTTTCCGCATTTGTTACATTTGCTGTTCAAGAATCTACATTGACTGCGAGGGTGTGTCTCACCACATCCTGCACATGTGTACTGGTTATCCTGGGTTCTGTCATCGGCTGCGTCCTGTTGTCCGTATACTTTCTTTCGCCCTTGTTGATTCCAGTTCTTACGCGATAGCGGTTTCTCGTATCCAATTTTGTTTGTAAGCTCGGTCTTCGCTTGTGTGGTATTTACCTCATCTGCTGTATTGCGCATGACTTCCAGCGCATGTGCAATTTCGTACGCGTCTGTAAATGATGTCGGTTTCTTCGAGATTATTTCGTCACACATTTCTCGAGATTCCAGACCCAATAGTAGTTGTTCTATCAACATCCGGTCGAGAAATGTATCATATTCGCAATACACGGCGGCCTGCCTTAACCTCAACGAGAAGTTGACAATAGTTTCCCCTTTATTTTGTCTGATCTGTCGAAACTTTATACTTTCGTCGAATTTATTTCGAGTTGAATCGAAGTGGCGTATCAGTTTCGATCTTATTTCATTGTAAGTAAGTGTTTCTGGATCAACAGGGCTCACCAAAAACTTCAGTGCGTCATTAAGCTCGGGCCCCATATAGACACGTGCGTAACTTGCGGGTTTGTCTTCTGGAATTTTGCTCAGCTTAAGTGCCCAGGAGAAGCGCATGAAATCGCTGATCATGGTTCCATCGGTGGAACGATACGATCCCATGGCGAACGGAGGCGGGCGCGGCAATGCTGCTGTGGCAGCGGCTTCTGTGCTAACATTAGTCGTGGAGGCTTGGATTGCGTTAGCTATCATGCTGGAGAAAGTCTGAAGTAGTTCAGGAGTAACTGTCGGAGTGGCTGGCATCGTTGGTGATCACTAAGTTGGTGCAGGAACACTATATACTCTCGATCCCACTTCTGACACCACTTTTATATTTGTGTATAAATAACGCAATAAAATTATATGAAACTTTATTCTCCTTTTTGACAGATCCTTTTCTTTCATTCATAAAAAGACAACTAACTTAACAACAACGATAAAACAAAAACATACATAGGTTGTGGGTTTGGTTCCATGCTCTATGTCAAGTGTGACAACTCGCACTCTTTGAACGCGTTAAATAATTAATAGTCTAGTCATATTCTTTCAAAAACATACACAACATGTACCTTTCCTCTCTTCCCGTCTAGATAATCATTAAACCCACTACTTTTACAGGCAAGGCCTATCTATCCTAATACATGATCGAATAATTTACCTGATAACGTTGTATGCGCACCTTGAGTTAATTCGTTTAAAAATCGGTTGTGCCCAACTTGACATATATATTTAATACATTCTTTACATTTGAGTTAAAGTAAGACTTTTCTGAAATATATTCCCCTTAAATAATAATCTATCTTCATGTTGCACCTTTTTTTAATTTCGTATTTTTTATTTTTATTTTTCATGAAACTTTTAATTTTCATGCTGCGTTGGTAGGTAGGTACATTACGTTTTTTTTTTCTACACCAAGATTATTGAGACAACACAAAAAGCGTATAATTTGATAGTACTCCCTATAAGCCGACTCGTTTTTAACACTTAGCCATCATTAAAACATTAAAAAAGGAACTTTGCTAATAACAAAAATTGGTCCATCTCCGTAATTCGCTAATGGTAATATTCGTTATACAGGTTCTACTACTATTATTACGCGATTATCTGGAATTTGCTTTTCGCTTGTTTTCTTTAGCAAAGCGAGTTAGTTTTTTTGCATGTAAAAGTTTGTATACGTGTAAGTAATACTACAAGGATTGCATGAAAAGTTCATAAAAATTTACACAAAACACGTACGTGCTACTGAATTAAATCCAAACTGTCAATTATAGTAGAATCGCAATCGACACGGAGTAATAAATCAAAATTTTATAAGAGTTTTACAGCACAAGGGGTTAAAAAAAACTGTGATTTTAAAGAGTCGACAGTTAAACGGTTTGTTTTCATTAAGAATCTTACCTGTGCCGCCCGGTTTTGTGAAACATAAACAATAGGCTACCCTTATTTTAATCCCTTCTAAGACTCTGATTAGCGAACTTAAATAATTGTAATTTAACCGCTGGGGTGCTATGATTATAACATTTAGATATAAAATAGATATGCTTACCTACTCTCGAAGATCAGGAAACGTGAAAGTCTGTGAATCACTATATTCACTTTTGCCAATTTTCCTTCGTAACAAGTGATATGGAGGTTTCTAACAATGGTTCTACATTTTTTAACTTAAATGTTGTATTATGTCGACCTACATATCCTCTAACTTGTGCCCATATCATTTCAATAGGAATTAGTTTGCAGTGATAGGGAGGAAGAGGCACAACATCAATACCATTTGTTTTGGCAAGTTCATCCACTACAAAACGTACTGGAGGCATATTTAATTTTAAAATTTTTAGTAGTTCTATTTTTATTGATTTTTCTGGAAAGTTAATGTTCATCGGTTAAGTTAGCCTCAGTTGTCAGGGGGGGGGGGGTTGCTACGCTCCAAGGGCCGTAGCGAATGAACAAAAATACTCTTTCTAACCTACACTATCTTCCTTGGACTTTTATTAAATTGTTAAGTTAAACGGTTAAATATTGTTAAATCAAATCGTTATCTTTGACCAAGTTACTGGTATATTTTACTCATAATCTGGTTACAAACATTGGTGTCATTTAGTGAATGAGAATCAGCCCACACACAGCAGAAACAATGCATAGAAATAATAAATAAGAACAGTCTCACCCAGTAGTCACTTTCAGCAGCAATGGTCGAATACTGATGGTGCATAGGTGGCTTAACACCAACTTCCTCGAGTGATCCTCTGGACTCAAAGCGACCGGTCAATTCTGTTCGACAGTCGACTCTAATAGACTTACTTTCTTACAGTATCGTAATACCTATGTGGAAAGATTTTATGATTAATTTTAAGGAAATGAAACAATAGATTCCAGGGGGGGATTGGATGTATTTCCTCTTTTCAATTTTTAGCTATAACCATAACTTACACTTTGAAATGTTGGAATTGAGCACAAAAATATGTTAAGATTTACTATTAAATTATATGCTATAATTATTTCATTGAACAAGTCTTTGTTACTTTAAGCAATTGCTTGAAGCGCACATATACCTTACCTAGTTATTAAATTAACAGAAAACAATCAGTAGTAACCAACCCTTACATGGGCGGAGATATAATTTATGATAAAATTATTTTAATACATAGTTCCACTGCTAGGTGGTTCAACCTCTAAAATAACCCAATGGCATTAAATTAATTGAAGTGAAAGAAACTTTGAAAATAAACTTAATAACTGTGTACTTAGCTTAATTAACACCAAATGGTGTCGAGCAGAATACACCGGTGATGCCTCGTCATCCAACGATCGACTTAAACACCACTCCTCCGAAGACGGAAAATGGGGAAACACATCGAAGCCAAAATAAAGGAATCATCTAACTTCCGTAACATCTAACTGGGACTGGAATACTGGAATGGAAGTTTCCACGCCGGTTGCCGGTCATCAAAAAAACACAACACAAAGAAAGCTCCCAAAATTGCATGGAAAAGAGCACACCTTTTCGGCCTTGAGCTCCCTGCCCAAAAATCTATGGGAGAACAAAAATGGTAAGCGAGAGTCTACAAAAATTAATTACTTTAACTTACCCCGTCGAAACGAGATGGTTCCAAAAGAAAATGGTGGTTGAACTTGTGAAGAACAAAATCCCTTTTTACAAGGCTGGATACAACTAATACTCCTACTGTGTCGTTAAAATACAAATCCCGCTGCGCGGTCACCTTCAGCGGCTCCTCTAGCCACTTATTAGGCACAATGGTCCCTTGCGGAACCTTTAACTCAGACACGTTCTTCCAGAATAAAATCATTCTCTCCGAAAACATAGCCACGAGCCACGAAGAAAATTCGAGAAGACGGACATTACCAAAAAAATATATTCCGGAACCCATATGGTACCAACATCAACAATTTAAAGTTTCCAATACAAAATATACAACAACAGAGACGTACTCACTCAAAGCCCTACTTAAAATTTTTACAGAAACCCTTGTAAATATGTGTTGACAGCATGAAAGATACACTACACTATCTATCTACCTAATTACCCTTGTTTAACATCCCAAATTACCAATTACCCTTATTTAAAACCCTTTACAAACAATTTATTAACTACCCAAAAATTAAGTACGGACCTGGTTTAAGACCACTGACTGTTCGCTAAAATTAATATATCTAGTTGAATAGGCAACATCTAATACAACAAAGTGTGTTGTGTTGACTATAGATAGTTAACCAAATAATGATTATAATTTTAAATGACTTTAATTACTTACTATTTTGACTATGAAATTACGACAGTTTAATTATTATAGAAAACCATTCTAACGAATTTTAATACCGTAACACTACCCCCTTCCCAAAAGAAAAATTTCGAAGAAATTTTTAACAAGAAGTTTACCATTTTTACCAAAATTTGTGTATCAAGTTTAACCTATACTGATGTCAACCCCTAGCTATTTCTGATTTCATGAGGTGACAAACAAGCTGTCAATGGACAAATTTAAATAAATGAAATTTTAAATCCATTGCAATCCTAAACTAAAATACAAGTATGAGTGAGCTAGTCCTATCATCTCCCCTTAATCCTAGTAACATGTTTTAGGCTAATACAAAACCATTTAACCTACTACAATCAAGCCAATGGCTTCAGTATAAAATAAATGAAATGATTGAAATTATTTAAATTACATTATATATACATTTTTTAGAACAATCGTTCCGAGATTCTAAAACCTCAGTGAAATATAGTTTTACACCACACTAAAACTATGAACTTTTTGGCGAAGCCCACAGGATAAACAAAATTGTACAAAAAGACTTTAGCACGTCAGTCGGACTTATTGACGAAGCCGACCTAGGTAAAGCTATGGCCTCGGGTCACCATAGACGTAAGATTCGTGGATCAATCACACGACTATCAAAGTAAGTAATTTTAGCTTATACTGTCGGACTTGGATCATGTGCTTTATCAAAACAAACCAAGGAAAAATAAAAATAAACTCTCTCCGCTGATGGAGTACGAGGGATTACAATATTGGCAAAAAAAAACGAATCAAGATAAAAAAGCATCACCATGAACACAGACACCCCATCATCAAATATATTAACCATACAAGTCAGAAACTCGCAAGTTCCAAATACACAAAAGAAATACACACAACTAAACAAACTAGGTAGAATCTGTGTGTCACCACGACAAGCCCCGAAGAAACATATCGACAACCGTAAGTTGGAAACTAGAGAGCCCTGCATAAGCACTATATGAGAGAACTCCAGTCTCAAATGACACGAAAGATTCACCAAAAAAAAAAAAAATACAAGGTACATAACTTAATAATATTCCAACTTTGTAAGACACACCAAGATACCGCCAAAATATACAGAGTGTGTACAAAAACAAAGTTCTGTGCCAAAAATCAGTAACCATCTTTCAACAACAGTGTTAGGGCGAAAACGAATCGTAACATAATATTGACAATCGAACCTATATAATTATTTATTTTCTACGCTGCCTCTTTCTGTGTTCAGGCTGTTCCTCACTTTGGGTCATATCAATTTTTAAATCTTTTACATTCCATTTCCCTAAAGATTTCCCTTTTTCATCTATTAATTCATATGTACTAACCCCTAATTTCTTTTTAATTTTATATGGTCCTGAAAATTTTTTGTCCAATTTGGCTGAATAATTTTTACTTTTATCCGATAAATTATATTCCCTTTTCCAAACTAATTGCCCTTCTTGAAATTGTACAGGTCTATGCCTTAAATTATAATTATGAGTTGAAGTTAAATGAGCTTTCTCTAAACGCTTTTTTACAAATAAATGAATTTCTTTTAATTTATCAGATTTAATTTTTATGTGCTTTTCGGTGTCCCCTTGATTATTATTTAAATTTTCGTTCGAATCATTAACGTTAGGTTCTAAAATCAATTTTTTCCTTTGCTGTTTGAAATCACTACCTGACAAATTCATTTCATATCCAAAATTAACAAAATAAGGTGTATTTTGTGTGATTTCTGATTTTGCTGATCTAATCGCACAGGCTAATTTTTGTAAATATTTATCCCAATATTTTTGATTATCATCAATAAAAGAACGTATCATGGTTTTAATAACCCTATTATATCTTTCTGTAAAATTAGGAGATGGATCATACAAAGGATTAGTTATAAAAACTGTATCATAATCTTTAAGCAAATTTTCAAATTCTTTTGATTTATATTGACCCCCATTATCTGAACGAAGAAATTCCGGTACCCCAAACATTAAAAATACATTATCTTCGATTAATTTAGCAACATTTTTAGCTGTAGCTGTTCTTAGTGGAAATAACAGAGTGAATTTACTAAAATAATCAACTACAACTAAAACAAAACGATGACCTAAAGTACTTCTCGGAAAAGGACCTATTAAATCAGTTGATATATATTGCCAACACCTGTTAATATCAGGTTTAACTCCCATTTGACCTGCAACTTTTTTCTGTTCAGGTTTTTGCTCTGCGCAAATTCTACATTTTCTAATATAATTTACTACGTCTGATTTCATTTTAGGCCAAAAATATTTTGAAAGAATTTTATTATAAGTTTTATAAATCCCTAAATGTCCTGATTTTGGATCGTTATGAGCATTATATAAAATTTGAGACCGTTGAGGTTTAGATACTACAATTTTCCACTTATCATAAGGTTCATAGAAATTATTATCATTTACGTATTTATAAAGCATACCTTCATCACTTACTCTCCATACAGGATATTTTAATGGATGTTCTCTAACCCTTTCGCACATATCTACATACCATGCACACTTATCTGACTCATCCTCCTTAAAATCTATACTATCTATACAGTCTGTACCTATAGGAAATCTAGAAAGACAATCTGGCACTACGTTATCTTTACCTGGTCTATGTACAACCTTAAAATTATATTGTTGTAAACGCAAAGTCCACCGTCCTAGGCGACCCTGCGGATTTTTTAAATTGTTAATCCAACTCAGACTACTATGGTCTGTTACAATTACAAATTCTGATAATTCTAAATAACATCTACACTTTTCAATAGCCCAAATAACACAAAGTAATTCTTTTTCAGTTACTGAATATTTAACTTCACATTTATTTAATGTACGAGAAATATAACAAATTACATGAATTTTACCCCCATATTCCTGTGTAAGCACCGCACCAATGCCATAAGAACTTGCATCACAATGTAGAACAAAAGATTCTTTAAAATTTGGACAAGATAAAATTGGTGCACTAACTAAGGCATTTTTTATTTTTTCGAAAGCTATTTGACATTCTGGTGTCCATTTAAATTTTACATTTTTCTTAGTTAGGCTAGTTAATGGAACTATCGTTTCTGACAAACATGGTATAAAACGTCGATAATAAGATACCATGCCCACAAAAGAACGAACCTGTTTGGGTGTTTTAGGTGGTATCATATCCACTACAGCACTTACTTTCTCAGGATCTACTGAAAGTCCTGCTCTGTTTACAATATAACCCACATACTTTAATTCATTTCTACAAAAATTACATTTATCTCTATTTAAAGTTAAATTCGCTAATTTTAATCTCTTAAACACTTCTTTTAAAATTCTCATATGGGTTTCAAAATCTGGAGTAACAATAACTAAATCATCTAGGTATTTAAATACAAAAGGTTCTAATTCTGGGCCAAATAATTTGTCGACTAATGCTTGAAACGTTGACGGTGCATTTGTCAAACCGAAAGCTAATCTTTTAAACTGAAAATGTCCTCTACCTGGTATTGCAAAAGCTGTATATTTTTTTGAATTCTCTGTCATTTTAACTTGCCAGTAAGCTGATTTGATGTCTAACGTTGACAGATATTTGGCATTACCTAGTCTATCCAATATTGAATTGATAAAAGGTAAGGGATAAGCCCATTTTTCAGTAACCGCATTTAATTTCCTGAAATCTACACAAAATCTGTAAGATTTACCATCTGATTTTGGAATCATTAAAATAGGTGAACTCCAAGGACTTTCACTCTTCTCAATCACACCAAGGTCTAACATATTTGTTACTTCCTCATCAATTTTTTGTTGCATAAGAGGACTTACAGGATAATATTTTGATCTTATTGGTGGACTATCTGTCTTTATTTCATGTTCTGTTAAATCAGTACAACCTAATTTAATATCTTTTATTGACTCAAAATAATCATCTACAATTGAATTTAAATTTCCCTTTTGTTCTAAAGTTAAATCATCTGCCGTATGAATTGAATTTACTTGACAATTTTCATCTTTACTCCCAAAAAACCATTCTCCCTTTCGTAAATCTGGAATAATACCCATTTTTATCCAAAAAACTGTGCCAAGAACTATTGTATGTCTTAATTGAGGCATTACATGGCAATCAAAAACATGAACTTTTTCTTGTAACTGAATAGGAATTGTCATATAACCTATACAATCTATAATTTCACCATTAGCAACTTTACACCCACTATTACTTTTTTGCAATTTTACTCCCTTACTTAATAAAATGTTATACCCTTTTTCCCCTAAAAATATTTTATTAGCTCCTGAATCTAATAATCCATTTATTTTTGTACCATATATTGATACCGATATATAAGGACATTCGGTATCATTCGCTTGAGCAAACAAATATGACAAAACTGGTTTACTATAGTTATTATAAAAATTTAATTCTGCCTCTGAACAATTACTATCAATCTGAAATATATTAGAGACCGATTTACTATCCCTAGGAACGCAATCACGGTCTAGGATTGGTTCTGCTGGAAGTTTCCCGCTCTTGATGTGCAATTTCTAGCTATGTGATTTCTACCTTGACATTTAAAACAAATAATTTCATTATTAAAACCCCTTTGTGTATTAAAACTTGAATTTGGTCTATTAATTGGTCTATTATTCCCATAAAAATTCCCATTATTCTTATTACCGAAATTTGCAGAAGTACTTGGAACTGGATTATTCCCGGAAGAAAATCTATTTCTATTAAAGTTATTACTGGTTGTAGGCCTATTATTATTAGTGTGAAATCTGTCTCTCGAGAAATCCCTATTCCTATCTACATATCTATCTCTAGAAAAATCTCTATCCCTATTTACATACCTATCTCTAGAAAAATCCCTATTTCTATCTACATATCTGTCACCTGAAAAATTTCTATTCCTATCCCCTGAAAAATTCCTATATCTATCTTGTGAAAAATTCCTATCTCTAACTGGAGAAAAATCTCTATTTCTGTCCTGAGAAAAATTTCTGTTTTCATAATTTTTATTTACACTATTTCTATCATTATCACCCCTACTAAATCTAACTTGATTTCTTCTATTTTCATCCTTATTTTCAATACTTTCTACGCTGCTTACTCTATATCTATTTACATTTCTTCCTCGACTCCTATTAGATTTTTTCTGTTTCCTGTTTCCCTCATAACTATTTTTAGAATCTACACTGCTATCTCTATCCTTATTTCTATTATTCCTATTAACTGGAAATTCCCCTTGAATGCTTTCATTACTCTTATCCCACCAGTTTTTTAACCTGATATTGTGTTCGCTTTCTGTCTCGCTAGACCTGTCACTATCCCTGTTTAAAATTCCTTTTTGTTTATTATCAAATGTTACCGATTTCCTAAGTTCCATATTATCAAGTTTCTTTTTACTACTTTTATCATCTTTGTATGCTAAATCTAGTTCTACAGAATGTTTACTTGATGTTGGAGGGGTAAAGTCTAAAATATTTTTCCTATTTTCCTCAATTTTTCTACAAAGCTGTACTAAATGATCTAGAGAATTTACTTCTACCAACAAAAGTTGACTTTGATAAAATGGCAGAATATTTTTCCTAATAATCTTCAATTTGACTGCATCATCTACTGTTATACTTAATCTGCTAAACAAATTATCCATATAAGCTATATAAATTGCAATACTTTCCCTATCACCCTGAGTCCTTGATTTAATTTGTTCCCAAATTTTATCGTTAAAATCCCTTGGTAAAAATTCATCTCTAAAAATATTACATAATGTGTCCCAATCACTAATTTTGTCTTTAAGAGACCTATAGTAAATTAAAGCTTTACCTTCAAATAATTCTACAGCACTTCTAAAAAGTTGTTGTGTAGACACACCCCTAGATTCCCTTAATTCATTTACTCTAAGTAGAAAAGCATTAAGTCCCAAAGCATCTGATTCCCCACTAAATTTTAAACCCCAATCAGAAATATTTATTTTTGTATATAATGACATGTTATTCATACTATGTATTGCCTGTGAAGCAGACGCTGTTGAAACGTTAGCAGAATTTTGATCTTGTGGTTGATTATGAGGTATCGGAGTAGAAGTACCTGTAGCCGGAGTAGATTGAATCAAGCTTGCTTGAAAAAGAAGATCTACAGGATTAGTCTGTGCTGAACCCTTAACAAATATGCTATACTTTGTCTCAAACTCATCCATACACTCAAGAGTAACTGATAATAATTTCGAACGTTCGTCGGTTTGTGCTGGATCGGCTGGAGCGATACATTCAACCCTATTAAGTAAATGAGCTAACTTAGTTTTTAATTTTGAAACAAGAGATGTAGTAAAATCTTCTTGTAAAGCTTGTTTAACTTCATTAATTTTTGTTGCACAAATAACTAATTCATCAGTAGATTTGAAACTTACAATTGAAAAACTATGACCTTCTCCTTCTAAACGCATCAGTTGTCTTAACTTTGCTACTAGTTCTTTAGTAGAACCTTGAGGAATAGCTCCTCTTAATTTAATTTCATATTCAAGCTCTTCTTTATTAAGCCTATCAGGATATATCTTAAAAAGAGACATTTTGTTTTATATTATTCTTTTTTTTTTTTTTTTTTTTTTTTTTTTTTTTTTTTTTTGCAACAAGACTTTTTATACTTAAAAGTTTTTACTTAGGAACAAAAAAAAATATTAAATTACACTATTTATTACTTCCTGTACTCATAAGTAGTGGAATTGCTGTAAATGTGGAAAATACGAAAATTCAAAATTAAATATTTGCTCTGCGGTCCAAATATTAATAATTACTTTACTTATATGAATTTGTATATGTTCAGGGTTGCCAAAAAGTATATTATAATTAATATAATTATACTACAAATAATGTGTGTTCCTGTAGAGTTTAAATTTATGCCAAAATACAGTGTCAAAAATTTATTATTAATGCCTTATGCTCAATTATTATTAAAATTACTAAAATATGGCTTCAAAATATGACTAAATATGTGGAAGAATATACCCCAAAAATATTGGTCAATTAAATTATTTGCTCGGGCGCCAAAATATACTACGCTCCAAGGGCCGTAGCGAATGAACAAAAATACTCTTTCTAACCTACACTATCTTCCTTGGACTTTTATTAAATTGTTAAGTTAAACGGTTAAATATTGTTAAATCAAATCGTTATCTTTGACCAAGTTACTGGTATATTTTACTCATAATCTGGTTACAAACATTGGTGTCATTTAGTGAATGAGAATCAGCCCACACACAGCAGAAACAATGCATAGAAATAATAAATAAGAACAGTCTCACCCAGTAGTCACTTTCAGCAGCAATGGTCGAATACTGATGGTGCATAGGTGGCTTAACACCAACTTCCTCGAGTGATCCTCTGGACTCAAAGCGACCGGTCAATTCTGTTCGACAGTCGACTCTAATAGACTTACTTTCTTACAGTATCGTAATACCTATGTGGAAAGATTTTATGATTAATTTTAAGGAAATGAAACAATAGATTCCAGGGGGGGATTGGATGTATTTCCTCTTTTCAATTTTTAGCTATAACCATAACTTACACTTTGAAATGTTGGAATTGAGCACAAAAATATGTTAAGATTTACTATTAAATTATATGCTATAATTATTTCATTGAACAAGTCTTTGTTACTTTAAGCAATTGCTTGAAGCGCACATATACCTTACCTAGTTATTAAATTAACAGAAAACAATCAGTAGTAACCAACCCTTACATGGGCGGAGATATAATTTATGATAAAATTATTTTAATACATAGTTCCACTGCTAGGTGGTTCAACCTCTAAAATAACCCAATGGCATTAAATTAATTGAAGTGAAAGAAACTTTGAAAATAAACTTAATAACTGTGTACTTAGCTTAATTAACACCAAATGGTGTCGAGCAGAATACACCGGTGATGCCTCGTCATCCAACGATCGACTTAAACACCACTCCTCCGAAGACGGAAAATGGGGAAACACATCGAAGCCAAAATAAAGGAATCATCTAACTTCCGTAACATCTAACTGGGACTGGAATACTGGAATGGAAGTTTCCACGCCGGTTGCCGGTCATCAAAAAAACACAACACAAAGAAAGCTCCCAAAATTGCATGGAAAAGAGCACACCTTTTCGGCCTTGAGCTCCCTGCCCAAAAATCTATGGGAGAACAAAAATGGTAAGCGAGAGTCTACAAAAATTAATTACTTTAACTTACCCCGTCGAAACGAGATGGTTCCAAAAGAAAATGGTGGTTGAACTTGTGAAGAACAAAATCCCTTTTTACAAGGCTGGATACAACTAATACTCCTACTGTGTCGTTAAAATACAAATCCCGCTGCGCGGTCACCTTCAGCGGCTCCTCTAGCCACTTATTAGGCACAATGGTCCCTTGCGGAACCTTTAACTCAGACACGTTCTTCCAGAATAAAATCATTCTCTCCGAAAACATCGCCACGAGCCACGAAGAAAATTCGAGAAGACGGACATTACCAAAAAAATATATTCCGGAACCCATATGGTACCAACATCAACAATTTAAAGTTTCCAATACAAAATATACAACAACAGAGACGTACTCACTCAAAGCCCTACTTAAAATTTTTACAGAAACCCTTGTAAATATGTGTTGACAGCATGAAAGATACACTACACTATCTATCTACCTAATTACCCTTGTTTAACATCCCAAATTACCAATTACCCTTATTTAAAACCCTTTACAAACAATTTATTAACTACCCAAAAATTAAGTACGGACCTGGTTTAAGACCACTGACTGTTCGCTAAAATTAATATATCTAGTTGAATAGGCAACATCTAATACAACAAAGTGTGTTGTGTTGACTATAGATAGTTAACCAAATAATGATTATAATTTTAAATGACTTTAATTACTTACTATTTTGACTATGAAATTACGACAGTTTAATTATTATAGAAAACCATTCTAACGAATTTTAATACCGTAACAGGGTGGCGTAGCCACGGGTGGTACGTTGAATTAAAATATATATATTTTTTAAATTGCGATGCAATGAATGGTAAAAAATATGCTATAATAGTGAATAGTGGTTTTAATATTTCAATATAAATAATACATATAATAACTTAAAAACATAATGAATAATATTAAAAGTACTGATTATCTACAAGTAAGAGCGGTTCCTCCATTTGTTCATTTGTGCAGATCAATTTCATAAAAACACATTATTTTAAAATTCCATAAAAAACAAAAATATAAATTTAATTTTAATATTTTTATTTTCATACGTGTTATTCTATATTTTTTGGTACATCATTGCTCTCTGGTGAACGCCTCTCTGTAGCACAATATACCTAAGTATACCGTGTCTGTAGCGCATTATGATGAGTGAGCCTAACACGAGTGAGACGATTTGGCGAATACATATAGCTAAAAAGAGAAGACAACACGTCAACAGATCCTTCAAACTGTCAAAGAACACGCTCATTCCTACTCTTTAAATAAAGCCAGTAACTAGCAGTACATCGGATGTACGCGTTTTATTTGTACATCGGTCTTCTTTTGACAGAGTAGGTGAGCTGTGTCCAGGCCGTTGGTGTGTATGCCGGTCGGCGTAGCCAGATATGGATTGAAATTTTCTGGTGGCGGCGAAGTTGTTGCTTCGTCTTCTTATTATCACGCATTATTATTATTATTTGTTCATGTATGTGAAATTTGCTTCTAAGGTTTATAAAATACTACAGAAAGATACTTAAGTATTCCACTCCATCATCTGAAATAAAGTTAGGTTAGAATTATGATGTACAAATAATGGGGGATACATTCGATGTACAAATATTTCGTGTATATCTGATGCTACTGCTAGTCACGGCGTTAAATAAAACCCCGGTGAATGACAATAATTGTCTTTCATCGTGAATAAAACTAAGATTATTATTTGTTCTCATTTAAAAAAATGTGTTTAATTAAAAACTGTGACATTAATAAATTGAAAGTATGTGTGTCAATTCAAAGATGGTTCCCGAAAAACTTCTTTAAGACAAGGTAAATAAAATTATTTTTAAAGTTGTTGTTTTATTTAACTATAATAAAGTTTTACGAATCTAATTTGTTTTATATTTTGTTTCAGTGTCTAATTCTAAGACTACTTCAAAATGGTCTATTTTGTAACAAACTGTAAATACTATGAAGTAAGAAGTAAGCAAAAATTTGTAAATTTTTTGTTTCCTACAAAACCCGCTAAAAGGAAATTAATTATCAATCGTGTTACCCTGAAATCTTTTATTTTAATTTAATTTTTTATTGCCTTGTTTGTATAATTTAGTATTTTCAAAAATATTAGATGTTTTGGTAATTTGGATCATGCAGCTATTAAATAAAAATTAGATTGTTGGTAAAGATCAATAAGTATAAAACATACATTTTGATTTTAATTAGGCACCTAACAAGTCACATCCCACATATCTACATGCTCTGGGTCATCAAGTACATATTAAAACATTAATATACTATCTACAATTAAACAATAATTTGAAAATACAGATGAAGCCGATTTACCTATGGGGGTTAAGGGGGTCTGTTAATATTATGTATTGTGATGAGACTGATTTTATAAAATAAACATTTAAAACATTTTAGTTCTAATTTTATTTGCCAATAAAAGGTATTTAAAAAATATATTTTTTATTTGACATCTGTGACAAATTGTGGAAATTATTAAACTTACAATAAAAACTGAAAAATGGTAGGTAAAGTTTCATATAATATTTTTTACACAAAAATCAATGTTAAGCTTTCTAAATAACCTAATGTATATTTAAAAATAATCTCAAATTATGAAGAAAAGTCAGTTTACTAACTAATAATGTTTATAGATAGTTTTCAACATATTAAAAACAAAACCAATATTACACTAACTAAAATATTCATTTATTAATAGTTGTAGTGCTTGAGAATAGTATGATGTTGAAAATAATAACAGCGATATTGGCACTTGTACACAGTTTTGAACCGAACTTACAAATGATAAAATTATTGGAAAAAGTGAACACCCTTTTTAAATTATGACAAGCCGCCTCTGTCCATAAAATAAGTTTTCTACGCTATTGGCTGAAAGATTCTACAGCGTTGTTCAAGTCGATATTAACATCTTTTTCTATGAACAACAAAGACAAATCTGAATGTCTGTCTTGAGTCATGGTCGTTCTCAACCAATTAAAAATCCTCCTCATGGCAAAAAACGACCTCTCGCACGTCGCACTTGAAATAGGTAGAATATTCGCAATTTTAAAAAGTTGATAGACTTTTTGGTATATTTTTTTTTTATTCTATTATGTGTTTTTTGATAGAATAATATCCAACAGTTTCTTTAAATTGAAGAATGCAGTTTTTTAAAACGGTAATTTCTGCCCTTTATACAGAAGTGTTAATATTCAAAATTTCGTGGTATTGCTCAATGAATTAGGTTGAACCCTCAAAATCTAACTGAAAAAAATTATCCACTGAATTGGCAAGCACCATACTTTCTGATGAGAACCAAAATTAAATTCAAGAAAATTCAAAAATTAGCCTAGTCATATTAATAATTTTTACATATCAATCCCCTTCTGGGAAAATAACTTAGCCAAGAGCATCTCAAAAATTTTTGCTAACAACGTAGATAATTTTAAAGTCTCTTTCAAATCAATTAATAAATTAGACTCTCATCTAGTCAACACCAAAGACAAAACAAATTTGTTAGACAAGAGTGGAGTGTACAGGTTGCAATGCAGCGATTGCGATGCTAGTTATATCGGCAGAACTTGCAGATCTTTGGCAGTCCGGATAGGCGAGCACATCAAGAAGCCGGACACATCTGTATTTGGACATCACTTGAGGTTCAATCAACATAATTTTAGCCCAACAAAAAACTCCAAATTATTAGTCAACTTGAACACAAAAAATTTCAACTTATTAGATTTCCAAAGATGTTAAAATTACCCTTGAAAGAGACAACAATATCCTCTGTCTCAACACTCAAGTGAACCTTAACAGAAATTTCATACCACTTCATAGACAACTCAGTTAACCCTCTACGATGATGTAAGTCCGAGTCACTCAATATAAGCCTTTTAGAGCCATTCCCTCCTAAACTCGATTTCACCCATCAGAGCTTACCTTTGGAACCATGGTACTTGTATGATTATTTTTGTTTTCTATTTTGTCTCAGTCCAACCATGAGTACGCTTGTTGAGTGACTTTGAATTTTTAAGACTAAACATCAGATTCACCTCTAGGGACTGCGGGTTCAGTTGTGCCATCTTGGGTTTTCGGAAAAAAGTTCTGCAGAGCCCGGGCTGGCACACCAGAATCACGTGAGTGATATTTTTGTTTTGACATTAAAAAGATTAATTAATTTTGAACATTTATTTAAATTAAAATTTAACTAACAAATAAATCAAATTTCAAAAAATTTTCTTTAAATTCAATACTAACAAATTTTGATTTCCTTTAACCACCTCCAATCACTCGAATCACACTTGGAGAAACTTATTCCACACTGAGGTGAACGCACCTCCTATCTTGACATTTGACCGGTCTTTAAGTGTAGTTTGTCACCACTGTCACATGGAAACAGATGGTTAAACAATAATAATAAAAATGAATGTATAAATCAATTTAAATTTTAAAATTATATTAATAGTAATAATTATGATTTAGCAAGTTGTGAATCTCCAGAAATATTTATATTTTGGAGTAAGGGTGACTAAGAACTTGATGGATATACTGGTTTGTAGACAGTAGATAGACTTTTTGGTTTTTTCACTTGGCCCAAAATATGAGGAAACAAGTGACTTCTATGGGACATACGATGAGAGAGTACAATGCTGATCCACAATTCTCTCTAAATTGCAGAATGTGATATCTTTAACATTTGTTCCTATCGATCATTTAGATCATGCCTTTGATGTTCTAGAGCAGTGGTCGCCAACCTGTCGATCACGAGCTACCGGTAGCTCGCGGAGGCAATTCTGGTAGCTCTCACAACGATTTTAATTTAAAAAATACAAACTGCAAAAATCAGAGAAGCTTCCGAAAATTCCACAAAAAAATCTAATTGTCATAATATTAAACATAAACAGCGGCAACGTTGCGGTGAACGATCTGCCGCTGACGCCATCAAGCTAGAATCGGCTAGAACCGACCAGCCGGACCAGCGCGTTAGTGTTCGAGAACGATCAGGATTGCTTTGAACGGGATAAATACGCACGGCGCGGCGACATTGCGCTTAGTTTAAAACTGAACGCGTAACCAACGTCCAGCGGTTGGGTAAGTAGAGAACAACAAAAAATAATATTATGGCAAGCAGTTGTAAGAAGGTAAAGACATACCACTTTCATTCGGAATGAGAAGAACAATACTTTTTTACAGAAGTTAAAGATAAAAATGTGTGTTTGTTATGTAATACTTCGGTCTCCGTTGCTAAAAAAGGAAATATTGAGAGACATCATAAAACTGTACATTCTAATTTTGAAAAATCATTCCCACTACATTCTGCCCCAGAAAGGAGAAACTGAAACATTTAAAAAGCAGTTAATTGGACAACAATCAATATTTTTAAGAACAGTCAACAAAAATAAGGCTGCAACTGAAGCATCGTACCATGTGTCCCAGATAATTGCACAAAAAAAGAAACCTTATGAAGACAGGGAAATGATAAAACAGGCGTTTTTAGAAGCTGCTGATTCGTTATTTGCCAACTTTAGAAATAAAGACGAGATAGTTTCAGCTATAAAATCTATGCAACTTTCTGCTAATACAGTGATGAGACGTGTAGAAGTAATGAGCAATGATATTTTTTTACAGTTAAGAACTGACTTAGATAACTGTGTTTATGTTTCACTTCAACTGGATGAATCAACAGATGTCGTTGACACTACCCAGATGGCCGTGTTCGTCAGGATGGTTTTTAGTGATTTTACGATTAAAGATCTTTTGAAGTTTATTCCACTGAAAGGACACACTACTGGACAGGATTTGTTTTCTCATTTAAAAAATATTATTTCTTCCGAGAAAATTCCAATATCGAAAATGGTAGGCTTGACAACCGATGGCGCTCCAGCTATGGTGGGTTGTGATCAGGGTCTGGTGGCGTTATCTCGTAAAGATGAAACTTTTCCGCAATTTTTCTGTTACCACTGCATTATCCATCAGCAAGCATTATGTGGAAATTTCCTGAAACTAAACAACGTTATGAAACTGGTGGTAAAAATTGTGAACAAGATTAGAGCTCAAGCGTTACAAAGAAGATCATTCAAAACATTGGCCGATGAAGTTGACTGTCAATACGGGGACCTACTCCTTCACTCTGAAGTCCGATGGTTAAGTAGAGGACGGGTGCTGAAACGTTTTAATGATGTCCTATCTGGCATAGTTCAATTTTTCAAACAACGCGATGAACCGACTCCGGAACAAGAAAATTCAATCTGGCTTAGAGATTTTGGTTTTCTCGTGGACATTACAGAGAAATTAAACGAACTTAATTTGCAGCTTCAGGGGAGAGACAAAGAACTAGCGGAAATGATTTCTGATATAAAAGCATTTATCAAAAATCTGGAGTTTTGGGAACAAAACCTAATTAACAGCGATGCCAAGCATTTTCCTATTCTTTCAGAAAAAATATCTCAAAATTCATTAGAACCCTATGCCTTGACAGCAAATATCACGTAGAAATAGTTTCTACCCTGAAAAAATCGTTTTAAGGATTTCAACGAAATGGCTTTAGTAGCGCAGTTTGTTGTTTCACCCTTTATGGAAATTGATATCCAACAGTTTGCAACTTGTGTTATGCAGAACTTTGGCGAAGACATCGCTGCAACAGAAATGGAAGTAATTAAGTTTCAAAATGATTTAGCCTTAAAATCGTTAGTCTCAAGTACCAAATGTATCTGGCCTATTGTAAGTATAGACAAATATTCAGTTCTATGCCGTGTTGCCTTGAAAGTGAAAGCATTATTCAGTTCAACCTATTTGTGTGAATCTTCTTTTTCCAATAAGAAGTTTATTAAGAACAAATATCGCAATCGACTTACAGATGAACATTTGGATAATTGTATTCAAATGGCTGTATCAAATTATACTGCAAACATTAAAAAAATTATCGATGAGTCTGAGTGTCAGCCTTTTCATTGAACGTGCTTTTTTATTTTTCAATGTTTATGTTCATGATAGTGCGTTACTTTTTTGTTGTTATTATTAACTATTTTTAAATCTTACGTGACATGACGTTGTGGCTGGATAAAAGTTTGTGTTTATTTTTCAAACACCTTCGTTTGGTAGGTAGGAATGTAGCTATGAACAAGTACGTACTAGTAATATTAGTTATTTTGTTATTAGTTTAATATTATTACCTATGTATTATGTATTACCAGTTAAATAGTAAAATAAATACATATAATGATAAATTAACTGTGGATTATTTCATTTACGTTGCGTTACGTGGCTTCCGTGTGGGTAGCTCGCTGTTTATTGCAAAATTAACAAAGTAGCTCAACACATTGAGAGGTTGGCGACCACTGTTCTAGAGGAAGACCTACCTGCCGAACATCAACCACTGTTGGTCTGGCTAGAAGATATTGGATGCCTTAATAGGTATTTAATTCATTGTTATCTAAATTCGTGTATTTCTATTTTAAATAATACTATTTTTATTAACTACTTTGTCTGTTTTTTGCACAAGATGAAATGCTAGACGACCAGGTTTATTCCACCCAACGATGTGGAACCTTTACCAAAGGACTTTGGATCAGACAGACCGGACCAATAACCATGCAAAAGCAGCACAGTTTGAATTGGGAGCAGATCATCCAACAAATTGGAAATGGCTTGCGTCAGGTGCAGAAAGGTCGAGATTTATATTTCGAGCAACTTGTGGCGGGCAATGGCAATCTCCCACCATTGAAGTTAAAAAATAAAGGGATGCAGATGAACGCACTTTACGGCTTGTTCAAATTTTTTAAGTAAACGGGGATATTTTAGAATATCTAAATGTAATTCCGTGAATAAGTTTAAAACATTAAATATGTATACTTTAGTAACAGCATATAGACATTTTTTTTGTCTTCCTTTCGACACGATATATTATGCAACGAGCACGAAATGAAGCTATTTCGTGCGAGTTGCATACTATACTTTTTCTACGACTGCTTTCTATTACATAAACAAACACAAATCGAATAAAAGATTTATTTTATTAACTGGAATAGATTACACTGCAAATAACAAATTGTGGATAAATAAACTCGATTGAAACTGAAAAACTGGTCAAGCCATACCCCAACCTATTAATAAAAATTAAACGTACAATTATTAAAAACCATTTTTGGGGAGGTAGTAGTGATATTATGTTCAATATTTACATTTTCTTGAATTTGGCAGTTTTCTGCAGTTGTAGTAGATGTGTTTCCCGTTTCTGAAGTTATATTTTTTATCTTATTAGAAATTATGTTGGCTATATCAATCTTATTTGTTAAGGATTCATCTGTATAGCTTTCAGCAACAGCTGTAGACTTCCAGCCGCCATGACGCTTTAACGTGGTTATGTCACCACCAGCATCAACTAAAATTGTTGCCGAAGAACGGCGGAAGCAGTGACCTGTATATAACTCAGGATTTGGCAATTTCAAATATTTGGCAATATCTTTTCCCATTGCCCCAATTTTATTTAACCCTATTCTTTGAACGGTGCATTTACCTTTTTGGTAATTTATAAAAAACCAGGGATCATTAACATGAGGAGGGCGAAGGTCGGCATATTTTTTAAAAATTTTATAATATTGACCAATTATAGTGAACTTTCGAACAATTTTGGTTTTAGTGTCTGGTACCGTCACCAAAACTGCTTCATTCAAATCATTAAAATTTGAAATTTTCATCTGATGTAATTCATGTCGTCTGCATGCACCCATTACACCCATAATTAACGCAACCTACAATAAAAATTCACAAATTGAAAATAATTTGCATTACACAAATATAAAAAATAACGTATTTTAAATAAAAAAAACCTACTTTTGTTACTAAATATATCTCATCGGGAGCTTCTTTTATAAATTTTTCGATTTCATTTGACGTAAAAGTCTTCGACTTTTTCGGTTTGTATCCGTCTGACTGCCGCTTGAGAAATGCTTTCAATTTCAAATATTTGCTAATATCTATATTATTAATGCTGATAGTCGTTCTTAACATCGAATATTGTGTCCAAAGCGTAGAACTTTTCATTTTTTTCGCCAATTCGGCAAAATAAGCCACTAAAACGTTCTCTGAAAATGAGTTTGCGTTCTCACCTTTTTTCCAATTCATGAAGAGGGCATAAGATCGTTGATATAATTTTTTTGATGTTGGTGGCAACAAATTTAAAGTTGTTACTTTTGCAGCTTCCTTTATGTTTGGAGGTGTTAATTCTATATCACTATCACTGTCCATTTTATTAATTTATTTCATAAAAAAAAGATAATTATCGTAAGTTCTGTCAATATTAATTATACTGACAGTAACGTCAAAATGATGTTATAGCCGCCTTAGTTTTTGATCTACTAAATTAAAATTTCATTTCGCACGCGTTGCTGGGCAACCCGTGCAATATGAAATGTTGTGTAAAATGTGTATGATATAAGTTCCAATAGCCGAATCAAAATGATGATTTATCATTGCAGCCGTAGAAAAACAGTTTTATGATTTAATTATAATAAACCTAGTTATAATAAATATAACAATTATTTAAAATTTATAAAAATTATATTGTTAAGTTTGCCAAAATTTCCAACGCCGAAATGGCCAACGTCGAAATGGCCGACGTCCAAACGGCCACGCCGAAACGTCCCATTCCCATTTTTATAAGAGCTATAAAATGATCTACAATGCTTAACAATAAAAACACATTTAAAGGCCAAGAAAGGCACAATATTCTATACTATATAGATCTGAGGTAAGAACGGTATTGCTACTATCTCAGGTAGGTGGGTGGGTGTACATATATTATGAATATGCAAATGTTATGTATTAAAACAATAAAAGTATCCCTTTGAATGAGGCAAACAAATACGAACCTTGTCCTGTATTTCCTTCTATTTGAACTCTTGTAAAGTTTAGTTTTCTTTTTCTTGTATCTCACTTTTAGATTTCCTTGTATCAGTTTTATATTTAATAAAATCTAATTATTCTTAATTAGTATTTTGGCCAATACAACTTCTTAGCCAAGCAATAAGGAGATCCTTTTCAAGTACCTAAAATTTAAACCTCAAAAATTTAGTTGGAAATACAAATTAAGTATCTACATAAAAAGTAAATGTTTTTGAAGGAATTTTATGTACTTATTATTAATTTACCTACCTAGTGGTTTAAATATTTTCTTCTATCGGTAGCAGTAAATTGCCTGCGTTTTTTTCCAACCATTTTAATACTTCAATTAATCGAACTCAAATTTACTTTTTTTGGGATCGACACTATACCAAATATAATAGTAAATAATATGAATGAATATGAAAATTCTTATACTATAAAAGAAAACGAAGTAAAATTAAATATTTTTCAAATGAACATTAGGAGCGCAAATAAAAACCTTGTTGAACTTAGGATCACACTTGAACAAATGAAAGACAATAGTTTTGATTTTATTGTCTTGACAGAAACGTGGGAAATTTCAGACAGAACCGTTTTTAGTATTAATAATTATAATCTACTCTACAATGACAGTCAATACAATCAAAACGACGGGATTTAAATGTATATTAAAAAAGAATTAGAATTCTCTAGTAAAATTATACAATTTCAGGAAACTAAGATTATCGAAGTTGCAGCTACTACTTTAAATTAAAAAATTTGTCTAACAGGTATATACAGACGTTGCAACATGTCCATTCCAATTTTTGTGTCAGATCTTGCCGAATATTTTAAAACGATAAACAAATCATATGACTTCCATGTGATAACAGGTGATATTAATATAGATATAATAATAATACTCTCCCTAATTCACCCCCTTACGAGTGAATTTCAACCCCTGAAGTCGACTGAACGACTTGTGTAGGGGAAGGGACGGCTATTATTATTATTATTTGCCGTTGTTCTCCGTCCAAAGGCTTATGGCAATGCGTAAAAGACCTGTGTGGTAATAAAACAAAAAAAGAAAACATAAAATCAATAAACATAGAAAATAAAACGATTACAGACAACAAACTAATGGCTAACCTATTATGTAAACACTTCACAGGTGTAGGGCATAAAATGGCTGAAAAAATTAAAACCCATCCCTTAAACTTATATTCCTTCAACTCCACAAAAATAGTGAATTCAATTTATTTCTCTGAAGTAAACCATACTGAAATTTTGAAAACAATAAATGGGCTAAAAAATAAAAAAACTCCGGGCATAGATGGTATTCCAGCTGAAATAATAAAACCAATAGCCCCATATATTGCATCAGTATTAGCTTATATAGCCAATAAAATGTTAAATGAGGGGATATTTCCAAACATTCTTAAAGATGCTATGATCATACCACTTCATAAAAGTGGAAGTCTGGCAGATATAAATAATTATAGACCTATATTGATTATCTCAACCTTTTCTAAAATTTTCGAAAAAATTATTTACTCAAGAATGTTCAATTTTTTATCAAAATACAATATATTGTCTGCTAAACAATTTTGGTTCCAAGTTAGCAAATCTACTTCAGATGCCATTGCCAATTTAACTAAATTAATAAATAATTCTATTGATATATCTAAACCAGCAATATGTATTTTTGTTGATCTGGCAAAGGCATTTGATACTGTTGATCACAAAAAACTACTATCTACATTAGAGGATTGCGGTTTTAGAGGAACTACATATAAGCTAATGGAAAGTTATCTAAATAAGAGAAAACAGTGTGTAAAAATAAACGACTCTACGAGTAAATATGAAAGTGTTACATATGGAGTTCCTCAGGGAAGAGTGTTGGGACCACTGCTCTTTAATATATATGTTAATCATCTATTTAAGCAGATATGTAGAGGTGAAATAATAAGTTTTGCGGGCGATACAGCTATATTTTTTACAAGTGACAACTGGAATTCCTTACGAAAAATGATTGAAGAAGACTTTAGTAATTTAATAGCATTTTTTAACTCTAAATTATTAACAACAAATTTCAATAAAACTAAATATATTCCGTTTACTTCATATGATAGAACACTACCCTCCCTTTTAATCAAATAACTTTTAATATAGGTCAAGACCAACAGGTAAGCCTAATAAATACTGAAAATATCAAATATTTAGGTATTTACATAGATTCCCATCTCAGATGGCAACATCACATTAATTACGTCATAAAAAAAAATAAGAATGATAATGCCAAAAATAAAATATTTGAGTAATATTTTAAAATCTGAATATCTGGGAATATACCTCTTGGTCGCCGCGGTCAGTTTTACCCAAATTTAATCCTTTCGCTATTCGAAAGGTATAGGCCACTTGGTCTCCAAACCTGGATTAAGGGTTCCAAGAAAATTATGGGGTTATTTAATTACTCTAATTATAATATCGGTTTGTGACCTGTCGAGAACTAAAATAAAAATATTTTTCATCAGTTAATTGTCTGCATTCTTACTGAAAAGATTAATTTTTTTATTTTAAAAGTGATTCTCATCTTATTCATTATTCCATAAAAGAAGTTTTGAGTTTGTGTTGCAATGGAGTCGATGTTAAGTGTAAAAGAAAAAAAGTTGTTAATTGTAAAAAAATATACATTTGGAAAAGACAAGGAAACAAAGTTAGGTGTATCATATAAGTGTACTCGTCGTGGGTGTAAAGCGACTATTGGAGTGGACGATTCGGAAACTGTCTTATTGAAATCTAAGAGTGAACACAATCATCCACCATCGGACCATTTAGATGTAAAAAAAACTTCAAAACGGATTGAAAAGAAAGGCAACAGAAGATATTTGCGTTAAACCCAGTAAGTTAATTAATAACGGAATCCGAGGGGAAGGAAATACTTTTAATGTATCCACTACGGATGTTGACCTCATCAGACGAAGCATATACAGGGCAAGAAGAAGTATATTGCCACCTTTGCCAAAGTGTATCAGTGATGTTCATAGTGTACTGAAAGCAATACAATGTGTTACAAATAAGGGTGAACAATTTTTATTATTTAACAATGAAGATTCACAAATTATTTTATTTTCATGTGATTCAAATTTAAAATACTTGTGTTCTCGTGATAGGATTTATTGCGACGGCACATTTAATTATTGCCCTAAATTTTTTTTACAATTTTTCACTGTACATGCTGTTGATAACGGACACTACATACCATTGGCATTTTTGTTTTACCAGATAAAAGAGCAAGTACCTATGCAACTGCATTTAAATTATTAAAAGATTACTGTAATAATAATTTAAATTTAGATTGGAAGCTGTGTAAAGTTATTTGCGATTTTGAGAAAGCCATACACACTGGTATTATACAGATTTGGCCTGATATCTTAATTATTGGATGTAGATTTCATTTAACCCAATCGTGGTTACGTAAGATACAAAATCTGGGTTTGATTTCCGAATATAAAAATGAAAATTCTGAAATCGGCAAATGGCTTCATTACACTTTCGGCATTTTATTTTTGGAAAGTACTGAAGTGGCAGTGTTTTTGTAAAGATTTAATTCCAATAATGCCATTTGACGAGAGATTAACTTCATATACTCTTTATATGATTAATACGTATACTAGCGATACGTCTGACTTCCCGCCTACAATGTGGGCATCGTGCACAAGTTCCACAGAACGCACAACAAATGCTTGCGAGTCTTTCCACAAACATTTTAATTCTGCTTTTTATTCGGCGCATCCCGATATATTCAAATTTGTTAATGTAATTCTCGATATTCAGTTAAATACTTATGTGAAATTAAACAGTACACATATACCTAACAAAATTAAAAACGCTAATTACAAAAAACGGCATGCGTATTTAACGAACGTAATAGAACAATATAAAAATAAGATCCTTTCACGAACTCAATTTATCAAAGTAGTTTCTTATCATTACAAAAACTAATTGCAATTTGGGTTTCTTAAATAATTTTTATTTGGTATTTTGTGTATTTTGTACCTACTTTTTTTTATTATGTATAATTTTATATTGTTTTCTATTAATTATAAGTGTTTTTTTAATTTGGTTTTATTCTTTTCCTGACCCACATTCTGTACCATATCATATCAGTTAAAAATTTCTATTCACGTGGAAAATAATAAAAATCAGTTAAACTATTTTTTTCTTAAAAATATTATTTTCAATAAATCGAAATAGATACCTTTAATGATTGATAACTACGGCGACCAAGAGGCCTACCTGATTTTAAAACTGGAGACCAAGTGGTCGATGAGATTACGGAACCCCGCTGACAAAACTAACCGCGGCGACCAAGTGGCCAACACCCGAATATCTCCGTACGATCTATTTTGCCTTAATAGAATCGCACTTAGCATATGGGATATTAGCATGGGGTAGTGCTGGTATAACTTATTTAGAAAGACTTATCACAACTCAAAAAAGGGTTATAAAAATTATCTATAAGTTGCCACATCGTTTTCCTTCAGAACATATCTATAGTCAATCAAATATTTTAAATATACATCAGCTTTTCACCAAAATTTTATTACTCCACCAATATAAAGATAGGGACAACCTTAAAGCAATCGGACATACCTATAATACGAGAAATAAAAATAATTTTTCTGAAATTCCAAGAATGTATAAAACACTAGGGCAAAAATCACATATGTACTTGGTCCGAAATTGTATAATCACGTACTAACTGAAATAAAAAAAATTAATTCTTTTAATCATTTTAAAAATAAAATAAAAAAATGGATTCTTACCATTCCCGAAAATTCTTTAAAACGTTTTTTGACAAACAGTAGCAGTATATTATAAATATTTATAAATATTAAAAAAAAGTTATAAAATATTATTTACATATACAAATATTTAAGTTTCGAATTTTTATCTGCAAGCGCAACTAATGTTCATCCTAATGTCTAATTTGTTTATTTTAACACTGTTTATTTTGTACGACATTTTTAATTAAGTAAGTTTATTATTTTACTAGTTTGTTAAAATTTAATAAGCATGTATATATTGTTAATTTTAACACATTTTTAATGTTATTTTTAAATATTTTAATTTGGTTAATTTAATTTAATTTAATACTCTAAAAGAGGAAAATATCGCCCGCACACAGGTTTCTTTCGTTCTTTTGTTTATTTTAATAAGTTAAATGATGTATTATTTTATTGTAATTATTTATCTGAATAAACTTTATTATTATTATTATTATATTATATATTATTCAAAATTCAAAATTTTAATCAATAAAGATACATTTGTCGAAGTAAATGAGATATGAGACGAGACGAAGGAGGCGACGTTGCCAGCTCACGGCGTCGTTATTTATTGAAAGCAGAATGCAACCCGTACTACACCTTTAATGAGAGATTAGGGTTTACAGAGTTATTAGAGAGTTATTGGAATCAAAGTTTTATGGTCAAGCAGTATTTAGGAACGACCTTATTTAAATAGCGCTTTACCTTAATTCTTATTTGTAATTTTAGTTATTGGAAGGCGAAACTTTTTAAGTTGACAATTTCTTATTTCTTAACCATGGTGGGTTTCATGGTGGTTCCCTAACGTTTTAACCTAGAAGTATCTTATTAAAAGTCCGTTTTTTCTAAGAATTTATACTTATATATACCTACAAACTTTCGAGAACGCTAAGGCAAAAATGGATGAATTGTTAGAAATCGCTTTGTTGGGAAATGCAGACGACGAAGAAATTGAAATGATCATTTTAGACAATGTTTTAATTAATAGGGACAATGTAGGAAGACAAGGGGTACCTTTTAACTTGGACAATTTTTCTGATGAAGAAGTTATAACACATTTCCGCTTCGAAAGAGCCGATTTGCTCGGATTAGTTGCACTGTTAGGTATACCTGAGCAAGTAATAACTGAAACGAGCAATAGAGTTAATGGTAGGTTTTATATATATATATTATATTTAATTTGTCTTGACTACCTAAAATACGAGACGATACATTTTTTTCTTAGGACTATCCGTGTTTCGAGGCTCGGCCTTTAATTCCTACTGAATTTTCATAAGCAATAGTCCAGAGATAACAGAGATATAAGCAGTCATTCATAAAATATAATATTCATGGTGCCAACAATAGTTAGTACTGTATATATTCTATTTCTAGACGCGGGGCGAGGCGACGAAAGGTGAGAAGTAAGAGAAGGGATAGAGTGAAGGATTTTACGTAGTTTTATCAATGAATAACTGCCCGAGCTTATACTACATAACGTAAATTTCCATGCCGGTGTAAGCCCTGTTGCCACTTCCAATTTAACATCTCTAGGTTTTGGAATTTGTTGAAAATTATTACATCTAATTTAATGAAATTACATCTAATTTGGTTAAAAATGGCTATTTTTTGTTCTAATGCTCAATTAGGTCTTTGTAGAAAGTATTTTTTTTATAATTATTTAAAATCATTTACATTAGCCCTTATGGTCGAAAAAAAAATTTAAACGTCAATATCTCGGTTTCAACCGTCTACAAATTTGTATAAAAAATGTTCTTTTAGAAATATACTTCTCATTTGACGAAAAACGAAGGCATAAATGAAAAACAACTATTCTTTATAAAAGTTTTGCCTATATATTGACAAGGTAAAAGTACTTTCGTCATATTTTTTGCTTTTAAATTAACAAAAATATAGCAATAAACAATTAACAACAACAAGCAAACATTAAAGGCAGAGCCTCTCGACTCTTTATGCATCTATCTCAGTATTGAAATGTATGCAATCAGTTTGAATCTCTAACATTATTTTATACAGGGATTATTGATTTTTCCACTATGAATAATAGGGTGTATTAATTACTTCAAGATTTTTTTTTATTTTTGGTGGAAAATGAAAAATAAGAAAATATAAACTATTTATTAAAGGTATTTATTGAAGTATCAATTATAAACAGTAAGGCTATTGCTTTGCAAAATACAATAAATCCCCAATATAAATAAATTATAATAACAATAATAATTGGAAGGAAGTATATAAAGCATAAATTAATAATATTAAAATTTATAATTACATGACTTTCAAACTAATCAGAATCAGATTCACCACACGAATCAACATTTTCCAAAACATTAGCGGCTGTGCCATACAGGTGCAGGAACCGATACAGCAAATATTTTTTTTCTGCATTTGCAAATTTTGCTTCCACAGTCTAAAACAGAATATTATTGTTAGAATATTGTATAGTATCTTTTTTGCATTTGCATGATGTAAGTTCTGTTATGTCTGGTGGCAGGTCGGACAGAGTCTTAAAAGTGGGTATCAGACTTCCATCTTGATCTACTTTCCATCCATACTCTTCAACATTAGGAAGCTGCATCTGGGTTTAAAGAGGTTAGCCAAATATTTAGCTGGTAAAAACATCTTAAACAATGTAGTCTTAGGGCGTCTTGAGTCGGTGGCAATTTAGCGATGGTTTTTGAAGAGGCCAATAATCCCCCCAAAATGTTAATGGAAGTAACATTGGCAGTTTTGAATAAATTTTTATGAAAATTCTTTCAAGATTAGAGAATATGTTTTCAGAGTACTGATCAATGCCAAATCCATCCAAAAAGTAATGGTGTTAAAGTTTTCCAACAGGTTCTTTTCCCAATGCTGGACAATTAGCTGGTTGTATTACAACCGGTCAGAGAATGAAAAGCAGGCACATTTTTTAGAAGGTTTTCATCCAAATTTAAATAATGTACTGCTAGAAATCGTCTTGAGTCTCCTCGCCCTGTTCTGAACCATATATCTTTAGTCAAAAACTTCTTAAAATAAATTAATAAGACATCTGTATCGTTGCAATAAATAATGCAGCGTGAATGCCCCGAATTTTTGGCTGACAATATGTCCAATAAGATACGATTATTAGCGTCTTCGTGATTTGAATTTAAAAAATCGTCTTTTGATGGTTTAAAATCTTTCCATATTTATTGATTATTGCGAGTTTTGAAGAAGTTGCTCTGGCAGAAAATGTGTTAAACGTCTTTTGTTAAATATCGAATGAATAAACAAGTTCTATTGTTGCGGAAGTAGAATATTGGGTCGGTCAATTTCTATATCAATTGATTTCTGAAATCCTCTCTTTTGACGTGTTGTATTTTTGATAGAATGTCCTTTATAATGATCAAATACCACATCTATCATTTGAGCATTAAATTTATTTCTAAAAATAATGTTTACAAATATATGAGCATATTCTTTAAATGATATGCAACTTTTGAGCTTTCCTATTTTGATATAATTTTTGTCTTTGCTACTTGTAGCAACAAATCCGTAATTAAAATTTTAAACGAAAACTTATGACTTACCCAAATATATTCAGCTAATTAAGTAATAAGGGATTTCGAAGTTATTTTTAGAAATATATTTATTTCAAAAGTATTGAAATCCGAGTTACAAATAATAAAAATGGCAATGTTAAAACCTTGATTATCAAATTATAACTGAACAAAGAAAATAAAGAATACAATGGAAAATGCAATATCTACTCTACTCTACGAAAACACTGATAACGGATATAATATTACTTATTTCTAGTCTTTTCTACTAAAGCACTGATAACGAATATAATATTACTGATTATAATTATTATTTTATTTATAGAATAGAATGTCCATGTTCATAGCCGTCACGTTGGGGATCTTGACTTAACACCTCCCGCCGTTGTTTAGAAATTAGGGTGTAATTGATGGAATCCTAATTTCTAATCCGTAATTCTTCTATTGGTATATTTCGCTCTTCAGGAATTGGTATATTGATATTATTTTTACGTCTTAAACATTTTTTCCATAATAAAAACATTGCTGCTGCTAATATTGAAAGGTAAATAAATATGGTCCAATAACTCAAGTGAGAAGATATTATTGGTTTTTCTTCTTGAAGGTTTATTAAACCATTGTTCATATTATTTCTAATTGAATTCATATCATCGAGATTTATTGACTCTAATTCAATTGGATCAATTTTAGTCGGATTTTTCTTTTCAGTGGATTCTATTTTAAAATTCAATTGTGGAATAATTACTATTTTCGTTTGTATTTTGGAGTCTTCATGGATTTGAAGAATGGTGTTGTCAATTCTGATTTGGCATGTACTCGGAATTTTTAATATGTAGCTTCCTTGGATAACTTCTTTTTCTTCTATATTACATATCTTCGTAATGGTCGTCTCGTTTGGAGAAATAATAATCCACTGATTGGCACTTATTTTTTGAATTTTCTTGTTTTTCATTTTTATTAGTTTCGGATTGCAATTACTGTAATTTTGTGTAAACTGGATTAACTGAACTTCACATGGCATTTCTGGATGTAGAGAAGATACTTCTGGTAGTGGACACATATACTCTTCAGGCGTGGTTTCTTGGCACTCCGAATTAGAAAGCATGTAATGATACTCATTAATAAAAAGGAATTTATTTTTTGGGATAATAAATTGGAAAAGGTTTTGGTTGGTCAACATTGGAAAAGAATAAAGATGATAATACATATAAGGTGTAGGTTCTATCAATGGAATTTCTAATATGAAAACAAATTTAGTAGCTTTTTGGTAGGCTTTGATTTTAGTAATTTTCTCGAAGAGAAGTATAGTACTTTTATTAACAGCATACGGAAGGGTGATTTTTCTGATATGTTTTTGGATATTTTTGAGTTCATTAAGGAAGTCTTCTGGCTGAATAATTGATGGATGTAGTACAGACATCTTAGCAAATGTAATAGCTGTTTCTAGTTCTTCTATGACTCTCAGCATGGAATTTGAGACTGTGATCATTTGAATATAAATTGTATATAAATTCAACATAGTATATGTATCTGCTTCCTGTATTGCTCTATTATTGGCTGCTGCCTCTAATTGTATAATTTTTTCTTTCAATGTTGCTTGATTTGTCGTCAATTTACTGATTGTAGTATTAAATTTCTCAATAGCTGTTACTGTTAACGATATTTGTTTTTCTGCTAGGATCTTTTGCTTAGTTTGCTGAGCTTCTAATTTTTGTAAAGTTTCTTCATAACGCTGACCATCTTCTGCATCGAGATTTCCTGTTATTGCCTTGACTACGCCACCAAGAAAATTTACTAATCCCCGTCTTTTTCTATTAGTAAAATAATTAGGAAATAGTTCGTTCAACTTTACTTTTATCTCTTGTAAAATATGTTCCAAAATATATTGATAATTAAGGGATTCTCTCGAATAACCAGATCCATGTGGAGTAATTTCTAATGAATTTTTTTATGTGATTGAAGTTTTCTTTCATTTGTTGGAATTCTTGGATTATGATAGAAAAATCAAACGATTTTAAAAAGGTCCATTTGTCGACTATATTTTTAACTGTCCCTAATTTTTGAGGTAAAAGGCCTGGATTTCCCTCAATTTTTCTTATGACTGGTTCATTAGTATCGGCTATTGCTGACGTGATGATCCAGCAGATTGATCTGGAAAAAGAGGATGTCTTAAGTTGTCTAAATGAATTATTTTGGATTGATTATTAGATGTTAATACTGCGCATGTATTATCTACATTTATTCTCAAAATTTTGTAAGGCCCTATATATTTCGCTTTTGCTTTATTTCTATCGGCTTCTGGATTTTTCTCAAAGACTTGATCTCCTACTTTAAACGTGGTTTGTTCTTTCTCTTTTTGGTTACGGGAAGTGATAATTCTCTCTTTGTCATTTTGAATTTTGTCTTTAATTCTATCATATGTTAGTTTTACTAACTTTCTGTGGTCATTGACATATTGCTGGTAATATTCTTTTTCATAAAATATTTCATAAGGATTTCTTGAGGATGTGTGGCCATATAATAACTCCAATGGTGTATATCCAGTCGCTGAGTGTATTGAATTATTGTATCCTATTACAGCATAGGTCATCAATCGTCGTGGGGTATCGGTTGAATGTTCTTTGATAATTCTGTAAAGTTCTGTCAAAGTACTATGAAATCGTTCAATTAATCCATTGGATTGTGGATGATGTGGTGTAGTAATGTGAACATTGATTTTATGCATTTCTAATAGGGTCGTAATTGTTTCATTCTCGAACTCTGTCCCAGGGTCAAAGGTTATTGACTGTGGTACTCCAAAATGTTGAAAAAATAAAATTATTTTATCTGCTATTTCTATGGCATTTTTACTGGAAACGTGATAAGCTTGTGCCATTTTGGAAAATTCATCTATGATAGTAAAAAATGAATTTCCTTCAATAGTGAAAAGATCAGCATGTAATTTTTCAAAAGGTTTACTTGCAGTTTCTGTAATTCTTAGGGGTATATTTGGTGGATGTCTTTCATATTTATTAGTTTTGCATACGAGACATGAATTAATATAGTTTTCTATTGATTTTTTCATATTTGTCCAATAATATCGTTTGTTCAAATATTTATAGGTTTCGTTGATACCCCTGTGGTTAGTTTTTCCTTCATGATGATTTTTAATCAATTGGATTTGGTCATCTTTATTATCTATTGTAATCATTCGGTTCAAACATCTTACCAAATTTGGATGATCTCTAATGAAAGTATCAGAAAATACTTTGCAAAAGTCTTTATACATTTTGTCTCTATCAAAATAGACAAAATACTTTTTTCTTGGTTCACAGTGTTGAATTAATAATGTCTTAATATTATCTTCATTATTGTCCTGTAAAATTTGAGCATGAATTATTGTTTGCTTGCCTTTCTTCTGCACTTTTGGTGGTAGAGGATTATTATAAACAGTTGTGATTATCAATTGTCTCTCTTTTTTATCAACTGCATCATCTAGAATTGGTATTAGATTTAAATTTTCTGTTTCTTCGGTATTTCCCGTCATAACGTCTGGAACTTCTAAAGGTATAGACTCGATTTCCATGGATTCAGGTGCTAATGTTGGTTGAATTTGTTGATTTCTGGAAAATGGTGGTTCTGAGGTATCAAGTTGGCTTTGAATTTGTTCCTCTTCAAAATTTATTAAATCGTCTAATAAAATATCGAGTTCTGGATCTCTTTCGACTTGAGTTGACATTGTATCGAGATCTATTGGATTAAGTTGAATCCTTGAAAGAGCATCGGCATTGGTATTATATTTTCCTTTTTTGTAGATTACATCAAAATCGTATTCTTCAAGACGTAATCTCCATCGTTGTAGTTTTGAGTTTGGTTCATTAAGAGACGTCAACCATTGTAAAGGACGATGATCGGTATATATTGTAAATTTTCTTCCATATAAGTAAGGTCGAAAGTATTTAGTAGACCACACGATAGCTAAAAGCTCTTTCTCAATTGTGGAATACTTTTGTTCTGTCTCGTTGAGTGTTCTTGATGCAAATGCTATTGGCTTATCTTTTCCCAATTCACCTTGTGATAAAACGGCTCCAAGGGCATAATTACTCGCATCTGTTGTTAATATAAAAGGTCTTCTAAAATCTGGAAATTGTAGAATCGGATCATTTAATAAAATTTTCTTTGATTTTTCAAAACTGTCAATAAATTCTTGTGAATGTAATACTTTTGCGTTTTTCTTTAGGCATTTGGTCATTGGTTTTGTAAGCTGGGCAAAATCTGGAATGAATCTTCTATAGTATCCTACAAGTCCAAGAAACGCTTTAATCTCCTTTTGTGTTGTGGGTATCGGATATTCTAAAATAGCCTTTATCTTATCTGGATTTGGTCGTACTCCATGTGGAGTGATAACGTGGCCTAAGTACGCTACCTCTTTCCTTAAAAATTCGCTTTTATCTAATTGTATCTTGAAATTTGAATTTCTGAGCCTTTCGAATACTTCTTTTAAATTTTCAATGTGTTCTTGGAGTGATGTAGAGAATATAATAATGTCATCAAGGTACACCAGGCATTTCTCGTTCTGGATTCCACGTAGGATGTTATCCATGACACGCTGGAAAGTTGCGGGTGCATTCTTCAACCCGAATGGCATCCTTTTAAACTCGTAGTGGCCATTCTCTGTATTGAAAGCCGTTTTCTCTATATCTGGTGGGTTCATTTGGACCTGATGGAAGCCTGACGCGAGGTCTAAGGTGGTAAAATACTGACTTCGTCCTAATTTATCTAGTATATCATTAATGTTTGGTAAAGGATACTTGTCATCTACTGTTTTCTGGTTTAATTTTCTGTAATCTATAACTAATCTCCATTTTTTCTTTCCGGACGCATCAATTTTCTTTGGTACTATCCATAAAGGTGAACTCCATGGAGATGTTGATGGTTGGATTATGCCTTGATCTAACATAGAATGTATCTGAGTTCGGACTTCTTCTTGATGGATTTGTGGATATCTGTAAGACTTAGTATATATCGGTATTTCATCAGTTAACCTAATACTGTGTTTAATTTGGTTATTAAATGTCAACGGTATTTGTTCACAATGGAAAATATCCCTGTATTGATAACAAAGGTCCCTAATATGTTTCTTTTCTTCATCATTCATGTGTTCTAAGCGTAATCTTTGAAGGTTTCCTTTTTGTATTTCGTCAAAAGAACTCATTTGATACTCGTCAGGTGGTTCTTTATATGTATTTATTTCGAAAGCTTCAATAGGTTCAATTTTGACAGGTTCAAATAATTCCAAGGTTAACGTTTCTTCTGTTGGATTTAAAATTGTAGTAAGTGCTTTTTGATTTTTTACTGAAACAATGGCGGATGGCATTTCAACTTTTTCATATTTGGTATAATTAATAATTCCTTCACATATATTCTTATTTACTGGAATTTCAACAATTTGTTCTGTCCTGGGTGGAAGTTCTATATAAAAAATATTTTTTTGATCTTCCTCATCGGTTTGGATATTTTGTTCTTCTCCATCAAAGTAAAGTGGAATTGAAGAATCAAGAGTTATCAACATCTTATTTTGTAAATCAATTTTTGCGTTAATTTTCTTCAATAGATCAATTCCGATTAATCCTCCATATTTTGGATTAAAATTAAAGAGATAAAATTTCTGTAAAGTATCAGGTTTATTAAAAATTTCTGATAGTGGTAAAGTTATACTGGAATCGTGAAATGAAATAGTATGTGCTGATTGTATTTGGAAATTATCATCCTCTATGAGATGAGGATAAAGATTATAAGCTAATTCTGGGTTAATTAGCGTTTTAGTAGATCCAGTGTCAATCATAAATTTTTCATCAATTTCTGGAATTATAATATAAGGCAATTTAGATGTAGATGTAGCATTAATTTCTATCATTTCTTCTTGGTTTGTTTCTGACCAAGCCGAAAATTTTGATTTACATTTTCTGATTCTGCTGCATTAAATGAATCATTTTCTTCAATAGAATTTTCAACGGCAGTTTCATAATAATTATCATTAGAAAAGTAATTATCAGAATTATTTTCGTTTTCTTCAGAAAATCCATCATCTTGATAAAATATTTCTTCAAATGTAAAGTTTGGCCTCTGTCGTTGCTGAGTTTGTGCAGGTCTCAAAGAATTATAAGATGATGTTTCCATTGGTACTGGTTTTGGCAACTGTCTGTTTGGATTTGGCTGGAAAGCATTTCTTTGTGGTGGTCTTATTTGTTGATTTGTTTGTGGTTGACTTGGGTTCCAATTCGGTTGTTGACGATTTGGGTTCCAATTTGATTGTTGTCTAAATGGCTGCCTATAATAGTTTATAGGTTGTGATTGTTGAGCAAATTGCATTGGTCTAATTGGTCGTGGCACAAAATTTGAACGATAGTTTGGTTGACTGTAGAAAGGTCTTTGAATCGGCACTCTTGGTAGAAAACTTGTAGGCAACTGTGGTTGATTAACACGTTTTTGCTGTTGAATTAAGTTATTAGTTTTATTTTTTGCATAACTAACATTTTCTTCGCTCAACACTTGTGTTAAAGCAGCTTCAATTGATTCTGGATTTCTTGAACGTATAATTGAACCAAGTGGTTCCTTAAGTCCGCTCAGGAAAGCTTTTAAAGTTAAGTTATCATACATTTGTATTTTGACTCTTCGGATTTGGGCATTAACTTCACCGACTGCTAGATTTGATAATAGTAGACTTCTTATGTCTTGACATCTAGAGCAATACTGTTGAGGTGTTTCATTTTGTTCTTGACGTAGTAGCATTAAATCTCTTAATAAGGAATTTTCGTCTCTTTGATCTGCGAAATTAAGCAGCAAAATATTTCTTAACTGTGCCCACGAATTAATTTCTCGTGAACCAGCTACTAATTTAGCACGCCCTGTTAATTTGTTTTTAATTGAAGTTATTAAAAATTTATTAATGAAAGCATGTGGATTGTCTCTATTAAAAAATTGAGTGATAATGAGATCACAGGCTTCTATGAAATCAGCTAATTCAGCAGGTTCTCCATCATATTTTGGAATAACTTCCAAATAAGAATTTTTAAATGCGTTCTCCATATTTATTTGTGGATTATCGTTAAGATTAATTCTCAAAAAATCGTTAATTAAATCGCCAAGTTCACTCATAGAATAAAAAGGATACGTAAAGGAATAACAAAATTGGAAAAAGGAAAATGAGTATCACTTACATAACCAGTAGTGGATGCTCAGCTACTCCCATAGTGTGTTAATCCAAAATAGTAAACTGTCACAGTTCTTTTACACCGGTCCCGGATCGGCCAATCACATCTACTCAGTTTTATTCAAAATTTTCAGTTTTATTTTTATTGTCACAGTTTATTTCACAGTTTGTTCACGTTCAGTTCTCAAAATTAGTTGGAAATAACTCCGAAACTTCGAAATCTTCCAGAAGGTTCGAAACGAATCTATATCGATTTCCGTCGATTTTTGTACGCGAAACCAATAAAAATCCGTCACTGACTGCGCCAATTAAGTAATAAGGGATTTCGAAGTTATTTTTAGAAATATATTTATTTCAAAAGTATTGAAATCCGAGTTACAAATAATAAAAATGGCAATGTTAAAACCTTGATTATCAAATTATAACTGAACAAAGAAAATAAAGAATACAATGGAAAATGCAATATCTACTCTACTCTACGAAAACACTGATAACGGATATAATATTACTTATTTCTAGTCTTTTCTACTAAAGCACTGATAACGAATATAATATTACTGATTATAATTATTATTTTATTTATAGAATAGAATGTCCATGTTCATAGCCGTCACGTTGGGGATCTTGACTTAACAAGCTGCAACAGGATGAATGTAGATATAATAAAGATGCAAAAATGTCTATATTTTTTCCCAATTTATTAGGTAATTTAATATATAACACATACACTTATTAATTCTTTAGTAAAAACAGATAACAATATGACACATTGCCCAATGGAACATAACGAGAAGTTTTATAATAAAAAAAATGAAAAATCCTACCATATCAATAATGTGATACATCAGCCGGCACGTAGAGAGAAACAGAGCTATGCTACGTTTGAAGGTGAAGAGAAAGATACACTGAGAGTTGATAAATTTGGCGGTGAGAATTAATAACAGCATAAACCTATGACATCTCTCATCGTTTATTGTTATATCTTTGTTAATTCAAAAGCAAAAAATATGGTGTTTACTCTGTTACCTTGTCAACACATAACCAAAAATTTTATAAGGAATGTTTTTTTTTCATTTAGGCCTTCGTTTTTTGTTAAATGAGTGGTATATTTAAAAAAGACGACTTTTTAACTAAATTTTTGAAGGGCTAAAACCAAGATATTTACGTTTATATTTTTTTTCAGCCGTAAGTGCTAATGCAAATGATTTTTTTTAAATAAGTATGAACAATTACTCCCTACAAAGATTTTATTGTGCATTTGATCAAAAAATGAGTATTTTTTTCTCTATTCGGTGGTATCAATATCTGAATTTTTGATGATAATGCCCTTCTGCACACTCTAATTTTGTATTAACTCCGGAATAAGGGTTACCTTATCATGACCTTTCATCTGTGAAAAATTCAGCCTTGTGACAAAAGAGTGGGAGGTGAATCGTTTTCTTGAGCGAATATTTTAATACATACACTTTACTAACAATGACAACAGCGGATATTATGTCCTACTGTGTCCCTTAGAATATGTCTTATTCACGGCCGCACGATATTTGTTAGTAGTTACATCTCCTGGTTATCTCTGCAATAGTCATATACCTACTTAGAATTAACACTTCTTCAACTTTTTAGGCTTGACCGCTTTGTGTATTGTTTTGAAACGATTGTCATATCCAAATAGGCTTTGTGAATTAGCTGCCTTTTTCAACTTGTCTTCTCGATCTCTCTCGAAAATTATAAGAACTGCAATAGACATTATATTTGAACAGAGAGAGAATCTGTTAGATAATCTCAACAATCTGCAGTGGCTGACACAGGAAAAAATGGCCTATTATGCACAGGTGAGAAAATGCAAAAGAAAAGTGGATAAAAATACAATAAATAGTCCAAATTTGGTGATAATACTTTAAAAAACATTTATTTTGCCAATAAAATGAATTACCTAATTTTTTTCATTTTAGGCTATTGTAACAAAAGGAGGCGCAGTTAATAACTGCTGGGGTTTTATTGATGGGACAACTCGTCAAATATGTCGTCCCACAATAAATCAAGAAGATTACTATTCTGGACATAAAAGATATCATTGTATTAAGTATCAGTCTGTCTTGTGTCCAGATGGTATAATTGCAAACCTAAAAGGTGGCTTTCCTGGGAGGAGACATGATGCAGGAATTTTCAGAGAATCCATGCTGTACCAAGAACTACAAGAAAAGGCAGTCTTTGGAGCGAATGAGAGATATACTCTGTATGGTGACCAAGCATATGGAATAATGGAATTATTACTGACTCCATTTCCAGGACGACCTGAAGGTTTACCTCCCCACCAACAAGAATTTAATAATACAATGAAGGTTTTACGAGTGAGGGTGGAATGGGGATTTCAAAAAGTGATATCTTTATTCGCCTTTGTTGACTTCCGTAAAAATCAAAAACTGTTGTTGCAAGATTTACAATCCATGTATAAAGTAGCAGTTTTGTTGACAAACTGTCATACATGCTTGTATGGAAGTCAAAGTGCTACCTATTTTGATGTAGTACCACCATCAATAAACGAATATTTTGGAATATAAGGCATATATAAAAGCTCTGTCCCTACAATTGGCACTTATTTTTATTTTTAAAAATGTTTGAACAGCAAATTAACACTGCATTTTATTGACAAAAAGAATTTTGATCACATTTATGTGATTTTTCTTGTGCCAATCGAATTAGGACGAGCTTGTATATACTTTTATTATTTTAAAAGTCCTTCTGTTTCAATCATGATCAAATCTTTGTAACCATAAGCAGTCAATTTGCTTAACATTTCAAGCACAAAATAAAAATAAAACAAATTGGTACATTGCAAATGTTTATAAAGTTGGAATATTATTTGAAACTCTGCTAGAATCAACCTTATTATTACCTACTATTTTTAATTTGTATTTTGTTAAATAGGTTGCATTGCAAAAATATGTTTAGTTACTTAGTGTAAAAAGAAAAATCTTGATTTTAGTTTTTTATTACAAAATATTTTTCAAATTTATACTGAATTATTTTATAAATAAAACGTAAGTGCATATTTTTATTTGGTTTTATTTTTTATTCAGGAACGAACATGAATTAGGGTGGAAACATAAAAAAAAAACAAAAAATAAAACTTTTTTTAAAGTTCTTTCACTGGCATCAATGAAACTAACAGTTTTTGTTGCGACTGCAACAATTGGTTGGTGAACTGCTTTTCACTTAAATCTACTTGAATTCTTTCCTTTTCCAATTCTAGTTTTTCCATTCTTTCCTTATATTCCATTTCAAGCCTCTGTTCTTCAATTTTTATTTTTCTTTCTTCTACAGCCATACGACGTTCTTCCAAACAAATTTTTCGTTCTTGCAATTCTATTTCTTTTACTTTTATTTCATATTCTCTGTCACTTTTTTCATTCAAGTAAGACAAAGCATTGTGCCTTAAAGGCACTTTCTTGGTGACTCTTTTTCTCGAAGGCACTATAAAAATAAAATATTTATTAGTAACATAAATATAAGTCTTCAACACTCATATTTGATATGACCAAATTGATGCCACTAATAGACCAGTTAGCTAAAAGCAAAATTAATAATTATCAACACTTGTCACATTGTTTGTTAATAAAGTTATTTAGTTTTCAAGAAAGTGGGTTATTTTGTCATGTCAATATAATGTTTAAATTTATTTTAAAATCAAAAAACGGTTTTTTTCCTTTTGCGACCAATGACAATGAATTTTAGGTAACCAGTTTCACAATGTTCGACGTTATATAATGTTTAACATTATGTCAAAATTATAAAAAAACATCTTATCAATCAACTTGACTTTAATATTATAGAGCAGATACCTACATGTGACATTATTATTAAATAAAACTACACTTTTACTATACCTACCAAATACACTTCTACCTTTTGGAGTGTTTCCAGCTTTTCTTTTTTCGTCATCTGCCAGTGGTGTCACCTGTATGATTTTGGTAGTATTTTCAGTATTTTCAATATTTTCTTTTAACGCTTGTTTATTGCTTTCAGTGTTCTTCTTCAGCTCATTTTCTTTATTGTTCGAATTAACTCCTTCATCATCAGCTACTTCAATTTCTTGAAAATTATTCATTATTCATAAACTTACTGTAATCGTGTTCATTAAAAGTAGATATTTCATTGTCATCACTTTCGAGATCAATATTTACATTTGGTGGTGACAATAAAGTTTCTGCACATTTATTACGTGCTTTTTTGCCCAGCTCCATAATTTGGGAATCTCTCGATGTTCGTTTCTTTTTTTCTTGAAAATTAAATTCTTTGCACAAACTACTTGCTTCTTGAAGAAGAATATCTTTTTCTGAATAGGGTTCTTCTATTCCTGATCTGAAAAACAAAACCACATAAGTACCTACCGATCTAAATACAATGTAAAAATTGATTGAAAAATCTAACCTGACTTTATCCACCTTCTCCTTTTCCAACCAGTTTTCTATTAGCAGCATCAAATGCTGCTTTAAGGTTCTAATAGAAAATGTCTTCCCTGTCGAAATAAACAAATGTTGTTGGACAATTTCCCATGCTTGGGGATTCATAATGGGATTCTAACCGACAAACTCCCTCAAAAAAGCCAGATCGTCGTTGTAGGTGAATCTAACTCTCTTAAATTTTGCACTATCATTTGAAGCCTTAGAATTTGCCATTTCTCCAAAGACTCAGACTCAGAGAGAACACCAAAAACTAAAATAGCCTGATTCTGAAATAAAACGTGTTAAATGCAAAAAAACTAAAAACTTGAAAACCAGTAAAAATGTGACGTGACTGACAAAGAACTGACTCCTGTCTCTGCCGCAGAATGAGTGACATCAGAGCACAGAACACTCACCAAAGTGACAGTGTTTTAATAAAAGTGGTTATTTTGTCAAAATAAAGCAAATAAAGTAACCTTAAGTACATACAGTATTTCAGCACAAATAAGGGAAAGCACTATTTTATTATGGTTGTCCTTATTAAAAATTTCACGTACGCATGCGTAGATGTCAAATTAAAGACTTCCTTAATACTGCTGAAACTTTAGACCACATCCAATAACTCTCTATTAAGTATTTAACGATCGTTCTTGCAACCCGCTGTTAGTCTGTGAATTAGAGTTAAGCGGCCCACCCTGTAGTATTCTCAAAGTGTACAAAATGGGCCGAAAGAATCGAATTAACTATACAATCAATAAAAATAATTAATATGACGTGGTAGGCCCTAAAGAATGCAGGCCCAGCATAACGAAGAAGGCCCTGACACTGGGAAATCTACGACGTATTACACAGGGAATTGTTTCTCCCGGCTCAATCACGGAGCGCCACGCCCCCTGATGAAACAACATTAATTAAACTCTTAAATAGGTAACTGTCTATTAAAATACCGAGGCGCGCTGTTACCCGATACCTTATCTAGGCGAGCGCGGCGACTTTTTGTTTGTCTCTCATTTATAACTGGTAGCCGATCGGTTCTCGATTACGGAAATTGAGATAATAAACTTTTCCTTCTTAATACTCTTATAGAGGTTCACTTCGGTTTAATGTCGATAATCGATGACTGGCAAACAATGTTTTTGTTCAAAGTAAACATGCTGGTTTTTGTACGAAAACTATATAAATTAATAAAAGTCTTTTACTTTTAACACCGCTATGTAAACTGTAAAATATTTTAGGACATAATTATGATGCTGGGATAAACAAATTTGCAGAGGAAAAACTTTCTCCTTACTCTTATTTCCGGAGTTTTGTAATAATTGGCATTATTATTTAAAAATATGATTTACCAAAAATTCTAAAAAAGTATTTTTAGAGTTTTAAATTAAAAATTCAAAAGAAAATACACGTATGGAAATAAAACAAACAATCAGATTATTAATCTAGTAAATGGCTTATATTGAACTAGAGAATTCAAGGGAGAACATTGGCATTTTAACAAGTACAACTGTAAATTTTGAATTTAAATAGAAAGACTAGACAGAAAGAAGGGGATTCGAGTGAGGACAGGTCCAAAACTCTCGCCAAAAGAGAGAATTCTCGTTTTTGAGTCCCTAAGTCCCGAAACAAAGTAAACTATAGGTAAATATCTTTAACTTATTTTTAAAGTGTTTTTTGAGATACTTAATTGATTTACAAATAAATGCCTATTTCACATTTTCGTCTCGAGTATTATATTTATCTTAAATATGTATTTTATATTATTATATAGCTAAAGTTTATAGTGCTATTTTTAGTTGTTAATATGTCGAAACTATATAATCCAATGGGAAGTTTATTTAGTTCTTATAAATCATAGGTTTTTTTTATTAAAAGTTTGGATATATTATCAAATAGTGCTTTATTCTCTAAATATAATTTGTTTCATGTATTTTTCAGACTATTAGTCAAATTTTGTACGTATTTTAAATATACATTTGTTAATGTTTTAATACTTATTATTAATCTCCCCTCCCCTTTCCAAAACCAGTCCGATATTCCGAGTATTTGAGAAGTCTCGGCGTTTCTATTCCCTTAGGACTAGAAGCGTCTAAAAATAGTTGCCAATAACCGCTTTTGTTCTTTTAATTTAATTTTTTTATTATTTTTATTTGCCACTGGTGAATGGATGTTCCGTCTGGATTCCAAGACCCTTTGGCTGGTGACAGTGCTGCCTTAGTCCCTTAATAGTATATAAACAACGGAAGCTAAAGACCTATCGGCAGTTATAAATGGTCATTAGACTTCCTGGTTGTTACATTTGGTGACAAGCGGTGGTCCTTTAGGCTTCCTGGTTGTTACAGTTTTTCAACAACACCGCTACTTATTATTTTAACTAGTTACCATAGGTAGATTTAAATTAAATTTTATCCACAGATACTTAATCTCACCTCCACTATTGTAAATTTTCCGTACCCATATTTTTAGTTGAGCTAAGTTAAGTTTATAATACCCATCTAATTTGCCATCTTTAATTTTACACTACTGTTACGCAACAATATGGATTCATGTTAGTGTTTTATACATACTGAAAACTATTTTAAGTGTCCGATTTATTCTTATATTTGTCCTATTTCTACAAAGGCTTATTGTATTACAACCCTGTCAAGCCGAAACTAGTCGCTTGTGTATTTAATTTTAATAAAATTATGTGGTATTGACTTCGAGGTTTTATTCCTTGATTTCACAATAAAATTTAACTTACAGTATTGAAACCTAAAATAGGCTTGCTTTCATGGTTTGCGACTAAAATTTTTAAATTAAACTCAGTCAACTTAACAAAACATTTCAAAATAATATACTCTAGCACAACTATCTTATTTCCTCCATGACCTACAATTTTATGACTGGTTATTGTTTTCTTTACTTTTTTAAGCTGTTTAACATACTTTAACGGTATTACTTTACACTGTGCCCCTGTATCTAACTTAAATAATATTCTTTCATTCTCTACAACAACTATTTGTTCTCACTCATTCAACTTACTGCTATTACTCTCTATCTCATCTAAAGAAATAGTTTCTATAAACAGTTCACTTTCATTATTAATTTCAGCTATGATTTCATTTACTGACATTCTTACTGCCTGTCTTTGACTGTCTCGTATTATTTATACAAGCAAGTGCAAAATGCCCCAACTCATTACATTTATTACACCTTCCCCTTTTATTTCTTTTTCCATGCCTCCAACAGTGAAACTACTCATTACATTCTCTTTTGTTCCAACTTTGACTTCATATTTCAGTTCACTTCTCATTCATTGGATTTTTGTTTTTTTTTTATGGCGCATACCTTTTCTCCCTTTATTATTTCTTTTAGCTGCATTTTATTTGCTTCTGTGGTGAGACAAATTTGTTCAGCTATTTCCAGATTTAAATGAGTTTTACTTTGCTTGCAGCTGACCATCATTAACCCCTGTTACCAATCGATCTGTTATTAGTGATTCTTGTTGCTCTCGGAAGTTGCAATTTTCTATACTTTTAAAGTTTTTATGTTACTTTCTATGATTTTTCCTTCTGCTTGTGCCTTCGAGAAAAACACATACCTATTATAGGTTTCATTTGACTTTGGCTTACAATTACTATCAAATGCTTCTACTACTTTTTTGTATTGATTTTTTCTTCTTTACTTAAGTTTAGCGTATTAAAAACATCTTGGGCCTCTATCCTGTAGAGTTAAGGAATATTGCTACCTTGCGTTCGTCTGCCTTGCTCTCAAGACCGACCATACTAGGCAGCAAAGTAAAGTAAAGATACCTATTTCGCCATTTACGACACAGCTGCTTGCTGAGTTCTACGGCCGGGCAACCGCAGTGAATATGATGATAAGTATTGTCCAAAAGGAGTAGGATCCATAATCTTAAAAAAAAAATACAGTGACAAAGAAAAAGTAGTATTAAATAGCGGATTAAATAACAAATTAGAATTTTTAGAATATTAAATTCCAGAATGGAATTAAAATGATTGCACATCTGTTTAAATTACAGTATAAAATTAAGTTAATAACAAGTAAAATTTGACAGTGTTAAGCGACAATTAGATGTAAAATTAACTGAATAAGTAAATAGTGTGATTATTACCTCCTTCCTTTCTAATTTCCCATTCTTTCTTCGACTAGGTGCCACGTACGGGCCATGATCTAGTTACGTCTAATTACCTTTAGGTTTTCTAGTCTAGTATAAATCTAGAGTCATTCTACTCTCCAAATTCTGATGCACAATCGTTTCCTCAAACCAAATGTGCTTAGTTTTCTTAGGATCTCTGTATGATTCATATTCTTAGAAACCTAGTATATTCGTCTTCTTCTTATAATATTTTTATATTTTTAGTTCTTGATAAGTAATAATCTAGCCCGGTTCCCCCATAACCGCTTTCGAACGATTCAACCTACTTGTCATTGTCCTGTGTTAGTCTATCTGTCTTATGTCTACTGTCAAATGTCAAAGTAGGTACGCTTGTCATTTGTTGAATTATTGTAGACGATGTTTAAATAAATAATTAATATAAGTTATATAAGTTATATTAATTTTATACCTCATAGAGGGTTTTACGTGGATTCGGTGCCTTTACCGGCCCCGATTGACAGTTGTGTATTTGTTGTTTTAATCCAAAAATTATTGAATGAAGTGTCACCTCAAAACACGACCAAAGAAAAATACAGTATACAAAAACGCTCAACAAAGTATTGCACAAAAATAACAACCATAACAAAAATTACCACCACCAATAATAGTAACTCAGGTCAAAAACTTTGAAGAGTTAAGACAGAAACTAATATGTAAGCAACACAATTTTGTAGCTACCATATTAAATACTGATGAAATTAAATTAAACTTAAAAGATGAACAAGAATATAGAACAATGACAGATCTCTCAAACCAAGGCTATCAGTAAAATTCATATGAGATGAATCAAACCAGACCAATAAAAGTGATGGCTAGAAATATACACCCTACATGCAAGCCAGAAGATATAGCTGAAGAATTAAAGCACAGTGGATTTAAAATCTTGGATATAGTTAATATGTGAAGGAGATAAACTAAAGAAGAAGAGAGAGGAAATTAAGTTATAAGAACTGCTATAAAAAAGCCATTGCCGCTAGTCTTGTTAACATTTAAAAACGGTGAAGATGTTAAAAGGATTTATGAAATTAAGACATTACAAAACCTAATAATCCAAATTGAGCCAGTGAGAAGCCCAAAATTAATACCCCAATGCAAATGGTGCCAAAGATAAGGGCATACTAAACATTTTTGTAATAGGCAACCAGTGTGTGTTAAATGTGTCAAAAGCTATCTCACAGGAGAGTGTGATAAGCCGGCAAGTGTACCACCAAAATGCGCAAATTGCAATTAAGCACATCCAACAAGTTATGGAGGATACGAAGTGGTAAAGGAGATACAATACAGAAGAGACCAGGCAAGCAAAACTAACCGCAATAGAAATATTACCTAAACTAGATGATCTAGCATTAATAATGCACAACGAATGGCAAATTTGACATACTCAAACGCGGCTAGTAATAACAGATCTAATCAAACTGAAAACGAATCTTCAACGAACCAAAAAATGACTATGCCTAATACAATTCTAGACAGAATTACCTTAATGGAGCGTAAAGATTTAATCATTGTAACATGGAATGCCAATGGACTTCTTGACCATTGAGAAGAGCTACAGGTGTTCCTAATAGAACAAAATATAAATATCTGTCTAATATCAGAAACGCATTAATCAAAATAAAGATATATACAATTTAAAGGATACAAAGTCTATAGTACTATACATCTCTCGACTACCGCTAGAGGTGGAAGCGCCATAATTTTAAAAGAACATATTAACCATTATGACGACAACAAAATAGAAACAGAAGAAATCCAGGATACAGCAGTTACCATAAAAATGAATAAATACAGTTTCGCAGTCAGAGCAGTACATATCCCACCACGACATAATTTAAAAAAAGAAATTTACAGAGAACTCTTATGACAAATGGGAGAAAGTTTTATCTTAAGAGGTGATTTTAATGCCAAAAATATTATCTGGGGCTCGATATTAACAACCACTAAAGGTAGGGAATTGCATGCAGCTGCAAATGAAATTGCCTACCAATCAACAGGAAAACCAACCTATTGGCCAACCGACAGAAATAAAATACATGACTTACTGGACTTCTACATCACTAGAAAAATACCCGGAAACTTTATTAAAATAGAAAAAAACTTTGACTTAGACTCAGATTCTTATCGGTGATAATGATACTAAGCAAAAATATAATCCAAAAAGAAATTAGACACACATTGTGCAATAAAATGACAGACTGGGTAAGTTTTAAAACTGAATTAAGTAATAGAATCAGTGCACTACTGAGAACAAAAGAACAACTAGAGTACGAGCTGGAAAAATTTATCATTGACATACAGCAATCGTTATGGAATAATACAACAAAAATTACAAGAAAAAACTTAGGAAATTCATACCCTAGAGAAATAAAAGAACTAATAAATAAGAAGAGAAAGGCAAGAAAAAAATGGCAAATTACCAGATTCCCCGAAGATAAAGTAGTTCTCAACAGACTAAACAACAACTAAAACGAGAAATAATCACTATTAAAAATGAATCAGTAGTCACTTATCTCAGAAAATTGACGAATAATAAAAATACTGATTACTCTCTGTGGAAAGCGACTAGGAAACTTAAACGTCCACATTCCACCAATAAAAGAAGACAACGGAAACTGGGCAAGATCAAATAAACAAAAAGCTGACATCTTTGCAGATCATCTCGAAAAAAATTTTTAACCGAATGAAGAACGAGGACTCGATTTAATAAAACAAGAGAACACAAACATAGTAGAAATTCTTAGGGTAACGCCTAAAGAGGTAGCTAAGAAAATCAAAGAAAATATAAATTCTAAGAAAGCACCCGGGCATCATCTAATTACAGGTGAAATACTAAAATAATTGCCAAGAAAAGCTGTGGCCAAACTTACTAATATAATAAACGCTATATTTCGACTAGAGCATGTACCTAGCATCTGGAAAGTTACTGAAAGCCAAACCTGGAAAACCACCCAATGAAGTAAAGTCCTATATACCTATATCCCTTTTTCCAGTGTTTTCGAAAAACCTTTAATAAAAAGATTAAAACCACTGATAAATAATAAAAATATAATACCTGACCACCAATTTGGATTTAGGAACAAGCATTCCACTATTGACCAGGTCCACAGAATAACGAATGAAATAGAGAAAACACTGGAAGAACAGAAAATCTGCACCTCACTCTTTCTAGATGTAGCTCAGGCTTTCGATAAAGTACGGCAAGAGGGCCTTGAATATAAATTAAATAAAATTCTACCTAGGCAATATTGTGACATCTTAAAATCTTACTTGACTGATAAAACAGGTAGAAGAATATTCCAAGCTTAAAGAAACTACAGCAGGGGTACCTCAGGGAAGTGTTCTGGGGCCTGTTGTTAACCTCTTGTTTACCTCTGGCATACCACAAACGAAAAATGTGAAAGTAGCCACATTTGCCGACGACACGGCCATATTTGCCAACGGTAAAACCATAGAAGAATCGACCAGAAAACTTCAACGTGCAACTAATAAAATCTATGGCACATTAAGCTCAACGAAACTTGAGGTTAACTTCACTAACAACATATAATAAACACATATATAATAACATATATTATATAACACAAAGAAAAAACGGTAAGAGTTGGGTATTAAATATAGAAAATTATACTGGTTGATGAATAGAAAATCAAAACTTTCAATCGAAAATAAACTTTTAATATATAAACAAGTACTAAAGCCAGTAATGACCTACGGCATACAACTCTAGGGGTGTGCCTAAATATAATATAATACAACGTTTCCAGAACAAATAATAGACTCAGACTTTACAGAGATCTGAGAATGCCTACAGTCAAAGAAGAGAGCAAAACCATCGCAAAAAAAACATAATCACGTCAATATTGAAGTTCTACAGTTCCTTGACAATGCGAAGGTTCAGAAGGACCAAACTATTTGAATTAGTAATGTGCGCGTGTGCAGTGTATAGTTGTCAGAACAGGAAGAAGAAGAAGAAGATACCATTGGGTGAACTCTTAGTTTTAAGCCTCTTAAGTTTTCTTAAATTTATAATAAAGAGAAATTGCTGGTTGGCTGAAATATAGCTAAGTGCAATGCAAACTAACAAAAAAATAAGTAATGTATCTTTTAATTAATCCCATGTGGTAGCTAAATCCAATTTTTAATAAAAAATTTCAATTTTTACACTCACGTATTCATTCTACTTGCGTCTCATTAGTAGTGTGTACAATACTCCCAGTCTGCTTAACCATTTCAGCCACGTTGGATGACGTACGACGTACGTCATTAAGCTATACCTTCGGACGTACGATGTACGTCAAGTAAATATTAATCGAGAAGACAGCCGACAATATTTGTTTACCTTCTCTTGAGTTATGGATTACACACAAAAAAATTATCAGTGCTTTCTTGATGTCTTGATAAAACTACATACTTACTAAATAAATCGTTTAACACTAATGCTTATTTAACATTCTTAGCTTATGGCAATAACCGAATAGGTACATCTCAAAGAGCTTGGTAAAACTACTTATAAGTATTTTTATAAAAGTTTGATTTATAATGTAAACTTTAATTTTCTTGACAAAAAAACTACGCCACCACAAATAAAGATTATCATGATCTTTTTTTCGTTTACTATTTAGTATCTAAAATGAACTCGAGTGATTCAGATTCCGATTCCGATTTTCTGTTAGAAAATATCACTTCTGGGCTAGAACTCTGTGTCATGTAGAATTCTACTTATCGCTTTCTACCATAGAAATCGATTACTTTCTTTTGTGTTGAATACGTTATCAACCGCACGGGAAATATCGCAATGTTGTTTCTTATGAAACTAGTTAACCTGTAGTAAGTATATACTCGTTGGTTTTCCGTTATGTTACACAGAGTGCCACAGAAGTAATCGATTTCTATTAGAAAACGATAAGTAGAATTCTACATGACGTAGAGTACCAGCCCAGGTATTGTAGTGAATGTGAAAGTTCTGATGATAGTGATGACAGAGAAAATATGTCAGACTATAGTAACGCGTCATCTATAGACAATAATCCGCCTGGGTGGAATGTCATAGGAAATCCGATTGAAGATAGACTGCCTAATCAAGTTCCAGAATTTCTTGGCATTTCTTGTCCAAACACAGAGGTTTTCCCACACAAAAACGTATCTTTTACAAGATCTGTAGATATGTTTTTATGTGAGCCGCAGCTAAATTATTAAATTCATGGGCTACAACAATGGCATAATGTAACACTACAAGAGATGAAACATTCTTTTGGTTATCTACTAAATATGGGACTTGATAAGAAGTCACAATTATCAATGTTATTGGAGTACAGGTCCTAATATCAACATATTATCGTAATATCGTAATTAGCGACTTAGCAAAAATCGATTTCTATCTAGGACGGTTACATTTCCGCCAATAATCAAGTCAAAGCGTACTAGATTTGGTAGGGTTCGATTACAATTGGAAGAATACAACTACGTCATCATTTGGCAAAGTAATTAATTGCTTACCGCCGCCTACTGGGGGTTTAGTGGAATATTAATATTATAGGAATATAGTTTTATACCTAAGAACTTACTTATTTTTTATTTATTGATAGTTATAGATAATATGTATTCGAAATTCAAAGTAATGGTTATGACGTAGTTGTGTTCTTCTAATTGTAATCGGACCCTATCAGAATTTTTGCTCTCTGTACTTCTGACGGGTATATGTACAGCTTTGAAATTTATATGGGACAAGGACAACAACAATTTGCTCTTTAGGATGCCAATGCCCCAGATCTGTCACTATCAGAAAGAATAGTAGTACATCTTGGTCAAAATTTACTGGACTTAGGCTATTCTTTCTATTCAGATTATTGATATAGTAGTACATGGCTCGCCAAGTACTACACAGGTAAATCCTTTTGTGGCACGATTCATCCAAATAGAGATTTGAGACTCTCCATTGAATAGACACCAAACAGTATGTGCCAAGAAAGAAAAAATTTTGGTATTGAAATATTTTGATAAAAGGGACGTTTATTTAATTTCAACAAAGTACACTATTGAATTGACCGAAAGAGTCAGATTCGTTAATTTTTTTTAAGAATTTTGATAGGTGAAAATACATTATTTGGTTTATGCTGATTTTGTTATATATTTAAATAAAAAAATCCTATTTTTTTTCTTACTTAGTTCAAATATTTGTTCAAAATAGATTTGTATTAAAATTTATTGTTTAAATTTTCAGCGTAAACCTTTCCAATATAATAGTTTTGCTAGTTATCTCAGTGTATATTCATTCGACGTACGTCGTACGTTTAATCGTAATGAGCGAATCCAACTTGCTGGGATTATTTACAGCATGTAAAAATAGTGGCTGCTGCTGAAAGGGTCAAATAATTATTATGTAATTTTGATTTTACTACTTTTCAACGGTATACCGCTATCGTCTAAATTCTTTTAAATTTTTAATGTATCATTACAATATATTATGCAATAATGAAGATAAATGGTGGTTAATTTATATTGAATAACCCTGTACATTTTAAATACTAATTTTTAACTATTAAATCATTTCGACAATGTCTAAAAGTTAAAAAAAAATATTTAAATAGGTACATTGTTTCATTAAAATTGAAAAACCTGACATTTCGTCGAAAGGTCTTTTTAATGCCAGCAATTTTATTTTCAAAGTTGCTCCCGTCACACTTTGCCTCTTACATTACACATGTAGCCCAAACATAATGATTTTAATCTTGCAATTAGACCCCATTAAATTCACGATAGAGGCATCATAAATTAAGGCTACATTATGCTGTCTTTTTATAATTTTGGCAAGGGTATCTGACGTCCGTATTAAAAATATCCATCAAGCAATTACTGTAAATAATGGCCCGTCCATAAATAAGGCGACATCAGCGATCGGGCAATTCAATTTCGGTAATAGAATTTAAAATTGTTTTATGGAGAAGTTCAATTTAGCAGGGCCAATTATATCAATTTATGTAGTAATTAATATGAGGCCGAGACATCTTTATTACATTTTTGTAACCCAACAAAAAAGGAAGTGTGATTTCAATAACACCGCGTTTTTTGCAGTAGACGAGATGTCTTAAAAACCAACTAGCAAAAACGAGATGAGAGCAGGATTCAGACTCCGAGAATTTGCCTATTAGCTACAAAATCGGTAATTTCAGATAAAAAGAGGAGAGATGGACCACATTTTAGAAATGTCACAACTAAAACTTTATTAAAGCATATATAAACCTAACAAAATTGGTAAAATATAAAGTAATGCTAATACTTTAAACCTAAAGTAAAATTCGGTTATAACGACTATTTTATTAAAGAACATAGTAACAAAAATAATAAAACATTACAGTGGACCGACACTCCTCCAAATCGGAGGATAGATGGACTGCATATACTAGGATAGATGGACCACCTCAACATCTTGTTTTTTCTTAGCTACATTCATACTACAAGCATGGCATATGGATTCAAAGTTCGTACAGTTTTTGTGGAGCCATCGCTTGCATATAATGCATTGGATCCAATCTTCCTTTTAATTTGTTTGTCTGTAATCTTCACCGCAACCTACAAATTCATTTTCTAAATCTTCCAGATTTTTACCTTCATCAGAATGGTCTAATTGAGGATTTTCTTCTGATTCTGGAAAGGACACGACTTTTTTTGCTTTTTCTTTGATTTTCCGTTCATTTTTTAGTTTTTGGATTTAACAGTTTTCTTATTGCCTTCTTCAGAGGATAAAATTTCCCTTATTTGACGTCGAGCTTTCTTAATAGCTGGAGTAACCAGTGGCAATGAAGAAATTTCATCTAATATTTTTCCGGGCGTTAATTTATATGTAGGAACTTGTTTCTTAAGAGTTTTCTTGTAACTTTTGCAACCCAGATGGACCCGGCTGCGGCGAATAAGCCCTTTCGTCGATAGATAAATCTTCATCTAATTTGTGTGCATCAGCTAGTTCTCTATCTTGCATGAGAAAAGCGTGAGCCGGAATAATATGAGGGTTAAAAGGCATTTTGTACAGTACCAGCTTTGCCCCATGCCTCGCCCAATAGTTTTCCGAAATGCATCCGACTTAACTTTCGATTTCGTAAGATTTTTTGTAAGATACCTGCAAGCTTCATAGTAGTGCCCCTTCAGAGCTTTAAAAAAAACATCTATCTAAAGGTTGCAGCATATGCGTTGTATGGGGCAGTAAACAAAAAGTATGATATCATGATGTTCCGCAAACTGAAATGTTTCAAGATTTGAGGTATGAGAGGAATGTCCGTCCTTTATAAGCAAAACAGTTTTTAGGAAAAAAGTGGTTTTTAACCAGTCTAAAAATATATCTGAATTGACGTAGGTAGATTTTTCCGACATTTTTATCCGAGAATTAGGTGGCAGATTTTCGTTCCATTCATCTTTTTTATTTTTACCCTTCATAATACAGTAGGGCAGTAGAAAACCACCTTTAGCGTTTATGCATGCTAAGACAGTAATTGTTTCACCCTTTTCTCCGGGACTAATACTAGGAACACACCTTGACCCCTTTTCCGCCAATACTTCACCAACCCGAGTGTTTAATTGAAGGCCGGTCTCATCACAATTAAAAATATTACCCTGCTTATAAAAAAATTATTTTTCTGTTAAAATGCGTTCCAGATTTTTAAAATAAGATTGCACTACATCTTTGGACATCTCCATAGCCCTAGCAACTGAGACGTTTTCAGCTTTTCTAACAACAATGTCAGATCCTCTTCTCAGAAATGATTCCAACCACTTTTGTCCAGCCTTACTTAAAATAATAAAAATGTTATTTTTCTGTATAGCGTGTAAGCAGTTACTCACCTCTATTTTCGTTAAATCTATTCTTAATCCCTAGCTTTACTGCCAAATTGTAAGCAATTTGTCGTACTTCCTGTCTTGTAGCTTTTTAATGTGATTGACAAGTTTCGATTCAGCGTTTACTCCAAGCATTGAATCCGGCCCTAATCTGTTTAGGTTGTCTGTATTATTGTTTTTTATTCTTTGTTTAAGTGTAGTCTTTGGTATTTTAAAATGTATAGCAGTTTGGTTAACACCCATGACACCTTCTTTGACCGTATTTATGGCTGATTCCAAATCATTTGCTGACCATAATCCTCTTGGGGGTGCATTAACCTTGCGTTTATACGTATTAGGCATTTGTCTAAAACACAACATACGTTTAAAAACCAGGTCTGTAGACTGGTCCATCTCTCCTTTTTCGAGAGGAGAGATGGATCACCTGATTTCTTTTAAGTGAATTGATTAAATGGTAACATTTTAGGCTAGGAATAAACTTTCAGATATCTTATGGTTATTGTATGACCCAATTTAGCAATATAACTTACCTATCTGATTGCAAACTCTATCACAAATATTTGCAAATAAATTTGTCACACTAGCAAAACCAAAAATATTAAATATTTGTTTTGAAACACATCAAAATAACCAACAAGTGCGTTTCTCTATGTCAATAGGTGCTAACAGAGATGTGCACCCGCGTGAAACAGTGACGTTGCCGTAGTTTACGAAATGTTTGTGGTGGTCAGTCACTCCTGCTGGTCCATCCCTCCTCTCTTTACCCTATATTAAAATTTTTCATCAGTATTCACCTTACATTAAAGACAATAAAGATGTAACATTGCCCAAACCGTATGTTGCCAATTAAACATCAAAGTTTCTGTGGCGTCATCCGAATTGATACGAAATACAAAACATTTAAACCTATCTACTTAAAATCGGAGATATTCATAACTATTTAGAAAAGTGGATGGATAGAGCGACATTTAACTCCATTTTCCCCAGATCTGAGGAAATTTATAGAGTAGATCTGGCAACACCGGAATAAATCAATAGTAAGTAATTTCAATAATTTCCCTAAACTTGTCTTTAAATGGCATCTTCGTTTCTCCAGTACACCGTTCTGATTCACAGTAAGTAGACAGATGGTAACATCATGTTCAGTGGCAACGCTGCTCAGTGAAATACGACTTGCAGCAATGATAAGAGTCTTGGAACAACTAGAAATCGCAAGAAAAAATGAATATACAACAATAGTAGTTTGTGCAACAAGAGTGGATATGATGGTTATATCGAACGAAGACGAATCGTCTAAGTGCGATGTGGACAATCCACTCGAGTTGTACAATATATTTTTTCTACGACTCACTAACGAAAATCTACAAATATTAAAAATTAATTTATAAATATAAATATGATTTTTTTATTTTAGGTTTATTTTAGGTTATTAAAATAAAATAATTATTGTAAAAATTATTTATGACTTTTACTAATTTATAAAATAAAATAAACTAGAAAAAAGAAAAGAAAAAATGTAATTTAATTTTTCTCTATCTGAGATTTGAACTCAAGTCTGACCACAGGACCATCTATACGTTCATTTTTTTTGCTTTAATACTCGTAATTAAATTGACTTCATTAAATTAATTAATTAAATTAACAAATTATTTATAATTATAGGCGAAATAAAAATATAAATTCTATTATTTATCGATTCTACACAAGAATAATTCTTTTTAATGTATATTTAATCTCAATAACTAAAAAATATACTAACAATTAGTTTGACAGAATTGTCACTTATTTAAAATTTTAAAAATAATAGCAGTCGGTTGATCAAAATATGATCTGTGATTGGTGGATTTCATTTTGTTGCAGTGTTCTCACTAGCTAGAATGAATATGAAATATATCCGTTGAGTTGAAGGCAATAGCATACTTTTTCGTTTTGTAATCTGTGCGTAGATAAGCTAATATCCATGTTACTGATTATTTCAGAAATATCCTCAGGGCTCAGCAGCTGTTAAGCTCGGGAAAAGACTTATTGTTAAGATCACTTTTGACAAATTCAGATCATTTTCTTGTTAATAGTTTTTGTTTACTGTTTCTGATTTATTTGAGTGCAGAATTTTAGCCATTGCGACTAACATTATTATATTAGTAGTTTTATACAGTATCTCGTAAGTGCTAATTCTATTTGAATTTTCAAAAATGTAAGACCTCGTAAGTGTTACCTGGAAATAAAATGCTTTTTGGGGTAAAGAAATATAATTTATTGAAGAATAAATGAGACAAAAACATCTAACAACACCTTCAAAACAACTCTTTTAAAAGTAGTATAAAATTATAGTTATTTTAAACATCTTACCAGCTAAAAACACAAAGCACTTCCACCAACTACAACGTTCGATAATATGGAGCTGACTGAGAAATACGAGGTAATGCTTTCAAAATTGTAATACGAGGTTATGAATTTCACGATTTACCCTTTAAGGATTAAAACTGAAAACTGATTAACTTCAACCTTGGTCAACAGATGGCTTCATCTATTCCACGGAATATTTCATAATAAAACTTATTTCGTAAAAAATGTTAGTTACGAGGTCCTGCGTTTTAACACTTTATATCTTCCTGTGAAGTTGTTCTTCGACGTCTAAACATATTGCAATTGCAGCTAAATCATTTATTAATAATTTGTTTATCTTACAATAGCCTATTTTATGAGGAAAAAATAAATAAGTTAAATATATTTTAAGTTTTATTTCATTCACAACTTTGTACCTAAATCCTATAGATTACTTTAACAAATTAATTAAACACAACGTGGGTATACAATAGTCTTATTAAATAAAACGATCACTACTAGAGCAGAAAGGCATATTTAAATAATTATAAATTACTTTGAACTTCATAAAGGGGGGAGGAGGTAATTAAACACATGCTTTTGATAATTCAAGGGGGGTGGTTATAATAGTCATATTTCATTAGAACTAATACAAATTTACCTTCTATAAAAAGTATAAGCATGAGCGGTACTATTACTATTACTCAAATAAGTAATGATATGCAGTGATTTTTCCAGCCAGTATCAAATTAAGTTGCTGAGAATGGCATTCGTGATATTTAAAGCAAATGTCATAGTAAGGAAGCAATTGTGGAGATCATTTTATAGACCCTTGTATAAAATATATAGCACAAACCATCGTTCAGAACTATTAACGCCAATCAATTTGACACTCTAGATGACTCCATATTATATTTTACCTATACACACATACAGATTATGGGAGCAGGCATATCTTCCTTTCTTTTTATTTTGAATCTAACATGGTATCACGTCTACAATAAATACAAAAATGAAACGCGTATCTGCCACATCATGCTCGTGCAATTAGTAACCGAATGAAGACTTCAAGATGGTAAACACAGGAAAAGATATAGGTACACTTGATGCATCTGTTTCATTATACATTTTTCTCAGAAAATAATGTACTGGAAGATCTGTGATATAATTGCGGTACAGTTTAATACTTATTAATTCGTTTCTGTAATTTATTGTAGTTTATTAATGGCAATTATATATATACTGCTACTTCTGTACTTAATACTCAGGATAGGATGTTATAAAATGTATAGAATACCTACATAGTCTTCAACAACACTTGAATCCTAAAACTTGCACGCTATGTCAATAAACAAGGAATTGAGTAACGTTTACGACAACTTAGGTAGGTACCTAATTGTCATTTCTGTCAAATGCAGCAGTGACATTATTTTGGGCCTGTACAACTGACTTTGACTAACAGTTTGACAGAAAACAAAAGTTTACTTACTAATTATACAAAGATAATAAATAGAACTTTAAATTCATTTATTGAGTAGATGTCTCTTATATAGGTACAGCAGGTTTGTGTTCTACCTTGTCGTTGAACTCTTTTTTTTAATTCCCTCTAAATGCGATCTTATTCATATCTTAACACATATTAAAATATTTAATTAATTACCTCTTTGTCGGAATATAAAAATGTAAATACTAAATTAAATCATAGGCGTCGTTCGGAAATATTTGCACCTGGAAACTCCGTAGGTAGCGTAAGTCCGGTATAGATGCCAACCTTTTTTAAATGTTTAAATAAAAAAAATATTTTTCGTTATATTTATTTAAATTTATTAATGTTAACACCAAACAACATAACTAAAAAACACATTAGCAAAAAAAAATGATAATTCTTATAAAAAAAGGTACATTGTAAATTAAAAAAATTATTCAGTTTGGCATCTCTCCCATATTGTCTGGGTGAGATGCCCATCTGTGACGGTACAGATACCAATGATTATAACTGTCTACTTTTTTATAGTTAACAGCTTTCCACATCGCTGGCAAATGTTCTTGAATCCAGTGCATCCCTCATGCAATCACCGGTTACAATGGATGCACTGAATCCAATCGTCTTTTTTCTTAGTTAGACTCCACGGCTCTCCACAGCCCACGCATTTTTGGTTTTTCTAACTATCACCCTAAGCAAAGCAGAATTATCATTCTCTTCTGCAAATGTCAATACATTTATTGCGTTTGCATGTGAAGTATGACCGTCTAAAATCAAGAGGCATTTACCTTGAGACTTTCTATGTAAAAAATGCTCCTTTAGCCAACGATGAAACAATTCTTCGTTTAAGTAAGCCAACATTTTGACATATAAACAACGGATCCTGGTGGCATATCATTTAGAAATTCAGGTTTCTTATTAACACTTTTAAATATGCAGGTGGGAGGTAAGAAGAAACCTTCTGCATTGCAGAAAGCTACAACTGTTATAGTTTCACCAATTTCTTGAGGCGTCGAGGTTGGAACCTTTTTCAGCTATAACCAACGATGGTTTAGTATTAAGTTGTAGACCAGTCTCGTCTACATTGTAAGTAGAACCTGGTTTATCGAATAAATCATTTTCTTGCAATATTTGATGCAATAAATCAAAATAATTCTTTACAGCCTCCTTTGTCATTCCCAACATTCTACTTCTTGATAATCCGTCCGCTTTTCTTATTGACAGTTCCGAATTTCTTCTTAAAAATGACTAAAGCCAGTCATACCCCGCTTTTTCTTCTTCTTTGTTAAATTTGTCTTTTATTTGTAATCTTTCAGCTAGTTTAAACGCCATTTCCCTCACATCATCCATAGTAGGAGAAAAACCAAACCTCTGAAGCTTCTTTATATGAGCTACCGTCTTCTTTTTGGCTTCGTCACCAAGCGTGCTCGCAGGACCCATTCTCCCTTTAGTTACATTATTATTTTCAATCCTTCTTTTTAAGGTTCTTACAGGAATATTGTACATTCTCGACGCCTCGCCAACTCTCGTTCCATTACTAACGGCTGCAACTGCCAACTTTAAGTCGGCCTCTAACCAATTTCCACAGGTAGTAGATTTTCTTTTGTAAAAGGAAGGCATATCTGCAAAAAAATATGCAAAAATAATATTGGCATCTCTACCGAATATGTTTAGGCATCTCTGCCGTTTATTAGGTAAAGATGCCACATTTTCCAAGAAGATTGTTTTTTAGTTGCCGCTAGCCAAACGTACTTCAATATAATCTCAAATAGTGTACTTTTATTAAACATAATCGATTCGCAAATAATCCCAATAAAGTATAGCATACTTATAGTCTGACCATTATGTCGATAAAATTTTCGGTGCACTCAAAACTTTAAAATTGATATAACTTACCGTTAATTAGTGATGTTCACTTTTTTTGCTATACAAGTGACTAGCGTACCGCTCTAGTCAACAACAGAACACAGACTAATTTATTCTAACAGCGCACAATCGGGTTCTAAGAAAACGTCATCTCTACCCACATACTTTGATTACTATACGAGGCAAGAGAGAGGTCCGACACGCCCAACATAGGGCGCCGCCATTTTGAACCCTGTGACACAGTTTACATCTAAAGAGTCAGATCGCTCACTCTGCGTCGGCACTTTGGATCTCAATGTTTCAGTTTATACACTGTGCAACTCGGATAATACAATATATGACAACTGCCTATAATAAAACAGCAGTCTTCTGCGTATCCTGAATTTGTATCCCTGGAGTGGATGTTATTTTGGAAGTTTCAACTGGTCCGAGTGAGCTAACTGATTCTTTAGCAATAAACTGTGACTTCAAAAATAATATTCACTGACACTGACAGCAGCAAGCAAAATATCAGGTGCGTTTTAATCAACCGCTTCTACTTCCGGAATTGTCGGTTTAGTCGTTTTAACCTGTCAGATTAAAACAAGAAAACCGACAATTCCGAAGCAGAAGCGGATGATTAAAACGCACCTATTAAAAATATTGCGTCAAGATGTAGGCAACACGTAATAAGGATTCAAAATGGCGGAGTTTTCTATCTCCTTTTAAATGGCACTCAGAAAGCTGCGCAGTGCGACCATTCTCCGTATAGTAAAAGAAAATCAAAATATGTGTCTCTATCACTATAGCTTTGTTTTGGTTAATTTTCGTAACTGTTCTAGAACTCTTCCAGAACCTTTGGAGCTTGCGCAGTAGATATTTGCTGTTTTGATTTCGCCAGAACTGTTCCGAACCTGTAATTTCTGTATTTTGGTTTTTCTTGGGCCATTCTCGAACAGTAACGTCGGTTCTGGCCTAAAGCGAGAACTGTTTCAGAATTGATATGTTTGCGCTTGCGTTTCTTTGCAAGTAATTTTGTTTTTGAGATCCTGGCCATGTTTTGTGTTGGATTTTTTACAAGGAATTTTCGAATGACTAATGAGAATGGAGCAGTTGATTAGTTGATGTTGATTTTTTACGAATAAATTATTTAATATATCTACGTTTTACAATATTATGTGGCCTCTTTCTTACCTAGACATTGACCCTGTGTTATTTCTTCTTTTTTATTTACAAATTACTTTTTGACATTCAACTGTTCTGGCAGTGTTTTGGTTTCGAATACAAGTGGAATGGTTACAGAACTGTTCAGAATTAAGGACCATTGCGCAATTGTTCTGCGCATGGTTCTGGAACATAGAACGTGAACCAAAACAAACCTTATGGCATCTCTACCGGACTTACCCTAATAAATATAAAATCATAATTAAGGAAGGTTACCAACTTAGATTAAAGAGACCAGAGACCGGAGATGTAACATTGCACACAGCGTATGTTGTCTATTTCAGCCGTAAGTAAACCACCAATTAAAAATCATTGTGTTCACGACGCCACCCGAATTGCTCCGACATTACTATTCTACGCCCATTTCAGCGTGAGTTGAATCATCATTTTGAAATATTTGTTGTTTTAATAGCAATTTAAAGTGCTTTAGTTATTGAATTTCAAGTTGAAAATGCCAGGATGTTTCGTGAAAAATTGTATATTCTTATAATATAAGTGCCAATGTTATAAAAGATAAGAAATATAGGTATTCGTTTTCAGCAGTAAATATTAATTAATGTTTTTACATGAAGCCGTCATGATCATTTTAGGCTGAATACTTCAGATCCGCATTAAGGGATTTCTCTATCAAATATTTTAGAAAACAGATTTCATAGTAGGTACTGTCATAAATTTACAGAAGGGCAAAATTTTCAACATTTCATGTAAGTAAATAGACATTGTTGCTAGCGAAATTTTGTTTTTAAAAAGTAGTATCATGAGAATATTTACCAAAGGTAGTTTTTAGACTTTTTTGGTATGTAGGTAAATAAGAAGCAAAGAAGCATTGTTGCTAACGAAATATAATTTTATGAGGAATTTTTATAAGAATATTAGATAAAATAGAGGATGACCTATTTAAAATTTCATAATTCATTTTATTTGCGGTGAAATCAATCAATCAATCAATCAATCAATCAATCAATCAATCAATCAATCAAGAGTAAATTTTGGCGATAGTTCTGAGAGAGAAATTTGTTTATTATTTGTTAACTTATAAATTTGTATTTTTTAAATTTACTGTTTATTATTATTATTGAACATACAAATTTTGAGATAAAATTTAAACCATGTCGACCTATTTTTCTATTATCCCAGCATAGCGACGGCTGCCAATGACGCACTTCATAAGACTACACTGCAGTCTCAGTGTGTCTCGCATTATAGCTGCCATTTTAATATTGGTAATTATAAAAGCTAATTAAAAACGGATAGCAGCGTGCTATAATAGAACTCGCAATGGAATACTTACTCATTTTCTACTCGTTAAAAAATATACTCCTAACTTTTGCCGCCCTCGATGAACGCCCATGCACGTTATTTTATCAAAAATGATCTAAACGGAAAGCGAATGCAACAGAAATGAAATAATGATTCGTCAAATTGCGCTAAGCAATTCGTGCAAGAGGTCTTTCAAGAATGCATTTTTCTATAGCGACTCGTTTTAATGACCATCGTATAACTCGATGAAAAACGCACAAATACACATTTAATTTTAATAAAAATAACTCGCTATAACTCAGATAAAACATTTACAGTCCTATCGAATTAGCATAATTTATATAATTGGTTCATTAAATTTTTCCATGAATTATGTACTCGAGATAATTAATTTTTTCTGTGTTAATCCAGTGGCGTACCCAGGGGCAAAGAGAATTCTGTTAAGGGTCAAATTATATTTTCCATAATAATTTAAATATTCTAAATATCTGTCAAAGTTTATCAAATTTTCATGAACGTTCTTACAATTGATTTTTATTTTTTAACAAAATGATTAATACATGTAGAAAATAGTGCAAATAAATTATTTACTTGGAAAATATACAATTGGCACTTATTTTTTAACTAATACATAAATTAATTGTTATAAATAAAATAATTTTTTAAACATGTATTGCTGTTATGAATAAAAATATTTACTATTTAATGGATCAAACGACTTACCTGAAGAAAGTTCGATCCTAATTATGCGAGCATCTTTGTTTGTGGAAATAAAGATAACCATGTAATATACCTATGTTACGCCGCTGACCCACATGTTCAGATTTAAAATTTAACGTCACTCTCTATCGCTGCCTGCCTACATTACTCATTACCTGTTGTGAAGCCTAGGAGTTTGGGGTTAAATATAATATAAATATGGTGGAGGTGGGACTTTATTTCCACTAACAAGGATGCTCACATAATTAGGATTGAACTTCCTTCAGGTAAGTCATTTGATCCATTAATTATGCTTCACATCCTTGTTAGTGGAAATAAAGATAACCATGTAGTTGTTTAGAGGATGTTCTATTCAAAATAAAACTAGATTTTTGCTTTCTACAATAGAATATGCAAAAAAAATATTACTATAAATTTTCCACAAAACTGACAATAATAATACTAATGAATTAATCATTAACCAACGTAACAAAAAATAATATTGAATTTTAACAATCCAGTTTAATATTTTTTAATACTTTTGCGAACGTTGCTTTTACGTCTTAATTGTAAAAGTGCTTAGGCTACCCACCCAATAGTTTGGGGAGGTACTGGATGGACTGGAGCATTAGTGGTTAGAATAAAAGGTCCCGAAGACCTGTGAGACTTTGTTTTTTTTTTTCATAAAATAAAAATTGTTTTTGCCGAGCATAAATTGAGGTAATTCGTAGGGGAATGAAAATACTAATAAAGGCTGGGCACGTTGTTGAGTCAACGTTTTAGCATTTCGTCAATGAAAATTTCCACCTTGACATTTTCAACTTTAATTTTTGAGAAAGTCTATACCCGTCGGGCTGCAAGCATAACAAGTTTGGCTCTTAGCTATTTTAAGTTTTTCAAGTGAAAGAAACTGCTGAAGTATTTGAAAATTGTGTTTTGATCTCAAGTTTGAATACATTTTGGCAAAATAGGATGACTCTTTTAGAAATTTCCTAATATATATTTTCTTTTATTATTCAGGATTTCTATAATAAAAGTTAGGGACTATTTATAATGAGAGCTAGGGCAGAACTCTGGTTATAAGGAGTTCTAAATGAAGGTTTGCTGCAGTGAATAACTAGGTTTAATGTTGACATGTACTGTAAAAAGCATTTATTTATTTATTTTTTTGTAACATGGGATGGTTGAGTTTCCCATTTTGGTACAATCACTATGCCTTCTGCTTGGTCTTTCTAATTTTAGTATAGTTATACAAGAAATGCATCAGCTACGTAACAATCGAGTTCTTGCACACTTTAGATAAAAAATACTTTTTTTTATGATGAGTCATAGAGATTGTAAAGAATCAACCGTTGTATTACAATGTTTAAGACATTCATCACTAGATTAAGTTGTAATAAGGAAATCATTAAGGTTATTTCCAAAAGCCTTAGTTGATGCGCTACCAATTTTAAAGTGTTTGCAAAAACATATGGAGCAAGTGGTCAAACCAAATGTAAGACACTCAAATTCATAAGTTATTTTCTTTTTTTTTTTTTTTTTTTTTTCAAATACTTTCCTTATTTTTTATGTATTGAGATGAGATAAGAGGCATCCTTTAATTTAATTTTTGACAAAATTGTCCTGTAACAAAATATTCTGGGCAGACCTGAGATCTTCCAGTTTGAAATCCGAGAATCTATATATTTGTTAAAGATGAATCTAGATGAATCATTTCATTTGGGTCTTAAAAAATATGAGAACCAAACTAATTTTCTTTAGCAAGCAAATACCTGTTACATTCTTTAGTACTTTTTTTTTAAATAAAGTGTGTAGGTTAGTTTTTTCTCTAAGAGAAAACATCCTTTGGTGTTTTAAAGATTAATTTGAACCCTTTAACATATCTTAGTACCTTCTTATCATTAGTTAAGTTAGCCCACATGTTTTACAAATTTATTCGGTATACCAGCAATCTCTCTTACCTTTATTTCCTTCCCTAATAACTCCTTCTCCCCTCTCTGCTTTTCTGAATACTTGTTGGTTCGTCCTTTGGGTTTTTTTATTTTTCCTGCTCTTTCTCTGGCCTGGTTTTCTTCAGGCGCCTGAAGTTTAAAGACTGATTGAAATTATTGTTTGCTTTTAGTTGGTGGTAATTAAATGTATGCTAGTTTTTCAAATGCTTTGTCTGATTTCCATATCTCTAAAAGATTCTTTCCAAAATGAAAAACCATCGATAACTGCTTTTTCTATCATATTTTTCACATTTGTGTTTAAAGACGGATATATAAGGCGCCTACGATGCATATACAGGGTGTTAGTAAATAAGTGCGACAAACTTCAAAGGGTGATTCAGCATGAAAAATAATGACAGTTTGCTATATAAACGTATGTCTGAAAATGCTTCGTTTTCCTAATACGGGGTGTTAAAGTTTTTCTTAAAAACTGACGATTTGTTGATTGCTCTGAAACCTGTCAAGATATGCCCCATACGAAACGATTGTTGTCACAGATTGAACGAGGAACTCAAAACTGATTTTTAATTTGAAATATCTCAGTGGCGTACCATTTTTTTCTTTAAAATAATTGAGATCATTACCCGTATGCGCGCTAATGATGAACATAAAGTTCTTAAATGCATGTCAAAAAATGCCCAATAACTACCTCTTAAAGCCCACCAAATTTCATTTGCATATCTCGACGGGATTCAGAGCAATAAGTAAATCATCAGTTTTTTAGAAAAACTTTAACACCCCGTATTCGGAAAACGAAGCATTTTCAGACATACGTTTATATAGCAAATTGTCATTATTTTTTCATGCAGAACCACCCCCTGAAGTTTGTCGCACTTATTTACTAACACCCCATATTCTATGGTAGATGTCTGATAATACTTTTGTTACATTTGCATTTGTTTTGTTGCGTCTATTTCTGTTCCCTCCAAGCCTAGCTTACAGAGGTTCAGCTAAACTTCCCATCACCTTTCAAGTTGGTCTTGCAGCATATATAAATAGCTGTCGGTTTTATTTGATGACGTGACTAGTCACTAAACTTTTTGGTTCGGAGTTTAAGGTGGGGGACCCAAGTGAAAGTATTCCAGATTTTGATTTCGCAAAGAAACTTTGATATTTTGCCATTCTCTAAACGTCTTGCACATATTTTCCCAACTTTTTACCATTTCTTCGTTGATTGGTTGTTTTCCGAGATGTTGCTGTTAGGAGCCGCTCCCAGAATATCCTGATACAGAATTTAATCCTTACTAGTCGAACGTCTGTTCTGGTGAAGATGACGAGTTTAATGTATATACCTCTTAGATTCTGATTCTGAATCAACTTAAATCTATATTTAATCAATGGCTAATTCATGGGCATTTTTTTTAAGGTGTACGATTTACCTATACAGTAATATAATCAATGAGCTTTGCGTAGCATTTTTGCGTCCTTGCATTTTATAAGTATAAGACTAGAGTTCCCAAACATTTATCTGTCTATAATGTAGAATTTGCATAGTACCTACATTCTGCTTCCAAAGTTTTTTGAAGTTTACACTTTAAGTAGCATTTTTCGCATTGGGGTTAGCCGGGCTAGCATCTTATAAGAATAAGATCAGATTTAACACATAAAGTAGCCTCCTCTGTACATTTATTTGTTTATAATGCAGAATTTTCATATGAAATATTATCTTTTGTGGCCAAAGTTTTGCAAAATTTACACATTAAGTAGAATTATTCGCGGTGCGGTTAGCCGGGCTAAGTATAAGATCAAAGTTAATACATAAAGTAGCCTTCTCTGTACATTTATTTTGCAATAATATGTGCAGAATTTACACATTAAGTAGCATTTTCCGCTGTGCAGTTAGCCGAGTTTGCAGTTTATAAGTATAAGATCAGAGTTAACATATAAAGTAGCCTTCTCTGTATATTTATTTGGCTTAAATGCAGAATTTACACATCTTCTCGACCAAAGTTACGTGCTTTTCTTTAGATTTTTAGATTGTTTTATTTTTCGATTACTCAATTTTTCGATTTTTCGATTACTCGATTTTTGATTTCTCGACTTCTTGATTTCTCGATTTCTCGATTTCTCGATTTCTCGATTTCTCGATTTCTCGATTTCTCGATTTCTCGATTTCTCGGTTTCTCGATTTCTCGATTTCTCGATTTCTCAATTTCTCGATTTCTCGATTTCTCGATTTCTCGATTTCTCGATTTCTCGATTTCTTGATTTCTCGATTTCTTGATTTCTCGATTTCTCGATTTCTCGATTACTCGATTACTCGATTTTTCGACTTAAAAACCAAAAAAGAGGCAGTTTTATTTTTATTTCGTAACTGGTGACATAATTAACTTTTCGTAATCAGTTGCATAATGTTCTACTTTATGCAACTGGTTGCAACTGGTTGCATAAAGTAGATCGTTTTCACACTTGCTGCGATTACAAAATATATTACTTTATAGTCAAAATTAGAGAAAAATAACAAAATGTAAATTAAATGGATAGATCCCATATTATTATAGATTTTTTTGGCGACGGAACCTTTTTGAAAAGCACATAAAACAAATAATTTAAAAAATATTTTTCAAATGTTTTTTCATTTTGACTTTAAATAGGTAAATGTGATAAAAAATCGGCTTTATAATATGCTCCGATTTCACATATTCAATTTTATAATTGTAATTTGACAATCTGCCCATCTACGTAGTCTGTTGGCTGAAAATTGATATACACCTTTAGCTGGGTTAAAATTAGTTACCAAAGGTAAGTGATCTGTAACTAGGATAAAGAAATGTCCATATAAATATTTATTAAATTTTTTTAAGACAAAAAATATTGCAAAGCCCTCTCTTTCAATTTGGGAATATTTCTGTTCGGACTTTGATAAGGTATGCGAAGCAGAAGCTATAGGTTTCTAAATATTTTTTTTTAAACATGACTTATCATGGCCCTTATTCCCACATTTGATGCATCTACGATTATTTTAATCAGCAACTCAGGCTGAAATGCACAAGAACTTCATTTGTTGGTAATTTATTTTTGAATAATTCCAAAGATTCCTTGTAACAATTATCCCAAATCCATTTCACCCATAAAAAATAAAATAAAAAAAAGCCCTCAAGCAAAATCATATCCTCCTTTCTCTTAGTGACAAAACAAAGGTCCTCAAGCCAGGTCCGTCCATTTTGTGGCGATAGTACTGTTTTTTTTTTATTATGAATAATTTCTTCGCGGAGCCCCTTACAAAGGCTTTGCGGAGCCCCAGGGCTCCGCGGAGCACACTTTGAGTAACACTGTTATAGATAATTACTAAATAAATTGTTTTGAAAAATCTATTGAAACCAGTTGTGAAGTTTAAAACTAATAAATTGGCAATGAAATTGATATTTTTGTATTTGATTGTACATTACTCTTTCCACTTCCCGAAAAAAGATTCCCCATGAAACAAGAAATAGTAAAGAGTTTATAATAAAAAGCTTTATTTTCTACTTATAACATGTACCAATGACCAAGTCCGATTTTGTTTATTTTCAAATCAACAAATATGACCGTCGACAGAATCTTTAAAAATTAAATAACTCACCGAAATTAATGTAAATTTCTTTTACCTCCGTCACATTTCGCACTTTTATTATAAATAAAGCTTTTTACAACACATCTTGGCATTTTAAACGTTAATTTCCAAAATTTAAGTCACTAAAATAGCATATTAATTCTCGTTGACACATTAAATTTGGATGGACAACGCTCTAACATGTAATGTTCTCAACTGTGATTGGTGGGTGTGAATAATTTCGAAGTGGGATTATGCGCAGTGTCGTATGTTCCATCTAAGGTTTGTATAATCTAAGAGAAAACCTTAAGCGTATACTTTTCATTTTATAAAAGCAAGTAGGCAAAGTAATCATTACAAAAAAGATATTAATTTGCTTTAGTTCTTATTTATGTTAAAATATGTTGAGTAAATATATCCTTTTCTTAAATAAATTATAAAACTATTAGAATGATGTGATACTTTTTCTGCCAAGATTTCGACATTCTACTATACAACAAAAAAGAACGGTCCATTCTTTATTTTATTATAATACAAAAGCCAAATCCATAAATCACCGTTCACCGGGTCAGTAAATCAAAAGTGTTGGCGGTTTGTTTACCCTTGTAGACACGTTTATTGGCCGTACATGAATTATGGCACGTCTGCGCTGAACTTTGTTATATTTTTATTGCAACAAAGTCTTCACTAGTCGGTATCTGTTCATTAATGTTCAACGATTGAACATTATATTTATGAGCGGCATAAATTATTCTTTAATTAAAATTACTAATTGGGACTACAGGTACAGGTATAGGAAACAACGGTTTTATTCAATTTTATACTTAAGAGGGCAAGAGTATTTTTTTGAACTTTTGAGCTGAAACACAGAGGATGAGTTATGAATAATCGCTATATGTATGATACACAGTTTGAAAGTGGAATTTTATTTTTTGGGTAACAGTCCTATTTTCATAATTAAATAGACAAATAGAAATGCCACACAAAAATTCTGGAATGAGTTATTACTGACTGAATATAAAAACTAGAAAACTAAATCAGAACTTTCTAAATTTGACCATATTGCTGATTCCCCCCCCCCCCCCTCCTTGTCTCTAGTATTCATAGTATTATTCCGGTCAAGATTTAAGAGAATGGTTATCAGCAGCTTAAAGATAAGTAAGTACTTCTTTACACTGGAAAGAAATTATTCTGGACCGCATTATAGATAATATCTAATTTTCAGTACAAAATAAAAAATACCTAGTAATAATTTATATTTTTCAAAGGAAAAATCTTAATCTTTATATTATTAATCTGTTATTCTCAGAAAAAGTAGGTACCTATTTATTTATACCACTAAGGGCCAGTTTTTCAATAACAGTTTAAACTTTCGTTCTATTGAACTTGGATCAAATACAGGGTGTTATTGAAATACACGTACATATTAAAATGGGGAATAGTATGTAATGACCAAAAACGATTGGCACCAATTTTAACTTCAAATTCTAAAATTTAAATATTGGGGAAGAGTCCCCTTTTCCGACCTACTAGTTTCCATATTTAAAGAAGTAAAATAAATCGAAATTGAACTTACCCATAGAAATTGCACTGTTGCCGTAGCAAAACCAATTAATTCAAAATAAAGTTTATTACAGTAATTGTTCAAAATGCCGTTCATTATTATTTACACACACTTGCAATCGTCTTTCCAAAGAACTTTGAACATTAGAAATTAGTCTTGGATTTTGTCGTAGTTCCTCCGCTACCGCATTAACTTTATTGGTTAATTGTTCAACACTATTAATAGGTTTATTATAAACCAGTTATTTCATGTGACCCCGCAAAAAGAAATCGCATGGCTTTAAGTCCGGAGATCTCGGAGGCCACTTAGTTGGTCCATTTCTGCCTATCCACTTTTGAGGAAATCTAATGTTCAAAAACTGCCGTACGTTTAAATCAAAGTGAGGAGGAGCGCCATCTAGTAGGTACCACATCCGTTGCCTTAATTGTAACGGTATCTCTTCTAGGAGTACTGGCAAAATATCTTCTAAAAAGTGGAGATATCCTGGCCCATTTAATCTGTTCGGGAGAACATAAGGCCCGATTAAATACTGATCTATTATGCCAGCCCAAACATTTATTGAAAATTTTCTTTGATGCCCAGTTTCCCTAATGGCGTGAGGATTTTCATCACTTCAAATATGCGTATTGTGCATATTGAACACGCCATCACGAGTGAATGAAGCCTCGTCAGTATACAATAATATTTTTAGAAAATCAGGAATATCAACACATTTTTGAATCATCCATTCACAAAACTCCACTCTCTTTTCTCCATCACCTGGATATAAGGCCTGGACTTTTTGGATGTGATAAGGATGTAAACCTTGTTCTTTAAGTGTCCGCCACACAACAAATGAGGACACTCCAATTTCAAGACCTAGTCTTCTACAACTTAATTGAGGCCGGTTTTCAACAGCTTCCAATGTTTCTTCTTCGGCCGCCAATGTTCTTTGTGTTCTTGTTCTCCCTCGATCTGCATTGACACTCTCAAATTTTCCATGGTCTCTTAGATGCTGAACAGTTGAAATAAACGTACGACAGTCCGGAATTCTCCGATTTGGAAACCGTTCGCGATACAGGATTTGTGCTTGCCGAGAATTTTCTCCAGCTGCCCCATAAACCAGCACTATATCCGTTAGTTCAATATTCGTAAATAGTAGCATCGTAAAAAAATATTTAAAAGTAATCGTAACAACACTTTTTACCAACTTGGAAATGACGCGCTCGTGTTAGCCAGATTCGTAAATCAACTAAAATTTTAATAATCTATAGTTTCAAAAATGTATAGTTTAAAAACAATCATTTATCAAATATTCTAGTTTTTTGATAACGAGGGTAGTAAAAACCAGTCTTCGGAAATAGAAATTAATTCGAAAATCTTGGCAACATGGTTATTTCTTACAAGACTAGTTTTCTTATCATCTGACAAAAACTTGCATATTAATTACTGTTGATGTTTAAAATAGGTAAATAAACCTAATTTATATAGGTCATCCTCAACATATCAGTGAAGCACGTTTGTTTCAGAATTAATTTTCAAAAATTAATAACTCCCTTAATAAGGGGTATTTTTAAAAAATAATATTTTTCTACATTCAGTGGGGATCTGCGCAATACCCAGTTTTAATATGTACTTGTATTTCAATAACACCCTGTATAGAACTGAGATTAACATCAATGGCGTTTTTCAATCATGTCAATATCACAGTTCAAGTGATCCAAGTTTAATTTATATTGGTAGTTCTGAATCGAGGGACTTCTGACAAAACTGAATGGTCTATGTCAGTGTGACATTTTTAAAAACATATTTAATAAAAGTGAAGATGAAAAATTGTACGAAATGGAAAAACATTGAAGAAGAATTGTTGAAAAAAATCCTATAGTTAACAGAACCATGACTTTAGCAATTAAAGCATTATTTATTTCTAGAATAAAAAATGTTTGTTTTTATAAATTTTATTATCGGATTTTCAATTCATTAAATAGGCAGCAATTTCACCATCGTCTTCACTTATTACTTCGAACAGAAAATGTACAAAAATTGTGAAATATACTTATATTACGTCAATGTCAAAACATTGATCTTAGTTTAAACGCTCAACTTTGATGGTTCAATTTTTCAGATAGTTTAAATTAAGTTCAGACGTAAACTACACATGAAATACACCATCTTGAAATTAAAACCAGTTCATTTACTAAACTAAGTTTAAACTTTGATTGAAAAACTGACCCTGAAAAACTTTAAAAACTTTTTCTGAATAGGCATATTCTTATCACACTTTCTTTTGAAGTGAGTATTTTATAAAATACGCTCACTGTATTAAAATTTACTAAACTAAGTTTAAACTTTGATTGAAAAACTGACCCTGAAAAACTTTAAAAACTTTTTCTGAATAGGCATATTCTTATCACACTTTCTTTTGAAGTGAGTATTTTATAAAATACGCTCACTGTATTAAAATTTAATAAACCAGTCACGTTAATTACCAGACTTGATATATCAGTAAGCTGGCACCTTTTTTTTGAGTTTTTCTAAATTTTATATTGATTTCAATCAGAAGTATATTTGTATTCTGCAAGGTTCAAGTTAAAAAGTTTTTGAATCGTGCGATATGTGGCGACCATGGCTACAGGATCAACCATCAACAAGTCAGAACTTATTTCGAAAAATAGAGGTCACACATTCAAACTTAAATGGCAACATTTATCAGAAGACGCTAAAAATGTTATTTTAACTGTTTTCGAGGAATGCCCCGAAAATATGCTATCCAGGAAGCGTATTTCTATAGTATACTACTGGTGCAGAGCAGGCCGTTGACTGTACCGTAGTAGGCTATGTACCAACTTTTAAAGTTACTCCACATTACAATGTGTACTGCGATGCAGACATCGCTCTGTTCTGTAAAGTAGTATAATATGTAGTCGCCAATGGCGTATTTATAAACTACAAACTCTACTCGATTGCAGAACTTTGAAATTATTCGTTGTAGGTACGTATATTTCCTTTACTTGGGATTAGCAGTACCTATTTTATAACAGGTAAATGAAGTTTATTCCCAATAATGCAATTTTATTATAATAAACATAGAAAAATAAATATTATAAAATATGTTGAAATAAAGATAATATAATATATAATAAATGTAATAAATAATATTAGGTTAAACGTTTATTAGTGTTTAAAAGTAAATTTTGTAATTGTAAGGCTTCCTTTTAATAGTTGAGGAATTTGCTGGTCTTCCAGCTTGTACTGATTTAGCCCCCGAAGTCATTCCAGGTCGAACTCTTCTCCCACTTATAGAGATGGGTTTTGTACTCTTATAGTCCTTTGTCCCTTTGTCTTTGTGCGCTTTTATTATTATAAAAAAAGCTTATTATATTCCGAGGGGGTCGTTAGTTTACTTAATTTATGATTAATTTTTTTAACAGCATTGTTCATTACTACTGATTTATTTTCTTCAATTTTAAAATTCTTGTAATATTCTGCGAAAGTTCATCGATACAAAGATCTTGAATGCTAGTAAGTACATTTTCCAAATCTTTAAAATTCCAGCCAAGGAGCTGATCATCTTCATGGCAAAAGCTTTTTAAAATTTGCAATATTTTGTTTTCACAATTCATTGCTAACAAAGTGTCTATGACAGACTCCACAGAAAAGTAGACTTGCACTGACAGGAATAATATGGTGTTACAATTATTACAGAGTCAAAGATTGTGTGGCGTGGCCAAAACATAATGACGCGATCTGTACTCGAGTAGTGTTTGTAGTATACAAATACGCCGTTGGGGATTACAAATTATACTAGCTTCCAGAGCACAGCGCTTTCTGCATCGCAGTACAGATTGTAATGCGGCTCGTGCCAAATGATATTACATAGCCTACTACGGTACAGACAAAGGCGTGTTCTACACAATAGTATACTATGGAAATACGCATCCAGGAAACAGTGCTTCTAACAAATACTCCTTAGTATACAAAATCATAAAACATTTGAATCAATTTACATCAGTTAGCGCCAATATGTGAAACAATCTACAGTATGTACACCATGGAGGAAGGATAATTAAGAGTTGCCGTTTCTTTGTATAAATTTGGCAACATGTTTGCCTTCAGCGACATGTGGGATAGTTTTGTGCAACTAATACTCAGTCGGTAATATAAAAAGCTGTAATGCTATTTTAATTTGAAAATTGGTGGGCTTTTGAATTTACTTCGACAAAATATAAGAATTTTACATTTTTAATAGCATTTTTTTAACACGCATCTCATGCGTGTTAAAAAATGCTAATAAAAATGTAAAATTTTATGTTAAATAATTTTAGAGGTATAAAATAAATAATACAAAATTATACTATAACTAAATATTATTTGTTGAATCTTTATTGGTTACAACAATAAACATAATATATATTTTCTGAATAAACAACTATTTTAAATAACACAAAACGAACATAATTTTTCTTTACTCGTGAGAAATAAAACAAGAGTTCCATTCATAAATCCTGAAACGAAAAGAAAAAAAAAACAATTGTTGAAAGCGAAAAACTTCCTAAAGCACATGATTTTGATTGTATGTGACTAATTACTTTTGCATTTGCAGCGATTTAACTAATTTTTAATTTACTACTTCTAATTTCTATAACGTCTAATTAAGATTTTCTTGCTTTATGTAATGAAAATACTTTAGATTTATAAAGATTAAAAAGTTTGATTATAATATATACAATTAAATTGGCATATCTAGGATAATTATCAAAATGAATATCAGAATTAAAACTTTGTTAAGGATTTCAATATTTGGGGATAACACAATTACGAATAATCCTTTTTTCAGTTGACAATAAAATGAAAATGTTTCTTCTAAAACAGTGTAAATGGGCCAGAACAATTTGCTATTACAATCAAATATATGCATTTATAGGACATAGACATGCAAAAGTATCAAAATAAGTTTACTTACAGTAAATTATTACTAAATGTATGCCTAAAACTGTATTAAATAAAAGTAAAACTCACTTAGAATTGTTTACATCGACAGCCATATTGTATTTTGTATCATTCGGGTTTCGTTTATCGAGTCGACTCGAGCATTAACGAGATTTGGGTTTTGTTATCCAAAGCCAGGTTTACATTGTATAAATAATTGAATAAATTCATATTTTTTCAATTTAACGATTGATAAATAAAAAAAATGTGAAACTATTACTTTTGGCAAGTTAATAACACATTTTTATTGAGATATTTTGTAATTATTCTGCTTTCTTTATATTTTATATATAATTGTGTTATTGTAAAACGCCAGTTTCGATGCGCAGTAACTTGTTGACAAAATGCGCATATGCTATAAACCCCCGTGATGTACACCAAGGGCGGTTTCTCCATTGGTTCATTTGTGCAGTGAACACCCAGTTAAATTTCATAAAAACACATTATTTTAATATTGCATAAATAACATAAAAATATAAATTTAATTTTAATATTTTTATTTTCATACGTGTTAATCTATATTTTTTTGTACATCATTGTCCTCTGGCTGATCGGGTCTCTGTGTCACAGTATACCTAAGTATACTGTGTCTGTGGCACATTATGATGAGTGAGCCTAACACGAGTGAGACGATATGGCGAATGCATATAGCTAAAAAGAGAAGACAACATGCCAACAGATCCTTTAAACTGTCAAAGAACACATTAATTGGCGCGCCGCTCACAAATAAGGTTGACAAACCAGTGTTGCCAGTCTAGTATAATTCACAAATAGCTACGTTCGTTTGATCTGTTTACAGGCACAGCATAGTTTTATAAATAACCATAGGAATAGAGTAAGGGTTATATTTTAATATTATATCATTCCATTTCTTTTATTTTGCATAATAATTATTTTTCTTTAATTATATTTGACCATAAATATGAGACACGAGAAACTGGCTGAACACTAGTTCTTTTTGGACTCAATAGGTTGGCAACATTTTTCGTTAGAAATTTGTTAGTTCTATGATCGAAGTGTCACTTAAAAAAATAACTTGTTTTTTTCTGCCCTTTCCGATATGATTTTTGGAAGACGATAACCGTTGGGATTGTGTTAAATACTGTTGAGTAATAATTAGTTTCCGAGCTTCTTGTTTTGTCCAAGGGTCACCGTGCCAATGTTTATGTTACTTTTATTTTGGATCAACCTGGTTTTTGACCAAAATCTGAGTCAAGTGAGACGCCGAGAGATACTTTCTTTCACGTGTTGCTGGATCCCGATAGCAGAGAAAACCCTCAAAAGAGGTAAGTCATTTCCTTTGCTGCTCCTGCATTTTCTTTGTCTGGCAAAATATTTATATTTTAATATATATATAGGGTTCTTCCCGTGGATGAACAAGAGAGCCACATCAACCGTGGGTGGTTATTCTCAGAAAGCTACAGAATGGAATTCTGTCTTGCCAATATGCTGGTCCGTTTTATTTACCCTGTCAAGCAGAGATTTCCTTTTTATTTCAAACGTTCTTACGATGGTCCCGTGCCCCAAGCAATCCTGTAACATGATGAGCTTCGGTGTACAATGTGTAGCCTAACAGAGGGCTCTTTCTAGTGCCGCTGTCAGACCTAGGATTATATTTTGGTATTTATTATTGTTTCTTTAATTTTAACAATATGTTCGCAATGTCTATTTAGACACTTTACTTATATTTTGAAACGGGTGTTTCTTTATTTTCTGTATGATTTAGTTTTAAGAATACTTTTGTTTCTTTTATTTAGTTTGTAAATAATTATTTTGAGAACTCAAAACAATATACCTTAATTTTAACAAGACGTCTCAAATAGGTATAAATAAACCTTCTTATTTTATTATTCATATATTTCTCCAACTATTGGCGAATGAATTGAGAGGATATTCTCAATTACACCATTTCTATTGACTATAAATTTAACTGTTTAAAAATGAATTGAGTATTTTAAATTATATTGTTTCTACCGTTTATAAATATAAATGTTAATAAGTGGATTGAGAAAATACTATCAATTTTATTACTTTTAGAGTTTGATTCATCAAATGAATTGGGTAAATATTGTTAATATATCATTATTTCTCTTTTGAGCAAAGAACGTTTGTATAATTTAATGCTCATCGAACAAATTGAGAAAATATTGTTAATATATCACTTTCATTTAAATTACCTATATATGACTTTTATTTCACAGAATATCATGATGATCTCTACAAGTGTCTACTTGCATTTTCATGTATTTATGGTTTAATTATTTAAATTTTATTTACTATGGTTTCCAAATTTACCTGTAGATATTAAAAACTTCTTTATCAAATAATACAAAATTTTTTTAATCTATAAAAAATTCAGTGACGTTCATCTATGGTAGAAATATACGAAAAATCAAGATCAGTTAGTTGATTTATTTCATTATATCTTCGTAACATTGATAAGAGAAGACATGTGGAGGTAATAATTTTACTAGTTTTTGGCAATCTAAAAAGTAAAGAACATCTTGTTTGGTATGGTGGAGTGTTAAAATGTATATTTGTATCGTTTATATGATTATTTATTATATTATATAAAAACATAATTTGTGTTACATCTCTTCTAATAGACAAGGATGGTATTTTAAAATGGTTTCTAAGTTCAGTAGTTCTGATCACTCCATAATCCGGTCATTGATGATTTTCTTTATAATATAAAAAACGAAGTAATTTATTTTGAATTTTTTCTACCATACCACAATACGTTTGATGTTGTGACATCCATATGTGAAATACAAATGTTTTATTGTACTTACTTTAGTAAAACCGTAACTGTTTCTAATAATGAAACCCAACATTTGGTTTGCCTTTTTGCAAATTTCTGTAAAATGAGCCTCATATGACAAGCTGGTATTATAACGTACTCTCAAATCCCTAACGTCATTTTTTCTCGTCAGAATTTCATTTTCAAACATATAATCAAAAAGTACCCTAGTATTACGCAAAGTAAAACTAATTACATAAGTTCTGTTAATATTAAAAAATAATTTATTAATTATACTCCATTCATAAATTCTATTTAAATCCCTTTGTAAACCCACACAATCCCTAACGGTTTTTATTTCTCTAAACATTTAAAATCGTCCGCAAATTAAATATCCTCACTGCATTCAAGACACTTCAAAAGATCATCAATAAAAATGACAATCAACAGTGGCCCTAGATTGGAACCTTGAGGTATCCCTGAATTTATTTCAAATGCATCCGACTCATCTCCCTTATACCTCACTGGTGTACAAATGATAGATATTCATCTATAATTTGCAATGTTAGATTTATCCCCGGATTTATGTAAAGGAACACAAGTAGCTGTTTTCTACACTTGTGGAAATATTCCAGTGCTCAAAGCTAAATTAAATATAAACAAAAGTGGAACTTCTAGCCATTCAGCCAGTGCTTTAATAACATATGGGGGAATATTATCAATCCCTGCAGATTTCTTTGGCTTCAGCTTTTTTACCGCTTCTATAAAATCTTGATTACTAAGACAATTGAAAACAAATTTATTGCCTAAATTACCCTCCTCTGGTATTACCGAGTAATTAGCTTTTTGTGCAGCATAAACAGAAGAAAAATATTGAGCAAAATCTTGAGCTATTCTATCACCAGTCACTTGCATATCATTTAAATGAAATTTAGTTTCTGTACAACTATTCTTTTTTTTTTCTATTGACATATGACCTAAAGCTGTTGACGTTATTAACTATATTATCTTCAATTTCTGATATATGAGATTTATATTATCTTTCTTTGGTTAATATTTTGAGTTGCCTTCTAACCTGAATGTATTTTAGATTGTATCCACAAGATATATTCTTAAGTTGCTTTAAGGTATTTTTTTCTTTATGTAACATTTTCATCTCATCATTAAATCACAGTAGATAGTTTTTCTTTCGATATTTTTTATTCGAAAATTTTGGAATAGATACATTAAATATATCATTCATTAATACATAAAAGTGTTCAACTGCTACATTCACATCTACCTGATTAACTACTGAATCCCAATTTGTATTCCTAACCAAGTCAGTTAATAGCTCAAAATTAGCTTTTGTAAAATTAAATTTATTATTTAAATTTGTCTCAAGTCTATTAGCTGTTTGTTTATTATTAATTAAATTCATGTTAATCTCCAAAGCAGTGTGATATACATCTTCTTCAACTAAAGGTGTGGGGCATTGCACTATTCTAATATGGTTAATATATTCACTTGATGATAGGACTAAATCTAATGTTTTACCCAATGAATTTTTAATATTATTAACCAAACTAAAATAATTAAAATGTAAAAAATTAACAAATAATTGATTATTATTACCTTTCAAGCTGTCTAATTTTATATTAAGTATTATTTCTGTTAAATTGAAATCCCCAAAGATATATACAATTTTATCTTTTACTAAATCCTGAATACTTTGAAAAATTTCGTTATAAACGTCATTGGAACTATTGGGTGGAATATAAATAACAACTATAGTGCATTTTATAGAATTTTTAAATTTTATATCCACAGCTACTAATTCATACCACAAACTTTTTTGAACAATGTTTAATATTTCTATTTGTTTATTTTTCACTGCTATTAACACTCCACCACCCTTTGACTTACCAGTAATAATTGAATTTCTGTCCGCTCTGACGACAGTGTATACATCTGTGTCAAATAGTTCATTATCCCAGATATCCTCCTTTAACCAAGTTTCTACTGCTAAGACAATATCAAAGTTAGGTACTAGATATTACATTACAGTAAAAATCTGCCGTTTTACTTCTTAATCCTCTGCAATTCTGAAAATATATAGAAAAATTGACCATTTATTAGACAATACAACTATTTATAAGAATATTAAACTTATAATAAAAGACAATTACCCTTAATTATACAGGGTGGTCCACCGGCAACGCCTCGGTCTGTATATCCAAAACTAAACTTTTTTTTAAAAATCGGTTTTCACGGTGAGATGTATATCAGAAAAAGCAAAAATTTAAAAATAATTTCAATAATACAGGGTGCTCCAGGTAATTGGAATATATCAAAGTTAGGTTTTTTTAATCGGGACACCCTACATTTTATTGCATATTTGAAATCTACAAAGAAAATTAGTGTAACTTTGTTAAGGGGTTATTATACCGGGCGTTACCGGTGGACCACCCTATATATGTAGGTGTAGGTTATTTATATTTTATTTCATTGGCTCCGCAAGTCCTAATTGAAAACATCATGGTGTATATAAATTCATAACATTATTACAATTGTTACAATTTAGAATACTTAAACTTTTAATTAACACATTCAATTTTTTTTTAACCAAATAACAAAGTTTTCTGTTAAAAATATTGATATTACCGATTTAAATTTTAAAACCCTTAAAATAAAAATTAATATGCACATTTGCAAAATTATATTAAATTATATGCAGCACAAAAACAAATTCAAAAGGAAAAATTTAATTTTTAGAAAAATTCTTAATTCCTATATTTGGTTGAATAGACACTGCTATTTTTATATTTTAATTAACTTTAAATGAAGAACGTACAAAGACCCACATGAGGCCACAATCCCAAAAAAAGAAACAATACAAAAAAAAATTCAAATAAAACACAACAGCTGGCAAGTATCACTATTGTTGAAGGTCATTGACCAATTTTTTATTTTGGATACCATTTTCAGTTCTAATATAAATTTTTCCAGTTAGAGTCCACACTTTTTGGTTTCCAAATTTTCTTCGTGCAGCCAAAAATAATTAATATTGTTCAAAAGTTAAGTCTTCATTTATGTAGACGCCACTTCCAGAAAATAGTTTCCTTGCTGTAAATATCATATTTCTTGTTATATAAGTTAGAAACTTTACTATAACTGTTCTTGGCTTATTATTTTGTGAGCCCATTCTGAAAACATCATCAAGATCTTTTTCAGCACATTTTACCTTTAATTTTTCATTTATTATTTTTGTTATTATTTGAAGAATATTTTAGTTTTCTTCTTCAGCGTATTTTTTCTTCGATTCCAACAAAGATTTTCTACTTTTCCATCCATTTCTTTTATTTTTATTTCATGTAACTCAGTCTTTTCTTCTATGTTATCAAATTTTTCCTGAATTTTATTTAATGTTGATTCCATTTTCTCAATTTTTTTTTCTAATCGTTGGAAAAAATTTTAATTTAATTTCTCGATAAAAATTTCTAATTGAACTTGATCAACTAGTAAAGATTCACTTGCCTTACTTGTCCCTCTGGTTGGCATATCGAACGCCTCTACGAGAACACTTATTTTGTTGGTTATGTACGTTTTAGTTCCTATTTCACGTTTTAAATTGAATTTTAACGTTTTATTTCTTTTTTTTGTAATGCCAACTTTACAATAGCACTAATCTTCACTCGTAATCACTTCTATTAAATTTATGCACAATTTAACACCGAATACCTTAAAAATCATCGGAGAGCAATGAAACGTATGTGTCTACTACTCCTGCGCCATGACATTATAACTTATTGTAACTTTAAAATATATACAGTACTGACAAATCTTGTATGAGTGTGACTGGTGACTCGAATGACAACATCGATAGTATACCGCTTCTACTTGTGTATATTATTAATTTTAACACATGCAAAGCAGGACGAAAAGTTGTATGTACCGTGTATGTAGCTAACTGCCATATTTTCCCAACAAAGATCAAATATGATTCTTGTTTTATTTAATTTACTCCAGAAAACACACTGCTGAGGGTCTAACAACACCTTAACCCCTCATGTTCATATTAATTGGAAGTGTCAATCATATTAATGAAACAACAGTCATGCGTTACGTATCACAGGTATGATTCGAGCCAGCCCTAAGTGATTTTTTGACTATATACACTTCCATCTCTCGGGGCCATTTTAACTTGAGATGACGTCTTTCAAATTAAGTTACGCTAAATTTCATTTCTCGTTTCCGTTTGTGTTAGGTATCAGTAATAATTTTAATTAATAAATATCAACATACTGGTTAAAAAACTAAACTGAAGAGTTGGACTTGCATAATATGAAAATTTTAACAGAACACAGAAATTATAGTAGGAGAGCCCACAGCTAATTTCGACCGTCATCTGATAACGAAATGAAATATGCTACAAAGGCATGTAACAACATTGTATTTTTCCAGTGTGCCAATCCTTATCCTAAGCAAAGTGGTTAAAAAAAATATTTTATATTGAAAAAATCACATAAGACATGACAGCGATAATTTTGAAAATTAAAATCCTAAATTATTTTGAACCTAGCTTTTAAACCTGAATTATTAATATTTTTACCTACCTTTTAAAGTTTAAAAATTTAAACCATGTGATGGAAAAAAGACGAGAAATGGAACTTCTTGTCTTTATATCAAGAGTCTTGATTTTTTCAAGACAAGAAATAGTGTGATCTTGTCTTGCCAACTTCTTGATAATCAATTTCTTTGTCTTGATATCAAGACTCTTGATATTTCTTGATTATTGATTCCCGTGAGGCGTTACACACGTCATTCTACCCAAATCTTCATCTCGTAAAATAAATAGTGCATAGGTACTGTGCAAATATCACACTAAGCTTTTTTGTTTTTGCAGTTTGCGTGTGGTGGGCGGGACTACGGGTGGGGGGATGGATCTCTATGTCACTAAAACAAATCATAAATATTTATTAGGTATTAGGTCTAGACAGTTAGAGTTTAATTGCGTAACGGGCACTTGCAAGATGCATTTTTGATAAATTTTCGTGGCGGTTTTTGAATTTATATATTATTGAAAATGAATACGAGGAATACAGGACAATTTAACAAGCGTTCGGGTGACCAGATTATGTACAATTGTACCGATAGTAGTGAAGATAAGACTTCGGGAAGTGTGTGACGAAGTCACTAAATTTTATTTTTAATTAATTTTAAAAATGAATATTTTAATTAATTCCCGCCTGAGGACATGTAGAAGATCCCCCGTATTTCTGTTTCCCAGAAATTACCGTTTTTCAACAATTACGAGTACTCTCGTAGGTTAAAATATTCCTATATTTGCCGAAATCTGAATGTGCATTTTGTAGAGTCGATTTCGTACCAATTATCTACTTTTATTTGTCAAGGTACTAGAAGGACATTTTTTTTATTTTTAAATTGTAAACAGTCGGCTGTAGTGGTGGTATCCCCCACTCGGGCTTACCGGTCTTCCATCTTGCCCAGCGAAAAAGCATAAATTCGATCATATCTGGGAATTACGCTCTTTTGATTTCCGGCAACCGTAAGCTCTTCTCTCTTCTCCACCGACTAGTGAGTGACCGTGATATTGTTAGACTGCTGAACAACCCCGTTTATTCTTCTAAAGTAGGAAACCCTATATTATTTTTTTTAATTTACAATTAGTTTGGGACACCCGTCTGACAAGTGAAAGAATTTTGATTCGTGCCCAGCATTTTTCATTTCATCCCTTAGTGGAAAACCGTTGGCAATTTTTTATAAGAAGCGCCCAGTATTTTTCATGTAAGTTTCTCTTTTCTTTTATTTATTCATTCAATTATATTTTAATCATTCCGTTTCCCGTTAACAACTAATTATTGAACGAAGCCTGACGTTTTTTTATAAAAATGAATTCACACACCGTTTTGATCGACTTTGGGCAAATCTTAAAATAATCTTTTTTATCGCCGTCGCCTTCGCTGTCCATACACCGCGTCTATCATTCTCACTCGACGAAAATTGCCACCGCCGACCGCTCGAGAACAAGATACAAGGAGGTTCCAAAAACTTTATTCCATTATATAGTAGGTTTTCCTTTTATGAACTTACATTGTAGGTGGGTTAACGGTGGTAATAGTAAACTTTGTTTTCCTTATACAGGGAGTGTCGTAAATACCCGTTTTCTTTTATTTTTATGAACTTCTCAGTTGGTCAACCGTTTAAATAAAAATTAATTACTTCGTTTTAATTAATTACCGTTTTTTTTTCGTTTTATTATTTTCACCAGAACATTTAATTTAATTTCGTGTATTTGGGAAAACATACCTTCCATATACCGGGTTGTACATAATTTCCGATTTAAATATTTTCCCGTATTAGTAAACTCTAAATTTCCTTAGTACCTGTCAGGGTAATATAGTAAATTGGATTTAAATCCGAGGGCACTCGCACCCTTTATCCATTTTCGATAGCGGTATTCGTTTGCTCCCCTCTGTCGATAATCAGAGCTGTTTCAGACCCTAGTCTTTATAACAGCTCGTGGAAAGGGTTTCTCTCTTGTAGAAGCTATGGACTACCAGATGTCTACATAAGAGAGACTTTAAATTGTTAATATTTAATTAGTTTTCATTGGTAATAATTTATTTTTAATAAATTTTCCGAATACAGGGAGCCATTAATATTTAATTAGTTTTCAAGTGCAATAATTTATTTTTAATAAATTTTCCGAATACAGGGAGCCGTTAATATTTAATTAGTTTTCATTAATAATATTTTTTTTTAATAAATTTTCCGAATACAGGGTGCCATTAATATTTAATTAGTTTTCAACTGTAATAATTTATTTTTAGTAAATCTTCCGAATACCGGGAGCCATTATTATTTAACCAGCTTCAATTGTAATAATTTACTTTTATTTTTTTTTCTGTATATAGGGATCCGTAATTACTTTCTGGTAATCTCGTCAATTGTAATCATTCATTTTATTTAATTTCCCATTTACAGCCATGCCAGAACCGTGCACTACTACCGTTGTATTTTTTTTTTTTTTGTAAATATATATTTTATTACCTATTCCTGTGTTTCTCTTATTACTGGTTCTTAACCGTTTTCTTTCAGGGTACCGTAGGGTACGAGGTGTAAAGGAGATAAGTGTTTTATTTTTGTTTATTCTAGTATAGTGGCTACCTAGCAGTGACCGCCTGGAATTATTTTTACCTCCACTGAGTTTACCTTGAGTACACTCTGGTGTACTACAGGGTCGCAGAGCAAACTACGATACAAAAACTGGCGCCTGAGCAACCCCCATTCGGTAATCACCATCATAGCGCCATAAAGACTCGCTGATTCACTGTAGGTGAACCAGAAGCCTGTCACAAGTGAATACAATATTTCTGAACAACAATCAACGTCTAGTTCGAGTAGTGAAAGTGATAAAGACACTAAAGTAGACAAACAATCTGGAGCTTCTTCCAAAATAAACCAGGGAAACCGGAAAAGGAAATCTTCAACCGATAAAAAAGTAATCTTCATGTTTAAGCAGCTTAATGGAGAATTTTGTGGTTAGGCAAAATATTCCAATCCAGGTATAAATCGAGGTATAAATATTGTTATTACTGCTTGACAAATCTCGCTTGAGACTTGGAAATGCGTGGTAGATGGTGAGGGGAAATGAGTCGAGAGCAAATATCCATTAACGTTACTGCGAATTCATGGTCAAGTCAGCTAGATTTGTTAAGTTTTACATGGTTCCCAACTAGTTTTCCATAGATCTTTGTTATTTTTAAGGTCGTATTAAAAAAACATTTTTTATTTCGATATTCTGAACCTATTTTTTAGAATGTTTTTATATTCAGCCAATTTGTCTGTGTTTGCGTGTGTGTGAGTTTGTATGAGACTTTCAGCGCTTCTAGATGTGCGGTGCGCACAGCGTATTTGGAATTTTTCCAATTAAAAGTTACAAGCCAAATTAGATTATACGCAGTTACGAGGAAGCTGTATGTGCCACTACGATTGGCAGTGTATTTTTTAGTTAGAATGCTATCGCAGTATTGTCAGCTGTTATTTTTGTTTATATATTACCCATTTGGTATTATTTTTTAGTTAGAATCATTTTATATTTTCTTTCTAACTAAAAAGTATGAAATAAAAATATAAGTAAAAAAAATATTTTAATGGTAGAATGCTTTTATATTTTATTTTGTTGTAGCAGCATTCTAGGTTGGCCTAAAAAGGAAAAACTAGCCGGATTTAGAAACTAGCCAATTTAGAATGATTTTAAAATTGTTTACTTATTTTCCACTTTGTAGTGGAAAATCTGTTTTTCACTTTTTTTTTATTACAATTACCGATTATTTTTACTATTTCATTCTTTTGGTATTTGGTTTAATATATATTTATTTATTTTGATTTAATCTATACTTTATTAGCTGTTTTCTTTTATATTTTCTACAAAAATTTATTAAATTATTAGTAAACATGACGGCCAAGAAGTATTTTTACCATTTAGTTTTTTTGAAGATCAAACTGTAGTAGATTCGTACAAATATTTAAAAGAAGAGGTATCGCTACCAAGTAGATATATTATGAAGTCAAGTATATTGAAAACTTTTGCGAAGGTACAGCAGAATGTTAAACAAGTTTTATTAGCAAATACATCAAAAATCTCCTGTACTATTGATGGCTGGTCATGTATTTCACATTCCTCGTTTTATGGAATTACAGCTCATTTTATTACTGATGAATACAAGTTACAATCAATCACATTAGATTTTTTACCATCGAATGCGAAGCATACAGGTGTACATATTGCCCAGCAGTTTTTCAAAGTGCTACGTTTCTACAGTGAGCACCATAAGTCTTACCCCCCTATCTAACTCGTTACTGGAGTCTTGTTAGGAAAATCGCCGAGACACGTCGATTTTTGATTTCTACAATGTACATTTTTGTATGAATAGTTTACCCTTAATTTCATCCCTTACTGGAGGGGAGCAACCCTTTTGAAAAATTTAAATGACATGGGGTGGTGAGTGATAGCTCATTAAAAAGAGGGTTTTATTCTCTATTCAACCGTGTAAAAAAAATTGAAATTTGCTTCATTAATGATCGAATAATTGTTGTTTCAGAATAACGGAAATTAACGTAGCGCACTCATCAATTTTATGCTTCGCACATATCCTAAACTTAGGAGCTGAAGATCTAATACTTGCTTACCGATAGTTTAACCAATAATGATATTTATTACAACCCTAACGACCAAGATAGTAAATATGAAGAAGAGTCAAAATTTCAGGAATCCGAAAATGAAACTGAAGAAGTAATTAAAGAGCCTAATTATAATAATTTTCCTGTTGTTACCATCAGACAATTGGCGAAAAAGCTTAAAAAATCTGAACAGTTATTAGTAAAATTCCGAACTTGTTGTGAGATTGATTATCTCATGTCTGTAGTTGATATACGTACGTGCTGGAACTACACTCTTCAAATGCTTTTATGGACCCTAGCATGTAAATCAGCACTTAAAATTTTGTGTGACAATAATACCAAACTGACAAAATTTAGGGTCTCTGAAGAATCAATGGAATCTTTTAAAGTATTTAAAACCGTTTAATACCCTGACAAATAGGTTCAGTGGTGATACTTTCTGCACGATTTCGACGGTAGTAATCGGTATAAACTTATTGTTAGATAAATTAGAGTCGTGGGCCAAAACACTCGATGAAAAACCGGAAAAAACAACTACAGATGAAAATATTATTCTGGCACTGAATGCCTTAAGAGATAAAATACTGAAACACTACAATAAATCAAATTGGTTTTATTGTGTTTCAATAATTTTAGATCCTCGACATAAAAAGGAAACTTTTAAACATACAAATTGGGGGAAATATTTGCAAGATATGTCTGTGTTGACATTTTAAAATATATATAGAGATTTATATTACCAGGAAGATGAAAATTTCTATACCATCACTGCAGACAAGAATGGCAGAAATAATAAAAATAATATTTTAGATGAGGTAAACGATGATTTTGAAGTAGGTTTAAGTTCACTTTTTGCAAATACATCTGAAGAGGAACTTACAGAACTATGGAGAAAGGAATTCGATGAATATTATAACAGTCCAAGAGCTGGGAAAAGACAGACGTGATTAATTGGTGGTGGAAAAATGAGAAAACTTTCCCCAATTTGTCAAAAATGGCAAGATATATTTTATCCATTATGTCCACCTCTGCACCATAGGAATGAATTTTCTCAAAGGCAGCCCTTATGATTACCAAATATAGGAATCGCTTGACTAACCAGTCAAGTAGAAGTCAGTTGTGCCTGAATTCTTGGCTGAATAATTTATTATTTCAAAAGTATTTCGACTAATACACAGGTTCCATTTTAACTATTATTTTTTTTTTCTTTTCAATTAAAATCTTAATTTTAATAAACTGAGATTTTATTTACAAAAAGTTCACGTTTTTACATGCTTTCGGGGTATATTTCATTTCGTTTCTTTTTCTTTTTAAATCCAGGGTGGCTATGAAAGTCAACCGTTTCTCGTCTATATACAGGGTGTTCCGCATAAGTACCGAGTAAGTATGAGCCACTTGGGAGCCCCCCCTCTACTCCATTTTTTACCACATCTGATTAGCTACTTCGACCATAAGACCACGACTACTTGAGAGTGTATTGTGTCTATGAGGTAACACCAAGAAATAAAACAACATTAAAGATAAACATATATTTATACAATTGAAGGCTTAAATTAAATAATGTGCTAAGTGCCAAACATCGGTTTTTCATTTTATACTTGTAAAATGTTCTAGGTGCCATAACCAATAACATATATAAAGTGCTAAGTGCTACAGCTATTAAATAATTTAATTATTCTGCTAAGACTATACGCATACCTACCTTCGATGCTGATACTTTAAAGTTGTTAATGACTTTGTCCTTTTGATATACCGTTTATATGAGTTTGTCTCTTAGTTCTAGGCCACCCTTCGTATCATTTTGACAGTTGACAATACTCTCCTCGATGACAAGCTATACATCGCCAGTTTCTATGACTTTATCCGTCCTTAGCATTTTACTTAAATTCTTGAAGAATACCTTGCTGGGACAGGTGGCGCAAATTGGCTACGGTCCTTATGCTCTTTTCCGCCCCCTCCCTTCCTCCAACCCAATGACATATGTTCAGCTGCCATCTTGATGTTGCTCTAATCTGTATTAGGGATCTCTCGATCCAATGGCCGTTGCACAATGCGACGTTGCCTTTTTCTGTGGCTTTTCTGGCTACAAAATCGCTCGATGTCTGGGGAAATGTAAAAATACTTACATCTACTCCATGTATTGCGACGTTGCCACATCTACAAATTTCCTCAGATCTGAGGAAATTCTGAGATTTTGGCGTCAAGAAGGAGTTAAGAAAGTCTAAAGTGGAACTATAAATTTCGAAAAAATTTAATATCTCTGCAACTGTTTAACCTAAAAAAATCTATATTTGATAAATTATTTAGGCGCCTTATGAGTCTTAATTTGGGGGTTATAACTATACAGAACTTTTTTGTCCATCGGCCACTTTTTATGCAAAATTTTATTTTAAAATGTTTCTACTGCTTTTTATTTTTTAATCAACTTAATATTTTTCGAAAAAAATAAGAAAAATTAAATATTATTAAAACATTGGTAAATAATAATACAGAAATGGTTAAAATTTCTAAAAAGCTACAAAATATAAAACCATGGATAACAAGTTTGTTAAAAACAATAAATGAAAAAAATGAGCTTTATCTACCCACATAATATCAATGTTCTATGAATATACTAAAAACGTTCTGTTTATATTCTTTTTAGTATGTCCTTTTTAGAATGTTCTTAGAACATACCTAGTGTATACTTTGAAAGTATATTCTAGAAAGTATATGCTGAGTACGTGCCTTTAAAGTATATTCCAAAAAGTATCTACTGAGCACGTGCTATAACAGGACATTCTAAGAAGATACTAAAAGTCATATACCCAGCATGGTATCATATTCTGAGAATGTTTTAAATGCTTGCAGGTAAAAATTAACACCAAATACATGTAAAAAACGTTTATATACATATCTATATGATTATATAAATTTTTCCCAGATGCCGATCTATTAATGCGTTAGCAAACGCACTAATGTTTAGTTAAAAACAACCTTAATAAAAGGTAAGAAGAATAACATAACCTACAATTCCTACAAATTCGTTTCAGTAAGTAAATTAGTAAAAATTAATTGCATCGTGTGTTCTATATAAAAATATACAAATTTTACAATATTTGTAGTTTTTAGGACCTATAAGTGATGGTAGAACACAGGATATCACAAATATTAATTGCCAGTGTGAATTTATTAATATGGTTAATACTAATGGCGGATTGAAACTAAAATTTAGTGTTACCAGAATTACATACACACTTTTTATGAAAAAAATCCTGTAAGGCCAGAAATTGACCTGGAAGGACTAGAAAATTAGCTAAAGGAGGAGGAAAACTACAAAATGGTGGTAAGTAATTAACAAAAATATATTTAAACTTTCACTAAACATAATAATCATTTATGTAACTCTTGTTTTTGTTAGTGAAATGCCATGTATAATTTTTAATGTTTCACGTTCGACAAAAATATTCCATTAGCTATGTACAGTTAATTTGTATATGTACCAAGTTTGTTTTTTTTTTTTATTTTTTAGATTGAATGAAGATCCAATGGATTCAAGCAAATGAAACTCAAGCAATTGATACAATGAAATATTGGTTGGTTAAGGCCAAAGAAAGAATTTGTATTAAAAATAAGAATAAGTATGAATTTTTTGAAATAAAGATTTCATTATATACACTTATTCTTTATTGTTCAATATTAATGAAACATCCTGTATTAGGGTGTCCAGTATATGCCTAGCATATGCTATATTTAAATACTAAGCATATACTTAGAACGTAATATCAAATTAAAGTAGATACCTATTGCATACTGTACACATACTCGAGTACATTCTCAGCATCTGCCTAGCACGTATAAACGTCACCTAGCATATTCTTGGTATATTCTGAGAATGTTCCAAATGCAAATAAAGTATATTCTCAGTATACGCACATTCTTAAAAAGCATATACTGAGAATATGCTAAGAATGCATAATTGTTATCTGGGTATTAACAAAGCGTAATCCAAATGATCTTAATCTACAAAATTCATATCGGCAAATTAAGAACAAGCTGACAAAATTAATAGAAAAAGCAAAAAATTTCGATGAATTTAATGAAATTGAAGAGTTTTAATTAAATTTATATAATGAAAGATTTAAGTTAAAATTTTAATTGATAAAGATTTATTATTAATATTAATTAATATTACTATTAATACATAAATTAATATTATTAATTATTAATAAATAAATTGATTTTAATATTAAATTAATATTTGAACAATCAACACGATTTTGTCAAATTTTCCGTCATATTTTTTGACAAAGTCCACCACTGACTTTTCGCAAACATCATTGATACGATACTCTGGTAATGAATTAATTTTTTAAATCCAATCGGGATTGAGTAAAATATAGCTTTTCTCAAGCTTTTGTAAACTTGTTTATGACATCACAATACTTCATTTACTTCCGAATAACTTTATCATATTATGACTGTATTACCTTAAAAGACGATTCAATTGTATACATGACTATGACTGCACAACGATCCTTACAAAATTTCGGAAATAACTAACCATAATATTAATTCAAGACCATGCAAACGTACAATAAACAATCAAATCTAGGCACAATATCTGTCAAATCGGACCACATTTTATCCAAATAAAAGCACCAACAAAATTAAATCCTGAATGTGACGCAGCGTGCGGTCGTCCTTTGTTTCGGGCCCCGCGCCTATTGTATCTACAACATACTATAAATTTGATTTTTATGCGATAATAAAATTTTTTTAAATGTTTACGGTCGTATAGAATACGTAGGTAAATGAAAAGTATAAAGGTAATTTGTGTCAAGCCATATGTTCCATCGTATTAAATATATTATGATGAGCGCTCGGGACTCAATGTCTTGTAGCACGAAAGGTTTGTCTTTTTTTTATTTGTTTTTCTTCGATTATTTACGTTTAGGTATGAGGGTAGAAATGAAAAATTAAGCCAATAAATAAAGTAAATTAAGTAATTTTTTTTATTATATTCCCCCGTTAAATCAATATCTATACTTTTTAATGGCGCCAATGTTTCCATCACCATTAAATATACATGATGATTATGTTTTCCGTTAATATTTGGATCTTTTATTATGTATTTAGAATGACGCCAATGTTTCCATCACCATTAAATATACATGATGATTATGTTCTCCGTTAATATTTGGATCTTTTGTTATGTATTTAGAATTGCGCCAATGTTTCCATCACCATTAAGTATACATGATGATTATGTTTTCCGTTAATATTTATATTTGGATATTTTATTATGTATGTATTTAGAATGCGAATACTTTTTATAATTTAACATAAACCATTTTAAACATAGACACTTATTTAGGAATATATATTGTATACAGTATGTCCCCCTAGGTTGGAATCATGGAAAACTTTTTTATTATTAATTTTAGGAAAAAAAGTTATTCTTCATAAAAAGTTCTGCATTATCTAAAACTTAGAATACAGTCATCAAATATCAAATTTTTTCAGTGCATACGAGGCGTTTCAAAAAATATTAGATTTACTCAAGAGTAAAGAACCTTTATTCTTTATACGACTGATAAAATTTGATATTTTATGTTTTAGACCATGCTCAACTTTTTACAAAGAATAACTTTTTTCCTAATTGTAATTAGTAATAAAAAAGATTTTCATATGCCACCAACTGTCTACGTAAATTGACGGCATATGCGAGTATGCCGATGATCGTCGTAAGAGGCAAGTTCGCAGGTACAATATCGGAGCAAACACAAACCGCTCTAAACATTGTTGACGAATGATGCATAGAGAAGGAACTAACAGTAAACCCTCACAAAACCACAATAGTCAACTTTATAAAACGAAACGTACCAACAGGACTAAAGTCACCAATACTGAAAGGAGTGAAGTTTCCATTTGCTCAAGAGGTTAACAAGGAATCAACACTTGCAAAAAGTCACCCAAAAGAGCATAACATCCTTCAACTTATGTTGAAGGTTGTGTGGAAAAAATTGGGGACTCCAACCGAAAATGTCACTATGGTTATATACTAGAGTCATAAGGCCGATGATAACCTACGAGTCGGTGGTATGGTGGCTAAAGACTCGGCAAGCTGGAGCCATTCGACAGCTCAATGGTATTCAAAGGCAAACATGCCTGAGCACCACGGGAACTATGAGAACCACTCCAACAGCAGCTATAGGAGTCATGCTAAACCTAACAATACTACATATATTTATTCAAGGCGAAGCCAGATCTGTCACATACAGACTGCACAAAAGTGCATCACCCATAAGCAGTTTGCATGGACGCGAATATAGCGAGCTATATAAAGAGTTGGAGAACGACCAAATAATGGGAATGCCTTCAGATGAAATGCTCCCAAAGTATAGCTTTTAAAAGCAATATAAAGTAAGTATACCAGGCAGGGAAGCGTAGACGGGAGGACCTCCTATTCATGCAGAATTCACCTGGTATACGGACGGCTCCAAAACCCATGAAGGTTTAGGAGTAGGTATATATAGTACCAAGCCAAAGACAAGAATCTCACTGAGCTTAGGTAAACATGCGACAGTATTCCAGGCAGAAATAGCAGAAATACATCACTACGCAAAAGAGGTATTAAGACAGAAGGTAAATGGAAAAAACCATTGTCATATACTCAGACAGTCAAGCGACGTTAAAGGCACTCAGTTCCATGCAGGTACACTCAAAGCTTGTGTGGGACTGTTTGGAAGCCCTAACAGAGCTGGGTAGTCAAAACAGACTAACCTTAGCCTGGGTACCAGGCCACAGAGGACATAAGGGCAACGAAGAGGCTGATTTACTAGCCCAAGAAGGAGCTTCAAATGCTCTTATTGGCCCAGAACCCTTCTGTGGTATAACAAAAACAACTATCAGAACATGCACAAAGCAGTGGATGTTTAAAAAATTTCAGGAAAGGTGGAAAAACTCTCCAGGACAGAGACAGGCCAAAGAGTTTTTAAAAGGACCATCGCCTAAACTCACCGAGTATCTACTAAGCCTTAATAGGAAAAATACTAGTGTACTAGTAGGTCTATTAACAGGGCATTGTAGACTTAACAAACATATTTGTAATATCGGTCTTACAAAAGAGACCTAGTGCCGATTCTGTTAGGAAGAGGAGGAAACGGCAGTACACGTATTGTGATACTGCAAAGATCTAGCAAGACTAAGATTCCTTACACTTGGAGAAGAAAAACCAAGGGCAACTAGCTATACCGGAGAACTACTTCCCAGTCTATGGAATCTACTACAAAAGACCGAATTAGACAAGTTACTTTAAACAACGATTCAAGGATATCCATAATAGATCTGCAAAGGTGGGGGAGGCCACATGGCCCACAGTCCTAATTACATCTAATCTAGTCTACATATCACATATTTTTCTTACAAATCAAAAGTTATTTATTAAGTGTTGGCCTTTTACAACATAACCCGTTTAGTAACTTTTTGTGTAACATGCATACCAATGAAATATTTAACTAAAATATTTCAGAAATATTTTAGAAACTTGTGCTTGAAATGTTACAGGTTTGAAAGGTTTGAAATATTTCTGAAACACTTCTGATATAATGTGTGCGGTACAGAGCGTATTTTGTTTGCATGCATTGTGATTCCGACAGTGATATATAGGTAAATAATCCTTTTCACAAACAACCCCATACGTGTTACAACCAACCTTAGGTCGGGACTTGAGACATTTCGTGTTACCTTCTCCCAGCTAGCAAGGGATGTCGTTTTACATTAAATTACGTTGAATTTTGGTCAAATACGTCGATGTGTATTTTTGCCGTAAAAGTAGCGTAATATTGACGTAATTTTCGGACCAATTTGTCACAAAATTACGAACAAAATAAACCTATGTATGTCATTAATTTGTAATTCATTATTAAATAAATGGAAGGAAATTCATACAACATCGTTTTTCTAGTGGTCATTGTGACACCAAAATAAGCCGTACAGTTCATCAAATTTCTAGAGGTGTGCGACGCCCAGACAGAGAACGCGCTACGTGTGACTAAGATAGCTATTGTACAGTCTGCTGAACAAGTTATTTTAAATAGTTTTTAGGTAATTAAATTTTAAAAGCGTGGAATAGTTTAGGGATTAAATTGGTCTGATTGGACTTTCTTAGAACGTTTTTAAAAGCAGCTAAAGATAGCATGTAGAATTGAAAATAATTATTATGCCATAAAAGGTGTTTTGGAATTCCTTCAACCTTTTGAAATTTAGTCAGAAAATATAAATTTTATAGGATAGCGGAAAATACCTATAATTTTTTTGTAGGCCTTTGTAAATCGTGGAAATAGTTTATATTTTATTTCTACGTTATTAAGGAAAATGGTACCTATTATTAATAACGGTTGTTTCTGAAACATTACTAAAATTTTCGAAATTTTGTTTTTCTACAAAATAATAAACTATACTATTTAGAAAAAAATTTATTTCTCTTATAATTTTATAAAAAATAACAGGGAAATATTTACATTTCTTGATCTATTAAACAAAACGATAAATTATCTCGACGAATGACACCATGTTCTAGTACGGAAGCTAGCTTTACATTTTTGTTGGTGGTTTCATGGGTTTCATATCAATTTTTTGTAATTGTAGTTTACACGTACATATACCTCTTAACACTTGTTTGCTTTATTAAAAAAGTGTGTTGTTGTGATTTACGTCGAAATAAGTCAAAAACAACTTGAAACCCCATATAAAATCATAAAGGAGAAACGGAAAAAAATTGAGCCTGTAAATGAACACAACTCAGAAACAAAAATAGCTATCTAATAATAAAAAAATAAAATTTGATTCTTGTGCAGCTTCATATATATCATTAACTGTTTTTGGTTTTTTAATGGTTTTTCTTGGTGATGAAAATTCCGATATCTCACGGTTATCGATTCTTTTTTTCTCTCCAGAAATGCGGACGACAGTGTTTTTAGATACTCCTGTGGCTGCAGCAACACGATCATTTACATTTTTAAATGGTATTGAAGGTGAATTAAAGTTTCCTTCTCTTCTCATAAACTCTATAACATTGGCTATTATTTCGCGAGATTGACTGTTAATCACGCGGCCTCTTAATTTGCTATTAAACTCCATACTTAGGTTCTATTAAACTGTAATGAGCAAAAAACACAAACGAAAATAAAAGAAATGTTTTAGCGAAATTTACATCTGACATTTACGTCTGAATGAAATAGTGAAATACTTGATGCGCAGAGTGTACTTTCATTGCGTAAATCCGTCGGGATGCCTGTCAGTAGTGCTTTCTCTGTCTAGCCGTCGAAAGCCTCTAGAAATTTGATGAACTGTACTCATGAATTTATTTAGGGAGCAGTTTGTCACGTTTCGAAATGATAAATGAGTCATTAAACTGCTCACGTACCTATACACGTCGATTGTATACCTTCATTGTTTTACAGTCTATTTATTAATAAAAGTATCTTTAGTGTTTATATTAATTTAGGATTATCATCTTAAATCTGGGAACTTTTGGGAATTTTCCTTTTTATATGAAATTTTATGTTGTCGCCACTGTTTAGAAATGTCAGATGTTATGTCATTGTCAGGGCCTCCGAGAGCCAGATCGGGACAATTTTCCAGGAGGGGCCCCGCGACAATTTTATTAAACAAATAAGCCCTTTCAATATCACATTTCTAAAAACAAAGGTCCTTAAGTAAAAAGTCTTCTTCTTTCCTCCTTTTTAGTGAAATCTCAAAAAAAAAGTCCTTATTTTGTATTTTACGCAAACCAGCCCTCCTCCCTTTTGTTGGCGAACTTCTAAAAACATAAAAAACGTCCTCACCTAAATCTGCCGGGCCACTCTTATGCCGCTGCTGGGCTCCACTTGAACCTGGGTCCCGGGAATTAGTCCCAGCTACTCCCCTCTTGTCGGCCCTGGTCATTGTCCAATGTTCGCAGCTCGCGCCATTTGCTTTTTGCTTTGTATAGTTTGTTTGCACTTTGCACTTTTTGCAACATTCGCTTTAACTAACATTTTATCGTTTAATTTTGCAAGTTTTTTGAAGGTAAGTAGTTAAAGAGTTTAATGTGATTATTATTGTTTATTTTTAGTATGTTTATAGGAATTCAATACACCGACATCAGCGGAGTATCATTAATCTACTTTAAGTGGCTGACATCCCGAAAGCAGGAGGTTCTTATAAACAACAAGAATCTTTTAAGAAGAGCTTCAAATAAGGCGACTCCTCAGGAGAAAATTGGATTCTTTTTCCTAATTATAGAACATATTTTACGGAAGGTGAGTGATTTTCTATATTGTAAACGTGCGTTTAGCTGGTCCAATTTTGTTTTAATCATTAACATAGACTTTAATTTAAACATAAATTTTAAGGATTTAAAACAGAATTGTTTATACAGATAATAATTTAAACATAACATTTAACAAATCATTAAAAATGGGAAAAAGACATGTGGTAGCTGCTTTTAAAATTGCTCTGCTAACTATCTCATAAATATTATTAATAAAAAAAAGAGTTTAGAAGTTCGAAAGTGTAAAATTAGGACACTAGCTCACATATGTAATTGTATTTTCAACATTAATTTAAGCTTTAAGTGGGATTTTATTTATATTCACTATGTTTTTGGTAATGTTTATGCTTATAATATTCTGTATAAACGAGTACATTGAAATATATTGATAACTTTTATGTTAATGATGTTAATGCTTCAAACTAAATCAGGCTGACTAAACACACCTTTAGGCAATACCTTACTGCTTCATGTATTATTACTAAAACTTTACTCTTTATGTACTGTGGTTTTAATATCATTTTATGAAATTATTTTGCATTATATACCATGAGATTACCTATATTTTTTTTGAATTTTTGATGGTTACGAGGTAAGTTATAGTATTTAGTAAACAATATCTGGAAACCATTTAATTTTATTTAAAATAGTATAGTGTATAAAATAATTAATCTATTTTAGATTGATTTTAGATAACTGCCAAAACAGCAAAGATTCTTATGACATAAAATATAACAAGTGATGATCAGGTAGAACTTCTTCCTTATAAATGAAAATCGAAGCCATTAAAAAGATTATTTTCAAGTAACGATGATGAATTCATTATTGATGACGAACCTATTGGTAAGTACTGCTGTTTCTAGCTTAACTTATGTTTTATCATGAGTAAAAGTGATACTTTTGTGACATTTCTATTACTCCGAACATTTTTTTCTTCAAATCACAATAATTGTCTTTCACAATTATTATAAAAACCAGTTATTAAAAATCTCACCTTTTGGGCTTGGGAGTAAAATAACTTTTCCTTTTATCAATACCAATATATACCTAGTAAAAATAATAACATTTGTTCATTCTGTTAATTATAAAAAAGTCAGGTTTACCTAAAAATTAGCATCATAAAAATATTATAATATTATGTTTTTAAACTATGAAGAAAAAGTAAATATTGTATGTTAGCCAGGAGCATCTAGTACTCTACATATTTAAGTTTTTCATTGATTTCTCTTGACAGGTCTGATTTTATTTATCTTGTATGTCTATAATAATAAGGTGTAAACCACATACTTTGATTTTCTTTTACTATACGGAGAATTGTCGCACTGCGCTGCTTTCTGAGTGCCTTTTAAAAGGAGATAGAAAACTCCGCCATTTTGAAACCTTATTACGTGTTGCCTACATCTTGGCGCAATATTTTTAATAGGTGCGTTTTAATCATCCGCTTCTGCTTCGGAATTGTCGGTTTTCTTGTTTTAATCTGACAGGTTAGAACGACTGAACCGACAATTCCGGAAGCAGAAGCGGATGATTAAAACGCACCTGATATTTTGCTTGCTGCTGTCAGTGTCAGTAAATATTATTTTTGGAGTCACAGTTTATTGCTAAAGAATCAGTTAGCTCACTCGGACCAGTTGAAAGTTCCAAAATAACATCCACTCCAGGGATACAAATTCAGGATACGCAGAAGACTGCTGTTTTATTATAGGAGGTTGTCATATATTGTATTATCTGAGTTGCCCAGTGTATAAACTGGAACATTGAGATAAAAAGTACCGACGCAGAGTGAGCGATCTGATTCTTTAGCTATAAACTGTGTCATAGGGTTCAAAATGGCCGCGCCCTATGTTGGGCGTGTCGGACCTCTCTCTTGCCCCGTATAGTAATCAAAGTATGTGTTGTAAACCATCAAATATATCACTCTTGTCAGAGCTTATTGATATAAAACAATTTGGATTTCGTTCAGAGGTAGATATGTGTTGCCATTATGGACATATGTAATATCTCTGTCTTTCTCAGACATGGCTAACTTTATTATTGGCTCACATTTTATTTAAATAATTAGGTTTCTGGTAGTTTAAACTTTTATTTTTGTTTTAGTAAAACGAAAATTTAATAAGGACATCATTGAAGCTGCTCCAAGCTGTATACTCAAAATATCTGGACACTGCTATATAATCTTTTTTAATTTATTCTTTCTAAGTACAGATTCTAAGAAGTAATGTTTATTTAGTAATATTTCAGATTAGTATACTACGTTTCAACTCAAAAATTTTATGCAGTATTAAGAATATCTAGCTTTTTTTTATAAAACGTTTCGTTATAAACATTTTGTTTATAAAATAAACATTTTTAAATAAGTATTATTGTTTTTATTTTGACGTCTACACACGGAATCTGGTGACGTATTTATCACGTCATAAATTGGTGATTCCGACGTAAAATGTGACGTATCTATATTTCACGTGAGAATCATGTGTCTGTGCTAGCTGGGCTTTTATAATTAATAACTCTGTTTGCATCGGTCTTTACTCGTTCATTATTACATTTTTTAACAAATAAAATATATATGTTAAAACAAATTTTGTACTTAGTATTATTACCAATATACCTATAAAAAAATAATACGTACAAATCGTCACAACGAACCCCGGAAATAATGTTGTAGGTAGTAAGGAGCTCCCTACTACTTACTACAACATTATTTCTTTCCATTTCCTTTTTATTAAAAGATAAAGAATAAATAGCAATATCTACTCACTAAAAAGTCTTTGAAAAACTAAGAGCTAAAAATTTTCAGGCATAACTTTTGGGCTTTAGTTTCATTGAATTTTATTTTGAATTAAGACTAGTAGCGCCATACCTTGAGATATTCTTTAATGTCTACGTTCTAGAAATCACGCCTAGATGTCACTTAAAGGAACGCGTGGTTGCCATTTTTAGTCCAAACATATGACCATCGTATTTAAACAAAATAAGAGTTAAGAAAATTGGATTAAGGGTCTATTTATACTCCCTTATTATTAGTATTTGCATTAGTATTATGATTAAGCATTAAGTTGAACCTTCACAATGTAATGGGGACATTTATACTCGATTTATGATTAGTATTAGCATTAATATTTATGCTTAATAATTGACAGGTTCAACTTTTAAATTAAATATTAAATTTCTTCTTTTCTATAAAATGAATCAATGGCGTATTTGGCCTTTGTTTTTAATAGACAACGGATAAGGATAATTGACAATACACATATGATTATGTTGTTTATATGTTTGTTCCAACAAGCTCGAAAACGATAATATTTCGGTACAAATCATGCTCTGTATACAATTTTTGTGTATCAGCAGTGTTTACCGATTATAAAGTTGATAAATGACATGTCACCACGAGGAAGCAATGGCCTCTTTTCTGTCTGATTTGTATCAAATTTCTGCTTCTTTTTATCTGTTATAAATTTGAGACTTAAATCCGTTAAAATATTCTTAATTAAACCTATTTTTGAATAATAATATTTTTAAATAAAATTAACTAGTAAAAATATTAATAAAAAACTCAAATATCTTAAAAGAACACAACTGACCTCTTACACATTTCTTCAGTAACCATATATTTTGTTGACTGCAGAATTATATCTTATTAGGTATTAGGTTTAAAAAAGAATTACTAATACTAATTATAAAACGAGTATAAATACCTTTTTTGAATGATTTAACAAATTTAGGGTCTATTTATACTCCCTTATTATTAGTATTTGCATTAGTATTATGATTAAGCATTAAGTTGAACCTTCACAATGTAATGGGAACATTTATACTCGATTTATGATTAGTATTAGCATTAATATTTATGCTTAATAATTGACAGGTTCAACTTTTAAATTAAATATTAAATTTCTTCTTTTCTATAAAATGAATGGCGTATTTGGCCTTTGTTTTTAATAGACAACGGATAAGGATAATTGACTATACACATATGATTATGTTGTTTATTTGTTTGTTCCAACAAGCTCGAAAACGATAATATTTCGGTACAAATCATGCTCTATATACAATTTTTGTGTACAGCAGTGTTTACCGATTATAAAGTTGACAAATGACATGTCACCATGAGGAAGCAAAGGCCTCTTTTCTGTCTGATTTGTATCAAATTTCTGCTTCTTTTTATCTGTTATAAATTTGAGACTTAAATCCGTTAAAATGTCCTTATATAAACCTATTTTTAAATAATATTAACTAATTAACTAGTAAAAATATTATTAAAAACACATTTAAAACTCAAATATCTTAAAAGAACACAACCGGCCTCTTACACATTTCTTCAGTAACCATATATTTTGTTGACTGCAGAATTATATCTTATTAGGTATTAGGTTTAAAAAAGAATTACTAATACTAATTTTAAAACGAGTATAAATACCTTTTTTGAATGATTTAACAAATTTAATGCTTAATCATAATACTAATACAAATACTAATACTAAGGGAGTATAAATAGACCCTTAGTATTATAATGTAAGAAATAAACAAATATAATAAAAAATATAAAGATTTATGTCGAGGGTCCCCTCTCAACCTAAACATCATCTCAATAACTTGAAAAAAAAAGTTTGTAGAAGGAACCCAGACCAAGTTTTCGGCGATGTTGTTTTAAGGGAACGTGATAACATTACTAGGTAGGTATACAACTTAAATGCAAGGTTCATGAGAGGTTGTTGAGGGAAATCAATACCTCGCAAAACTTCTACTTGTTATTTACCTATTTAATCTACCTGTTATGTTAACACAACGTAAAATGTAATTTCTATAAAATATATTCAGCAGTATAAGTAAGGTATAAAATAGTAGGTACTTAGGTATTAGTTTAATTGTGTGATGTAATTACATTTTATTTCTAGGTCTAGGTATGGATGGAATAATAATCCTTCATCTGTAAAATTTTTCCCTTCATATACGATTAGGTACTTACTTCTGTACCATGACATTAAGAATTTTAATGGCTATTGTATTCTTTAGGATCCCATTAACACTTTACAAACGACACTAAAAAGTACAACAGTACCTATATAGTTTATTACTACTTTCTTACTAAATATAACCAAGAGAAACTTCAGAAGATTGAAAGTTCTTGTATGAGATTTACTTGTAATATTCGTTATAGAAATCATTTTTCTCCATCAGTGATATCTCTGTTCTCCATACATTCGCCGATTAAGTATATATAAAATTCAGGGAAGGGTAAAATATTTATATTTAATTTTTTTGGATGAATTGAAAAACGGCTTAGTCAAATTCATTCGTTTTGAAACACTAATGCATTTATAGTTGCTCAATAAACATTGTTTGTTTTTTGTTTATTTATTTACTTTAATCCTACTGATGTGCACATTGTCAAAAAATACCTACTTATACAGTATGTTAAGCGGACGCATCAGACAAAATAAAGATGAGATGCTTAATTGTATTTGAATGTGACAGCGATAAAGATAGTAAATTATTTGACCACATAATTTCGATGACAAGCATGAGATATTGCGTCGTATTCTCTCTATCCAATGGCATTGTGTTCTATACCGCACGGAAAAAAAATTGTAGAACAAATTTCTACAATTATAGATTTTTTCTCTACAATAAATAGTACATATAGGGACAGGGACAATTTTTAGTAAAAATTTCCAAATATTTGTGGAGAATGTATTGTAGAGTTATTATCTACAATATTTAGTAAAAATATCCAAATGCATCATAAGAATTGTTCTACAAATTGTTATAATTTTTGCTATTCATTGTATGAATTTATATTAAAAATGTATTGCGTTTTATAAAAATAAATACGAAAATTTTACACAATAAATAGTAAAAATTCATACAAATTTAGTAATTTTTAATAAAACTTGTAGTAGTATTCCATAATTATTATAATTATAACCTAGAAAAAAATGTTCTTTAATAAAATATTCAATTTATTGTTTTAATATAAAAGATACAAAGTCTTAATTACATTATGTAATAAATAACAGTAATAAGAGCATCCTCAGTCTCAGTTGGCTTTTCTGCACCTGAAAAATATGAAATAAAAATTAATAACAATTGAACTGTTCATACCCTTAAAACGGGGATATTTATCACCTTTACACTGATTTGGATATTAAATGACTAAGTCAGATAACTAACAAAAATGAGAAAGTAGGTATGTCACAATTAAGACAAAAAAACATCATTGAATTTGGCACAAAATTCGATCGTTGGGCACAACATTCGATCGTTGGCAACAACTATTTTTTTTAAAATAATCTACTAAGATTATTTAAATTAGTTATCTAAAGGTAAATTATTCAGAAACAATAATAAATGTACTTACCACCAATAGAATTTATTATTAAAATTTTCTCAAACGCATCGGTGCTTATAATATAATAATGTGTTATAAGTAGGTACCTACTCGTATATGTACCATGCCATGGAGGAAGGATTATTAAGAGTTGCCGTGTCTTTGTAGAAATTTGGCAACAAGTTTGCTTGCAGCGACCTGTGGGTGCGGGTGGTTGAACTATTCCTACTCTGTCGGTAACGTAGTTACTTGTATTATTAACTACGCTATTACTCTGTCGGTAATGTAGTTACCCGTAATATATTTAATTTGAAAATTGGCGGGATTCTTTTCTACTAAAAGGAGAATTTACTTTAGCAATTATTATTTTCTATCTAATACGAAATATAACCATGCAAAATTTCAGATCGTTTTTTTCGTGTAGGTAAACATTAAATATGTTCCTCTGAAGCCACTTTTTCAAAATTTGGCCAAATTTTGATGACAAAAAATAGCAAAATTTTGTTTGCGAAAAGATTTTCTCAATTTTTAAGAAAATAATTAAATCAAAGGTACATATTTTTCATTCACATAAAAATAAAATAAACTATAGAAATGTTCATGGCTCTATTTTGTATTGGTTAGGAAAAGATAATTGCTGAAGTAAATTTTCTTCTTAATTATAATTAAAATGTTGCTTTTTTTTTATGAATTATGAAATGCCAATAAAAATGTAAAATTCTATGACATATAATTATGAGGTGTAAAATAAATTCCATACAAAGCTTAATATTATTATATTTACTAAAAATTCTCAAGAAAAATAAATCAAATTAATGGCAATACAACAATAACACTTCACCCTACATAAGTTAAACCCCAAGAAGAGGAGCTTGTGAGTGGCAAGAATAGTTATTATTATTTGCTATGGCACTCTGGGCCAACTTAAAAATAACCATTTTATTTGCAGGTGAGGAAAACCCGGATAACCCGACCTACCATCATTATTTGTATATATTAGTTTATTTTCATACAAAGTACAATCTATTTTAACAAATGTTTACTAGTTTCTATAAAAAATACTCCTAATTTCACGAAAATGTTATTCTCTAAAGATTATCCAATGAGTTTGACTTAAAAACAAATTCTAGTATTATAAATTATCTCCAAATATTTATTATCTTTAAGAAAGTTACTCTAATATAACAAATATTACATTATTATTTAGGTGTACGTTAACTATCTCAGGTTAAAATAATAAATATCCGAAATTGCAAAACAAATAATTCATGTACTTGATTTGAAAAACGAATGCCTAATAAATTTTCTAAATAAAAAAAATATTCTTGAATCTTGGGAAATAAGATAAAAGGCAACCATCCATATAAACTGAAAAAGAACAAAAATTAAATGCAGTAACTTCAATCATTTTGTTTATCTTTTTGGTCTTTAAAATATTGCCACAGCCCTCATACTAGGTCTATCCGGGTTCTTCAAAACTATATTGAGAACTACCAGAGGACTAGTTGACCAGTAGACAGTTTAATAATTGTATGCGACAAAAAATTTGGAATTAAACTGTTTCACTGGTTCTCGGACAGTTTGCATCGAGTTTTAAAGAAACCTGAACAAACCTATATTATAATAGTTTTGAATTAAATTGTTAAAATATCTTTGATTTTGAAATTTTGACTGCAGTTTAAACGTTACATTAGGAATTACTTATAGGGCCTTTTTTAATTTGCAAATTTTACTTTTCTGTTTTCTATTAAAAAACTTAGGTTTTTTCTTTCTAATAGATAAACTATTAACTAGTGTTTTATTAATTTTATTTAAAAATCCATTATCGAAACTTTGTTTCTTATGTAAGATTCAAATTCATTCGATGACTGAGTGTCTTTGAAATTTTGATCTATATTATTAAAATGTAATCTGGGTGTCTGGTTTTGAGGTTGCTAAAGGCAAAGCAAATCTTAGCAGTCATAGTCTTGAAAGATTTGTGTTTGTAATCGATTTCGTATCAAAATTATCTCATAATTTAGGATTGGTTTCACGTGGAATGTTTAAAATGTGGCACCATTTCTTTCTTTGATTTGAAAATTATGTATTTATAATGAATTTTCCCTGGTAAAGACTCGTTAAAGCATCAAAATACCTTTATTTAATTTTAAATAATCCTAAATAACATCTAAAACTAAAATAAATAAAAATACTCTCACTCACATGTTTTCGTCGGCAACCATAACCATATTGTTTTTTGTTTACTTTTCGTTGACAGCGCGAGCGTGTCACCGTGGCTGCGGGCACACGTGGGAGCCAGCAGGCATGTAGCGGACATAAAGACAGGTTAACATTGTACAAATAACTAAGTGAAGGCATGATTTTTTAATTTGGTTTAATATATAAATTAAAATTGTTGAAATGATACTTTTTTGTGTTACTGAGCGAGATGTTAACAAATTATTCAGTGTGCTTTGCATTTTAATACAATTTGGTTATTGTAGCCAATAGCAGAATTCTGTTTTGTTGACATGACTTAGAATTTCTACAATATTATAGAATATTTTTGAACAAAATTGAATATTTTTCATAAGAAGGGATGTAAATTATTACTATTTTTTGTAGAGAAAATTACTATTTTTTGTAGAGGTAATTATTAATATTTGTACAATTTTTTTCAGAAGTTAGTAGTAGTAATTACGATAATTGTAATAAATTTCTACTTCTACAAACAATAGTAAAATATACTAAACATTGTGGAATTCTTTCCTATTGTTGTAGCATTTTATTCGACAATTCAATTGCTACAATAATGAATAGTTTTTCACTATAAATTGTAGTAAAATTTTCTACAAATTGTTAAGTATTTTTCTATAAGTTTACTACTAGAACATTGTAGTAAAATTTTCTAGTCACATTTTTTTCCGTGCGTTTTCCTGCAGTCAGGATGGAAAAGTTAAATTATGTGTGTTAGAAAATAATTATACAATGTAATTAAATTGTTAGATATTTCAGAGAACATTGTTTCTTATGTTGCTGAAAAATTGATAAAATTATCTAATTGCCAGGATTCACTATCTAGCGCAACAGTTAGGAAAAATGGGGTAATTTAACAGTTTCAGCTGCAAGTACTAGTATAGAACTGTCCAATTAACTTAAAAAAAAAAAGTATTTTTAATCAGAGATAATCAATTAGGTATCTGCTAAAAAATATTCGTTCTCAATTTGTTTAAAATAAAAAATTGTTTCGAGAAATCAATATTCATAATTATTAAGAGTATCTATCCTTGAAGGAAAAACATATGTATATTAAGATATGATATTGTTCAAACACCAATGAAAATTTAAAAAACTAAATTTGTAATATAAATGTTTTAAGTTAACAATACATTTACTATAGTATTGTAATTACACAAGGTAAAAAAGTAAAACCTTGGCACTTGGCAAAATCGAAGCTTTGTTACTACTAATTCTTTCAAAACCTCCGTTCATGTAAGCGGGTGAATTTGTCGCCTTTGCAGATTCTTTAATTAATAATATACATTTCCTGAATAAACAACTGTATTAAATAACATAAAACAAACAAAATTTTTCTATAATCGTGCGAAATAAAATAAGAGTTCCAGCCATAAATCTTGAAATAGAAAACAGAAAAAAAAACAATCGTTGAAAGCGAAAAACTGCTTAAGAAACATGATTTTGATTGTATGTGACTCATTACTAATTTTTACTTTACTACTTATAATTTCTGTAATGGCTAATTATGATTTTCTTGCTTTTTGTAATGAAAATACTTTAGATTTATCAAGATTATAAAGCTTTGTTATTCGCATATCTAGAATAATTATTATTAAAATGAATATCAGAATTAAATTTTTGTTAAGCATTTCAATATTTGGGAATAATACAATTACGATTAATATTCATTTTTTTCAGAAAAAAAGTAATTTCTTACAAAAATTCTGCTTGTTGAAAAAATTACAAGAAAAAGTTTCCTCTTAAAGTTATTAAGGAAAATCGACAGGAAAACTGTGACTTTTCTTCGTAAAATCAATAGGTAATACAGATTTTTGTCAATTTCAAGTTTCTTCATTTATTAAGACCCTGTACAACTGACCTAACGGGAACTCAGGGAATATACCTCTTGGTCGCCGCGGTCAGTTTTACCCAAATTTAATCCTTTCGCTATTCGAAAGGTATAGGCCACTTGGTCTCCAAACCTGGATTAAGGGTTCCAAGAAAATTATGGGGTTATTTAATTACTCTAATTATAATATCGGTTTGTGACCTGTCGAGAACTAAAATAAAAATATTTTTCATCAGTTAATTGTCTGCATTCTTACTGAAAAGATTAATTTTTTTATTTTAAAAGTGATTCTCATCTTATTCATTATTCCATAAAAGAAGTTTTGAGTTTGTGTTGCAATGGAGTCGATGTTAAGTGTAAAAGGAAAAAAGTTGTTAATTGTAAAAAAATATACATTTGGAAAAGACAAGGAAACAAAGTTAGGTGTATCATATAAGTGTACTCGTCGTGGGTGTAAAGCGACTATTGGAGTGGACGATTCGGAAACTGTCTTATTGAAATCTAAGAGTGAACACAATCATCCACCATCGGACCATTTAGATGTAAAAAAACTTCAAAACGGATTGAAAAGAAAGGCAACAGAAGATATTTGCGTTAAACCCAGTAAGTTAATTAATAACGGAATCCGAGGGGAAGGAAATACTTTTAATGTATCCACTACGGATGTTGACCTCATCAGACGAATAATATACAGGGCAAGAAGAAGTATATTGCCACCTTTGCCAAAGTGTATCAGTGATGTTCATAGTGTACTGAAAGCAATACAATGTGTTACAAATAAGGGTGAACAATTTTTATTATTTAACAATGAAGATTCACAAATTATTTTATTTTCATATGATTCAAATTTAAAATACTTGTGTTCTCGTGATAGTATTTATTGCGACGGCACATTTAATTATTGCCCTAAATTTTTTTTACAATTTTTCACTATACATGCTGTTGATAACGGACACTACATACCATTGGCATTTTTTGTTTTACCAGATAAAAGAGCAAGTACCTATGCAACTGCATTTAAATTATTAAAAGATTACTGTTATAATAATTTAAATTTAGATTGGAAGCTGTGTAAAGTTATTTGCGATTTTGAGAAAGCCATACACACTGGTATTATACAGATTTGGCCTGATATCTTAATTATTGGATGTAGATTTCATTTAACCCAATCGTGGTTACGTAAGATACAAAATCTGGGTTTGATTTCCGAATATAAAAATGAAAATTCTGAAATCGGCAAATGGCTTCATTACACTTTCGGCATTTTATTTTTGGAAAGTACTGAAGTGGCAGAGTGTTTTTGTAAAGATTTAATTCCAATAATGCCATTTGACGAGAGATTAACTTCATATACTCTTTATATGATTAATACGTATACTAGCGATACGTCCGACTTCCCGCCTACAATAGGCGAGTTCGGTCAGTCAGGGGCTGGAGCGGGACAAATTTTAGGGTGCTTTTAAATGACATTTAAGCGTGTTAAACTGTCACTAATCGGACTAAACCTAACGGTAAAAGGGTCGTTTGGAGTTAAAAGTGTTAAAGGAGTTAAAGGAACTTGGCAGACCGAACGCAATGACTGTGGGCATCGTGCACAAGTTCCACAGAACGCACAACAAATGCTTGTGAGTCTTTCCACAAACATTTTAATTCTGCTTTTTATTCGGCGCATCCCGATATATTCAAATTTGTTAATGTAATTCTCGATATTCATATTCATAAATACTTATGTGAAATTAAACAGTACACATATACCTAACAAAATTAAAAACGCTAATTACAAAAAACGGCATGCGTATTTAACGAACGTAATAGAACAATATAAAAATAAGATCCCGAACTCAATTTATCAAAGTAGTTTCTTATCATTACAAAAACTAATTGCAATTTGGGTTTCTTAAATAATTTTTATTTGGTATTTTGTGTATTTTGTACCTACTTTTTTTTATTATGTATAATTTTATATTGTTTTCTATTAATTATAAGTGTTTTTTTAATTTGGTTTTATTCTTTTCCTGACCCACATTCTGTACCATATCATATCAGTTAAAAATTTCTATTCACGTGGAAAATAATAAAAATCAGTTAAACTATTTTTTTCTTAAAAATATTATTTTCAATAAATCGAAATAGATACCTTTAATGATTGATAACTACGGCGACCAAGAGGCCTACCTGATTTTAAAACTGGAGACCAAGTGGTCGATGAGATTACGGAACCCCGCTGACAAAACTAACCGCGGCGACCAAGTGGTCAACACCCGACCTAACATATTAATATAGTAAACTTATTTTTTCGTTAAACAGAATTTTTTTATAATGACTTTTTCCTTAAAATAAAAATAAAGATTTTTCCATTTTGTCAACTCCATACAGGAGATGTTTAAAATATAACATTTTACTTTAAATCTTAATAATATACCTACATAAGTAACTATAAATTGACGCTAAACTTTACGTGACGTTAACTAGGCACCTACCTACATCTTACTAATAGGTATATAACTGACAAACTGACCCATAACTTAGGATTTTTTTTTTAAGTATACCATACATACATACCTAATAGGACCTTTAAGAAACCGAAAAAATCTTTTAATACAGTTTATTGATATAGTTTTTTGCTGCACAACTTTACCCAGACATAGTAAAACACGTAAAAGTTAACAAATTAACACTGGAAAACAACTACTATATAAAAAGTGTCAAAAAATATCTATAATTCTAAAAAAATAACAATAACTACATAATACACACATCACAAACAAAATAAATTTAAGACCCACGCTACTGATTCCGAGCGGCTTATTGAGAGGTTGGACCCCAAAATGGCGGTGTGCGCGTAGATGTGCGCGTAGCGTTGCCGCCAAGACAAGTTAGCCTGCCGATTGTTTCTTATGCCGTGGCATTGGCTTCTTATGAGCATTTCCTATCTCTATCTCCCTAATCTCTGAGTAGACCCTTTAAAACCGCTAATATCTATTTTCTATACCACTTTGATTTTAGAATTCTAATATAGCATGACATAAAATGTCAATTTGTGATATATACCAATAAAATAATATAAATAATTCCAAAATTCATCATACCAAATTACCGTAATAAGATTTGGTTTTTTTATCATGAAAGTGGAACACTACTATCCACCGAATAACCATCTTTTGACTGAACCGAAATATGGGAGAGCAAAAAGGATAAAAATTTGGATCAATGGGGATACTTACTGCAACGAATTTTCTATAAATCCGAAGAATTTTAGAAGTTGGATATCCATTTTAAATCATTTTTCTGTTATGATGAAACCTGGTTTTGGGGCAATAAGGAAACTGGTGGCATTGAGTTCTATGAAAGTTGTTGATTGTTTCGAAGATTTGGATCCTTGTGATAAATATGTTGCTCTTGGTGTCAGTTGTCGACTTAAATTTCCACCTGGAGGGTAAGATATATATACAGTATGTACGAAATTAAAGTGTTATTGGTATCTCAATTATTATTTATAACTTTTTAACTATACTACGATCTGTAATACTCATTGGAGTGGATATAGGCTACATTTTACATCGTGAATATGTTTGCACGAATTGGTAGATTTGGGAAAATAATGGTGAGTAAATTTGAAATTCAGTCGAAAATTTTTAATTTGTAAGAATTACTTTTTAAGTACTATTTTGATATTTTCCATATTCATAAGACTTATGACGAAGAAGTCACTAAATTTTTATTTCGATTAGTGTAAAAATTGTATATTTTAATTAACCTACCTTTGGGAACGTTACATATTTTGTTTTCCTAGAAATTCCCGGTTTTGAATATTTGCCCTTAAAGTTTAAAATTCGATTTGTAGATTATCTAGTTCTGTTCGGCCAGTGTCGAAAGGACGTTTTTTTTTTATTTTGTTATTTATAAATAGTGAACTGGAGGTGGAATCTCCCACTCCGAAAATGCGCAGACATCAAGCTCGTCTACTCAGGAGACATAAATACGAGGGGCAAAACAAATTTCTCTCTCTTGACTCCTGACCACCGTAAGCTCTGTCCTCCGACGCTGCTAGTAGAACCACCGTTTATAGTAGTGACATGTTAAAGTAAACTCGAACCAAAATCTTTTGTTTTTGCATTGGCAATAGTACTCTAAATCAAGGTAGGCTTTCGTTTATTATTTTCGATTCAAGATTGTTTTGTTCTTCGCTGGTCTTTGATTCACCGCATACTGTAACGCTTCGCATAAATTCACATATTTTCCAAATTCTAATTAAGGTAAAAGGAGGGGTACATGTCACGTTATGCGTGTTCTTAATAAAAATGTCATGATTTACGTATTATTTGATAATTAGAGACCAGCTATGTCCCAGGAGGTTAGACGATAAGGGTCTAAATAGTGTAAGTACTAAGTTACTATAACGACTTCGTAGCACTTAACTCTATAAGGGTTCTACTTTTGATATAAGACCTAACACGCCTCTGTAAAAAGGCTGAAGGAAACACAGTGTTATTAAAACAAATTTTTTATTATAATTAAAATAATTATACAAAACGGGTCCTAACTGAACACACACCAATATGGGGCTTAATATAATATTAAAAGACTTCGCTAATATTTGATCAATACTGCGATTCAAAAACACAAAAAAGGCTCTAAGCCCTAAGACCAAGATGCGGCCTAGCCACGCGGAGAATTCCTTATGTAATCTCAATTCCCCTTTATAGTTGTTTTTTTAGTTTTTTATTATTTTATTTATATTTAATAATTATTGAATAATCAGCCTTGTACATGATTGCAACTTAAAACAAGTTTATGACACAATTATACAATCTTTCAGGTATAGGATGTTTTTTAAATACTTAATTAGAATTTAGAAATATTTGAATTTATACGAAGCGTGACAATACCGTTTTTAAACCAAGAGGAGCGATTTGAATTTAAGTTGGGAATTCTGTAGACTTCTGATTGGTCAGATTGCGGTCAGTTTCATACAATACTTTTCAGGCACTTTGATTACTATACGATGCAAGAGAGAGGTCCGACACGCCCAACATACACGGAAAAAAATGTGACTAGAAAATTTTACTACAATGTTGTAGTAGTAGACTTGTAGAAAAATACTTAACAATTTGTAGAAAATTTTACTACAATTTATAGTTAAAAACTATTAATTATTGTAGCAATTGAATTGTCGAATAAAATGCTACAACAATAGGAAAGAAGTCCACAATGTTTAGTATATTTTACTATTGTTTGTAGAAGTAGAAATTTATTACAATTATCGTAATTACTACTACTAACTTCTGTAAAAATTTGTACAAATATTAATAATTATCTCTACAAAAAATAGTAATTTTCTCTACAAAAAATAGTAATACTTTACATCCCTTCTTTAAAAATATTCTATAATATTGTAGAAATTCTAAGTCATATGATCAAAACAGAATTCTGCTATTGGCCAACGTTTTCTGACGTCGATCATTAACGGCCAGACAGCAGTAGCCGTTCGCCATGTTCACATAACAAAGCATGGTACATATACGAGTACCTATAACACATTATTATATTATAAGCACCGATGCGTTTGAGAAAATTTTAATAATAAATTCTATTGGTGGTAAGTACATTTATTATTGTTTCTGAATAATTTACCTTTAGATAACTAATTTAAATAACCTTAGTAGATTATTTTAAAAAAATAGTTGTGGCCAACGATCGAATGTTGTGCCCAACGATCGAATTTTGTGCCAAGTTCAATGTTTTTTGTCTTAATTGTGATATACCTACTTTCTCATTCTTGTTAGTTATCTGACTTAGTCATTTAATATCCAAATCAGTGTAAAGGTGATAAATATCCTCGTTTTAAGGGTATGAACAATTCAATTGGTATTAATTTTTATTTCATATTTTTCAGGTGCAGAAAAGCCAACTGAGACTGAGGGCGTTATTATTACTGTTATTTATTACATAATGTAATTAAGAATTTGTATCTTTTATATTAAAACAATAAATTGAATATTTTATTAAGGAACATTTTTTTCTAGGTTATAATTATAATAATTATGGAATACTACTACAAATTTTATTAAAAATTACTACAATTTGTATGAATTTTTACTATTTATTGTGTAAAATTTTCGTATTTATTTTCATAAAACGCAATACATTTTTAATATAAATTTATACAATGAATAGCAAAAATTATAACAATTTGTAGAACGATTCTTATGATGCATTTGGATCTTTTTACTAAATATTGTAGATAATAACTCTACAATATATTCTCCACAAACATTTGGAAATTTTTACTACAAATTGTCCCTGTCCCTATATGTACTATTTATTGTAGAGAAAAAATCTACAATTGTAGAAATTTGTTCTACAATTTTTTTTCCGTGTAGGGAGCGGCCATTTTGATGCCTTTTCCACAGTTTATAGCTAAAGAATCAGTTCGCTCACTCTGCGTCGGCACTTTTGATCTCAAAGTTTATACACTGCGCAACTCGGATAATATAATATATGACAACCGCCTATAATAAAACAGCAGTCTTCTGCGCATCCTGAATTGCGTAAATAATTTGGTTTTGTGATTTATTAAGGCTATACTACAATATTTGTTTGGATCATCTATTGGTCCTTTTTTATGAAAATGAATCATTTTAATTTTAGACCAAGAGGAAGGCATAGCTTCCTCCAAAAATATTTTGTTAAAAAGGGATTTTAAATACATAACCCAGTCTAGGGGCAGGTTTTCATTACTTATATTATCTTCCTCAGGTTTTTTATTATTTTTTGTTTGGTTTAAAATATTAAAAAATTCTGAATTGGAAAAATCCGTGTTTATATAAGGGTGCCTAGCGTCTACGAGTTGTTGTATCTGGAGTTGGTTTATAGACATTTTTATAATAGCTAATCATAGTATTCATGTCAATCCCGCTTTTACTATTTTTATTTTTATTTAAATTAATGTATTTCCAGAATTCATTAGAGTTATTAACAATTTCTAATTTAAATCTTGTATCTTTTTACATTCCTATCTGTATACAGATATAAGGAAAGTATAGGAATCATGATTTTTTTCGACCTCGAGTTTTCGACGGATTTTTACGTTTTGAGGTCCCCTGAATCCGTTTTGACTATTTCCGCGATAATGTCTGTCTGTCTGTCTGTCTGTCTGTCTGTCTGTCTGTCTGTCTGTCTGTCTGTCTGTCTGTCTGTCTGTCTGTCTGTCTGTCTGTCTGTCTGTCTGTCTGTCTGTCTGTCTGTCTGTCTGTCTGTCTGTCTGTCTGTCTGTCTGTCTGTCTGTCTGTCTGTATGTCTGTCTGTCTGTCTGTCTGTCTGTCTGTCTGTCTGTCTGTGTGTGTGTGTGTGTGTGTGTGTGTCTGTGTGTGTGTGTGTGTGTCTGTATAACGCATAACTCATGAACCGATACACAGAAAAACACCAAATTTTAAACTTAAGCTTTGTTTCAGCGTCTAATGAGCTGATTAGATTTTGGACAGAGTCGGAACATTCGGGGGGGTACTTTATAGGTGGTCATTTTTATATTTTATGGAATATATCTGTTATTTACGTTTGGAGAAGAAAATTCTTTAAATAAAAGTTACTTCTAATATTATTATCTATAATTTTTGTTCTATACAAAATTTTCCTAAAATGGTCCGTATTCGAGAAATTTGACAAAATGTAAAAAAAATATTTTTTTATAAAAATTGTTCAAATAAAAGTTGTTTGTAATATAATTCTCTATAATTTTTATTCTCTACATAATTTCTCTAAAATGGACCGTATTCGAGATATTTGAGAAAATGTGTAAATTTCGAATTTTGAAAAAAACTCAAAAACGGATAAAGAAAAAAACATTAAATTTTAAACTTAAGGTTTATTTCGGCCTGACGTGAAATGATTAGATTTTGGACAAAGTCGGAACATCTGGGGGGGTACTTTATGGGAGGCCGTTTTTATATTTTATGGAATATATCTGTTATTTATGTTTGGAGAGGAAAATTGATCAAATAAAAGTTACTTCTAATATTATTATCTGTAATTTTTGTTTTATGTAAAAATTTCCTGAAATGGTCCGTATTCGAGAAATTTGACAAAACGTGCAAAATTCTGATTTTTATTATGAAAGTTTTTGAAATAAAAGTTGTTTGCGATATCGATCTCTATAATTTTTGTTTATACATGATTTTTCTAAAATGGATCGTAATGAAAAAATTGTAGGAAATTAAAATTTTTCAGTATTTTCGTTTTCCATGAATATCTATAGAAAAATGTTTCGAGGTAGATGTATATGGACAATGTATATATTTAGTTTATCCTCTAAACATTTATATAACTAGATAGGAAAGTCATGTGTTGGACACATCAGATTTTTCATATTGGAGTTTTTTTACTTTTTAATAACTGCTTGTATTCTTTTTTAGTTTTTCTATATTTTAAAACAATGTCATTTTTGAAATTTGATTGGTTTAAATTTTGCTTAGCTTTATTTAAATATTTTTTAGCTTCCCTAAACGATTCGTCAAACCATGGTTTAGATTTTGGAATGAGATAAGTATTAAAAGTTTGCTTTTTTCCATTCCTAAATTTTTTATTGTTAATGTGATTGCTTCATTTAATTGATTATCTAAATCTTCTGTTAAATTTAATTGTGAATTTAATTCATAATTAGATATTATATTTTTATATGAATTTAATTTTAAGGGATCCCATCTAACTATGATCTTAGAATAATCATTAGAGGTTAAACTATTTTTTGTCTGTTCAAAGTTTATTTCTAGGGTTACTACACAGCCTAAATGATCAGAACTAAGATTCTTAGTATGTATGTTTGAAATAAAGTCTTTGTTACTAAAGTTTGCCAAACTAAATCGATCACGCTACTGACAGTCATCACAGTGGGCTAGCTCGCAGCAAAACCTGGCCATGAAGGTAAAAAAAAAGTTGCGATTTTAAACTTTAGTTTCATGAAATTTCGCGTAGAAGACACCAGTGAATACTAGTCCAACACTTTCGTGGCATTCCATTCCCTAATCTCGATGATACGTGTCGTGATAGTCGAGTAAACACGCGACGTCGATAACAGCGGTATTTTAACTGACATTTAGCGCATTGTTATACATTATTGAAAGTGATCAGATCGAGTTCTTCTGTTTACATATGATGGATAGCACTCCAAAAGGTAAGTTATCATATTTATAACCATTTTAAAAAATTATTTTGACTTTAAATGGAAGTATATTTTAACATGTATCCCGTAATACCCAAATTCTCACAATTCACTGGCTACAAAATTTTCTCCACGTTTCTCCATTTTGTTAAATGGCTCTTCTACATCCTTAATGATGTAGCTGACGAGTTCAAAAGAAATTGCCTGCGCATATTTGCGCCATTTCAGTAAACGATAGTTTTTCTGCCGCGTGGAAGAGCCCGGCAAGCGTGGCAGGGATGGCTGTATTGTTGTACTTCCCCGCGCACTTAGAAAACATATCAGATAATAAATAATGAATAAGAAATTATTAATTATAATCAGGGGTTGAAAATTTTTTTTTTATTTTTCTAAAAAAATTTTAATTATCGATTTTGTTTATTTCAATCAAAAATATTTATTTTGTATCTGAATTAAAGTGATCCGAAAGAAAATATTTGAATTTGTCAGAGATATACTGGCAGAAGGGACCGACAGGCAAGTCGCGGGTGTACAGTCAAAATTTTGTGTAGACGTAGGCAGTCCTTTCCAGATAACAGCTGCTGCCTGAAAAAATTTGCTATTAACTTAGATGAAATTGTCAACAAGGTGGAATCAGACAACGGAAACGCGACAGAATCGAGGTTACGAATAAAAGTTGGCTGGACAATCCGATAGCGACCCGCATGATAGCGAAATAGATGTTAGCGACTACGATTTTTAATAATCATGTAAATATGTAATAAAAAGTTTAAATTCCAACATTTAATGCATATTTATAACCCTTAAAGTACCTTCAATTACCTTAAATACAAAGTTTTAGACGAATTCGCGCAATGTATATTTTTTATCCGCCATATTAGATCCGCTATTTTGAATTTTACAATTACGATGACTAATTCGTAATCAGTGTCCTCAAAATACCATATATCCAAATTTTTATTTAAATCTACTAAATTTTACTTTTTTTGATCCGCCATCTTGGATCCACCATTTTGAATTTTTAAATTATAATGTCTAATTCGTAATCAATGACGTCAAAATATCATATATCCAAAGTTACATACAAATCCGTTAAATTTATCATTTTTGAACCACCATATTGGATCCGCCATTTTTAATTTTGTCATATTCGTAATCAGTGACCCAAAAAACTTATAGGGACACAGTTTTGTAGATTTTTGTATTCATTTTATGTCTATGTCCAGGTTTTGAAGCGAGTTAGCCCACTGTGAGTCGGTCCAATGTATGTATAATTACCTTTGAAGTCATCATGCCTACCATTAAGTACGTAAAAACTCAGATTTTCTAAGGCTTCTACAAGTAATGTTCCTCGTGCATTCTTTACTTTATCCATTGAGTCACGAGTTTTCAATGGGAAATCACAATTCTGAAAGTGTCTATTTTCAAATCCATTCAGACAACCTATCCTCGCATTAAAATCACCACAGATAACTATCTGATCATTAGGATATTCAAAAATCACGCCTCTAATAGTTTCTTCAAATAATTGTATACAAATGTGATCATCCAAACCAGGTTTTAAGTATATAATTCCTAAAATAAAAAATGTATTATTAATGAAAAATCTTACAAAAATCCACATAATACATATTTCAATTATATTTGCAGTTTTAAGACCTAAAATATTTTTTAATACAAGAAGTAAAATACCTCTTCTTTTCTGTTTTTCCTTTATAGCTTGACTATGGTAGACGTTATATTTTGATAATTGTTGCGGCAGATTGGGTTCAGGTGACGTAATCCAAGTTTCAACAAGGCCTATAATGGGAAAAATATGGACGTATTGATTCTCATCGATTTCTAAGTTGTCTATAGTATTTATTCCTTGGCAATTCCAGAACAATGTGATAATGATATTTGTTGGTTTTTATTATTTTCATTATCTTCATCTCGTTCCTTATTCGTAGCTTGTTTCGTTACCGTATCTGTTCTTTTTATCTTAACTGTGTAGGCTAGTTTTTTGTTCTTGGTTCTAATATTCCATCTGTTGTATTTACTTTTCTTGATGTTCACATTCTGGGGTTCTTTCACTAAATTTTCTTCCTCTAGATTTGTTAATTGATCTATTAAATTGATGTCATATTTCTTTATATTTGTCGGAAAAAATTGCGTTGTTTTAATTATTTAATGTTTATTTCACTTTTCTGAACTAATTTTCGTTTGTATGTATTACTAACGTTATTAGGAGTTCTTTAACAAACACTATATTAACTTTTCACTAATTATTCATGTATTAATTCGTATTGTAAGTTGGTTTTTACGAATCGAAATAAATATGTGTATATCATAGAAATAGAATAGAAAGCCAATTCCATATATCAAAAATGAAACCATGAGAAAATAGTGTGTCAAAACTCATGCGTATAATGGTGGTGGCTCGGACAGGACCGGTGCAAGTTTTTTATTGCTCGAACAAATAGTTTACACGATGTTTCAGTCATACATTTTTAGAGATGATTCTATATCTGTATCTGTAACGTATGGAGGGTGGGTTACCCCCACGGCACTTAGGCCTCATTAGGCCCATTGTGCACCCTCCTAAGATGATAGGCACCTCCTAGCTCGTCAGCCAGCCTACAGATTTAATGTAGTTGACAACGTCGCCAAGAGGTGCTTCTCTTATATCGGCCGGTGTTAGCCGATACTCGCCGAACACAAATCTTCTAATAAATGAGAGCGTCGGGCAATCGTAAAGGATATGCTCGATGGTCTAATCTTCTTGTTCGCACCCTCTGCAGAGTGCGGATTCTGACAGCCCCATGATATGGAGATGCTTCCGTACTTGGCAATGACCAGTCAGAATGCCTGTGACCAGACGCAGATTTTGTCTAGTCATAGTCAAGTATTTGTTTGCTGCAGTGTTGTCAGTATAACTTAAGAGGTTCCTGGCAACTGTGCAGTTTCTTGTTTCATCCCATCTTTCTTTGAATTTAACAAGGGAATAGAAGGGCTAGGTCCAAGAAGTATTTGGTTGGCTGCTTTCTTGGCTAGTGAATCAGCAAGATGGTTACCTTTCGATGTGGCGTGACCTTTAATCCATCTTAAGGTGACCACATTGTTGATGGATACTTCGTCCAAAGCTTCGTGACATTCTAGTACTAATACTGAGTAAATGTGTTCAGGGTAAGTAGTGCTTGTCTACTATCTGTATAGATGAGCATGTTCCTTTCAGTGATATTTTTTCTGGTTATTTATTTTGCTGCTATGAGAATCCCCGTTATCTCTGTTTGAACTACACTGGCACTATTTTTGACATTCCATTTTATGTTTAGGTTTAAGAATCTGGAGTATATATTTCACATTGAGCCTTGTTTTGTTTTAGAACCGTCGGTGTAAATATGAATCGTACCTGCCACTTTCGGCTCTTCTATTTTTTATATTATAACTTTATATGGCTTATTTATTTATTTATTTATTTATTTATTTATTTATTTGTTCCATCCTAACAGGCTTACTGGCCTAAATTACAAGGATAGACTTTACAATATTTATTATTTACACAATCGATCAAAACGTATTAATAAACATATTAAATAAATAGATATATAGATATAGGGGGATTAAACACAAACTCATATTGAGAAAAAAAAATTCTAAAAAATAAAAAGCAAATCATATAATAAAAGAAATGGAAAAACTAAAATAATTAAACAGACAAGTTCACAATATACCTATAAATTAGGTGTCTGAATGTTATTAGAGGCATATGCCAATCTACTTCGTGCAAGCAAGTAATATTATTTGCTAAACGGAGCATGGTTAGGAGAGGTGATCGAAGAGTGCTACTTACAAAGGGAATATTAAACATAATCGCGGAACGCGTAGGTCTAGGAGGTACATTAAATGGCAAAACTGACAATATTTCTGCGGAATTTATATGGTTATTTATGATTTTATACAAAAAAAGTATAGCAAACATTTTTCTCCTACAGTCTAAAGAAGGTATTTTAAATTCACTTCGTAATTGTGTTGTTCTGACACTATTATAATCTGGTCTAATAAAGTATTTTTTAAAGTAAAGGTATCATAAAAATTTGTTTTGTATTCTTTCTTATTCCTGCAAAATGGTTTGGTATTCTCCATTCCATATTACAGAGCCATATTCAAGTTTAGATCTTACTAACGTAACATATATCAATTTTATAGAATCGATTTTGACAAAAAGAGACGTCTGTCGTATCGTAAATCCAAGAGCGCGATTTGTAGATTTTACTACATTTTCAATGTGTTTTTTAAAAGATAGTTTATAGTCATAAGTAAAGGAGCAGCAACAGTTCAAGCACACTTCTTATGTAAATTAACAGGGGAAATCGCCAAGGTCCATTCTGCCACTTTTTGTCTATTTCAAGGTCACACGCCAGTTCTCGCTCGTCAGCAATCAACAATCATGTCATCTATTAACAGTGTTGCCAACCTAGCCTAACATCCGTTATCAGTCAATCCAGTGTTGCCAACATCTGTCAAACTTACCCGACAGTAGATGGTGCAAGAATTACTAACTACATACCATCTGCATAGCCCAACCTCACGAGCTACATGCCGCCATACAACCCAGGCAACCCACCATACACCTAACTTGTTACGCATAGATACTTTTAATTATCGTTTCTATCACTTCTACTTAGTCAACCCAACATACACCCATACTGATATATTTTTTCTACTGAAAAAAAAAGTTTGAAATGGCCGGGGATCGAACCGGGGACCTCATGCATACAATACATCGTTGCTAACCGCTACTCCATTGAGCCTTTTAAAAATATGTTGCAGGATACCTTATAAAAAAAAATAATTATATTTAAGAATGGAAATTTATGTGTTCAATATGTGTTTACCGGATAGTAGTAAGGCGAATAATAAAAAAAAAGATATTAACATATTGTTGGTTCGAATTATGAAATAACTCTGAGTTTCCTAAAATTTAAATATGTATTTCAGTGGACGGTATGGTATATTTTGTATTAATTGCTAATATGAAAGGGTTGTGGGATCATTGCAGTTAAATCTGTGTAATAAATTTGAGATTAAATCGGCTTCGACGAATATACTTATGAATACCATTTTTAACTCTGTTGAGAATCAAACTAAAATACATTAAATTATAAGTATATGGGGTATGGTACGATCACAAACATTCAAAATACATCGACACATGAGCTGGTTAAAAACGAATGTATGCATTTATTTACTTATACGAGAACTTAATTATCAGCGTTTATCAAATACGTTATAGGTATACCATGTGTTGAGATTACTGCTCTAGTTACTTAGCTTATTTTCAGTTAACTGGTAACATCAATTTAGTCACGAGGGTATTATTGAAGATTGCCGGACAGCCGCGAGATTAGTGTGCCTCCACATTCTTGCATCAGTTAAGTCGTTGTCTTTCCGGTCACGCAGTGGATGTGTGACCACTGAAGGGCGTTCAACCATGAAACTTAGCCGATTAGCGTGGAATAAATAACGGTAAATGAGGGGTGAATCGGTGAAATGGAAAGTAGTAGGACCTTAAATGGTGTTACAAGAAGCCACTTGCTGCCGACACGCTACAGAATGAATAGAGTATAGTGGTGCCTCGTGACCAAAATATTGGGGTTCATAATGACACAATATAGATATCAGTACATATTTAGGTAACCAAATTTCAGTGATGTAGTTGTGGTAAATCTATATAATACATAATTGCTATTAGTAGATTAAATGGGTCATGGAATATACTTAGGAATTTCAATGCTAAAAATTATGTTGAAAATAAAACCGAATTACATTAATTTATAGGTATACAGGGTATGGGTACGATTATAAATAATTCAAAGTGAATAGTACCCTACTACTTTTCTGTTTCATTAGGTAGACAAGTGTTATCGCATAAATACTACTTGAATTCCACTTAAATACTACTTGATACTACTTGAAGACTATTTGAATACTACTTGAATACTACCTGAATACTATTTGAATACTACTGGAATACTACTGGAATACTACTTGAATACTATCCGAACACTACTTAAATACGATTTAAAAACAATAGACCTACTAGAAATAGACCTATCTAGAAATACATAAAATGTTAGTTTTAGATTATAAAAACGCGTTATTTATGTAAAAATATTTCATTTAAAGTATCGCACCCCTTTTCCAATAGTGCCATATCCCTAAAAAAAATTAAATTGATTTCTTTGCCCCAACGTATACATTATGAACATGCCTACAATATATAAAAGTGCCATATCATTAGTTCTATTAAATTCCGCGCGAGACACCATCAACAGTAGGTACTGTCATATCACATATCATTTTTTTGTTTTAAGCTTATCTGTGTAGATTTCATATTACATTACATGTATCATTAATCAGTAGAGACATCTTTAATCAATATGTATACCGAATTTGGTAAGCACAAGTACTGAAAATGCTGCTCAAAAAATATTACATCCACAATCGTGTTTGTTTCGCTTCTCCTGTAAAATTAACATTTAAAAAGGTTATGGCAATATTGAAACAGGAGTGCGATATGTGTATTGTGTAATAAATATTTGGGCCAATATAAAGAGTTAAATGAGTCTATGAATGTTAACACCTAAAAACTCTAATGGAGAATAAAATTAAATTTTTCTAAAAAAACAGGAAGTTTTTAAAAATAACACATACATTAACCTAAATAGTTATGTTATTGGTATAATATAATAATATAATATATATATTTTTTTTCTTTAAGAATTTTCAGAGAAATAATGTCTTGGGTATACCATCTTTTTTCATTTTGTAATGGTAATTTCTATGTATCTACTTCATTATATAATGTAATTATATTGTATCTACCTCACACAATAAGTAAAAGATTTTAATAACTAATAATAATACTTTTGCTAATGGAATCTGTATTTTAATTTTATTTAATTTAGACAAAAAAACATTCTCAAAAAAAATTTAAATAACTAGTGGATTCAAGAAAACACCACAAACATACAGAAAAAATGCAATATCTTTGAGACAGGATTAGGCCTTTCATATATAGTCAAATACTTGACTACGACTGGTCAATGCCTAAATATGGAAGCATCTTCATAATATGGGGCTCTCAATATACACATTTTGCAAGGAGTGCGAACAAGAAAATGAGACCATCGAGCATGTCACCCTACGATTTATTAAAAGATTTGTATTCAGCGAATATCGGCTAACACCGACCGATATGAAAGAAGCATCTCTTGGCGGCGTTGTCACCTACATTAAATCTGTAGGCTGGCTCACGAGCTTGGTGCTTATCATCTTAGAAGGATGCGCAATGAGCCCTAGTGAGGTTTAAGTGTCGTGAGGTAACTCACCCTCCATGCGTTACAGGTGCCTTTCATACATAAAAGACACCTAAAAATGTCAAATAACTGACATATAAAACTCAAAAAAGGCTAAAAATAATTCATTTCAATACAAAATACATACAAAGATGGAAAATAGCATCAGAATAATTACAATATCTTTCTTATGTGAAAGACACCAAAAATTTAAATTTAAAACATAAAAAATAAATAAAACGCAGACACATTGGCACACAATGTAATGAACTAAACTATTTATTATGTTTGTCTTTAGTGGAGATCTACGTATAATACGCAAACCTTGAAGTCGGGTAAAAAAAGGGCCGGGTCGTCTAGGAATCTAATTGGGCTGTGATTAGTAGAAATATGTATATTTTATGGTCGCCATCTATAACGAAGTTTAGGCAGTCGTGCTTTTGTCCTTGTGATGAGATTTGGTAGAACCCTGCTTTTAATAGTTTTCGGGATAATATTGTAGGTAGAAAACTACACTATTTTGAGAACAAAATAAGTAAATATTTGATGAAATAATTGGCTGTATATTATAAATACTAAAATATCGAATGCATAGTGAATTAGTAGTCATTTTTATACATATGCTAGGCTTTTTTTTAATTATATCTAGAATCCAGTCCGTTATAACCTAACAGATGACAAATAAATATTTAAATAAATCTATAGATGTATGTAATAATTACTAAAATATTGAAAGCATATTAAATTAGTAGTCACATATATTACTTGAAGGTGAAAGACAATACAAATTTGCTATTATACCTATTATATTAGAAAATACAGATGAACTATGATCAATTTTTCATTAATACTAGCGTTTCAATACAATTAATCCAAGTTAATTTTAACAAAAAACATACACATAATCCCAAGTTGGCCATAAATAAAGGGTTATAGAGGTAGATATTTTAAGAAAAATCAATAGATCGAGAGGTCGACACGATACACCTTCGTCTCCTGATTTGCTTTACTAAAACTCGAAGCCGCTATTGCGATACCTACCTACTTAACCGCAAAATTATATTTCTGGGGTAGATCTTTTTTGTATTTAGGTAAAAACAGTATTAAGTCCAAAAATTAACTATTGCACATATAGTTATGATTCCATTTTAAACGTCACGTCACGCGCGAACCCGGCGAGATAAGTGTCATACCTCTGTAATTTTTTTGTATCATTGTATTTATACACATGTTATATGGGGGATGTTATTTCATATTGGATATAACAAAGAATAATCAACAGTGTAGCCATTTAGGGTGACAAGTTGCCAAAATGATGATTTTTTTTGTCTCTATGAGATAATAAAACGCCAATTTTTAACGACTTTTTATAGGTGAAAAATTTTTTGTATTCATAGAAACATATCAATATTTTCATACACGTCTTATACAGTAGATAGGAAAAAATAACAATAATTATTTTTGTTGTTATTAGGTACCCCTCATGGAAACGCGGACGTAGAAAGAGTATTTTCAAATAAGTTAGATGTAAAAAAAAACAAAAATAATAAAATGAGTATTGAATTATTGAGGGGCATATTGGGAGTTAATTTATATTTTAAAAAATAAATAAATATTGATATTTAAGTTATGAAATCAGCGAGAAACAATTCATAAAAATGAATAATATTTATAAAGATGCATCAAAAACCAGGAAAGATTATATCAAGTTCAGATTCAGACGGTGAATCATATTAAAACAATTTTTTTATTAAATATTTATTCTTTGCGTATTATGCTTTTTTCCCCAAAAACACATTTTTTTCTTTAATATTAACAGTTATCCGATCCGAATATCCCAAAAAAAATCTGTAGGAGCAAAGTGGTGACTTTTCATACTGCTCGATAGCGACTTTTTACTTTGTTACTCTAGCAGCACTGATAGTAAGTCAGTCGCCTCCCATTGTCTCCGGTGTTTAGAAGTTAAGCGCTACTATTATATGAATACCAAAAGCTAAGTGTTGTCAGCCAAAACATAAGTATGTAGGGTCCGATTACAATTAGAAAAACACAGCTACGTCATCATTTGCCAAAGAAATTAATTGGTTACCGCCGCCTACTGGGGGTTTAGTAAAGTATTAATTTTATAGGAAATATTGTTTTATACCTGATAACTTAGTCACTTTTTATTTATTTATTGATATTTTATAGATATGTACTCGAAATTCAAAATAATGGTTATGACGTAACGGTGTTCTTCTAATTATAATCAGACCCTACCTATTTAACGCTTTACTTAACTTATTAACAAAGTAGGTACTCATTTTTAAATAAAAAGAAATGGCTGTGTTGGATTACTTTTTAACATTTTATCGCAATTGAGCACATAATGTTGGTAGACGTATTCTATACTTGCCGTTGTTTAGGTACTCGGAATTACTAAGTAGGTAATTGACTTAATTGCCTAACAAAAATTGTACAGATTTATTCCACATTTTTAATAAAACATATACCTTTTAATATCGATACCTTTTCGGCAGACTATTATTAGGGTCATTTGAACAAATGAGGCTTACGTTACTCTGGTTAAAAAGTATCGATATAAAGATATTTTACTTACTACCTACAATATAAAAAACAATTACTCATACTCATTACAATCCAATATAATGTACCTCTGCACCTTTAACAAAACAACAATACTTTCAATTGTTTAAATGAATACATAATTTTTTTATTTCGTTTTATTCTATGATCAAAAATATGTGAAATTCCAATTTATTTCCTTATACTCCTCTTGAACGGTTTTTGATAAAAAAAAACAATAAATTTAAGGATAAATACAATATTTATTATTAAATATGCGCCTTAAAAAGTATGTGGGAACGGGAGGAAATTAAAATCGAAGACGTAAAAGTTGTAAAAATTGTTAAAATTGGTTTCCACCCCATTCCAAACATTTTTTCACCTTCGTACGATGGTATGTGTACGGGATCTAGTGGTTGATTGGGGCGGTATCGAATGGGGTGCTGGGCGTACTATTTCTTAGCAATCTTCTTTACTAATTAAAGGATGTTTTGGAATGTAATTACATATGAGAATAATTAATTGTTCTTTAATGAGTAATCTAAGTACCTACCTCTCCGATACTAAATACTATATGGATTATAGTACATACCTATTAGAATTGTTTTTTTATACTTAACGTCTACACTTCTCGAGGCAGACCATCTAACTGATACTGAGGATCTTCTTGCAGTTCTTACCACCCCTACATTAAATAAATTTGAGCATAATGTAATAAGCAGGGAAACCTTAGAAGAAGTGGGGATTTTTGAGGATTTTTGAGGATTTTTGTAACGCACATGTTTTCAAGCAAAGTCAGTTTTTTTTTAGATAGCGGTAGCACACCCAGCATGACTTTTCTGTCCAAAAGTTTTGATGTACGAGGCGGCCTTTGCGCTATTTTCGCAAAGGCCGTGTCGCGTCTTTTATTTTTGTATGACAGACACATTTCTAATCACAGCAACGCCATTCAAATAACGATGACGCTACATTGTATGTATTTTAAATGGGGAATCTCAACTGTGACCTCCGCCAAAAATACTACAAATATCGGTTCAAGAAGAAATGGGAACATAAAAATTTGTCGGCGGAAGGTACACAAACTATGCGTTTTCATTAATAACATATTTATTTTTTAATTAATATGAGCATATAATACATAAAAAATAAGAAAAAAGTGTGATCCTCATTGAAACATAGATAAAAAATGCAATATTTTTGACGTAGGAAAAAGCCATTCATATATAGTTAAAATACTCGACTACAACTAGACAGAATTTGTGCCCGAGTGATCACAGGCATCCTGATTGGTCATTGACAAGTACAGAAACATCTCCATATCATGGAGTTGTCAGAATCCGCATTCTGCAGGGGGTGCGAACAAGAAGATGAGACCATCTTACGTATCCTCTACTATTGCCCAACACTCTCATTTATTAGAATATTTGAGTTCCGCGAGTATCGGCTAACACCGATCGATATAGGAGAAGCACTTCTTGGCTACGTTGTCAAATACATTAATTCATTTTGTATGACGAGAACGTTTCTATTCACGGTAATGCCATTTAAATAATATTGACGTCACAGCATATTTTAAATAGGGAATCTCAACTGCGGCCACTGCCAAACAAACATACTACAAATTTTGGTTAAAAAAAATGAAAATATAAATATTTGCTTGTGGAAGGTACACAAACTATGTGTTTTCGTTAATATTTATTTCTTACTTAATATGAGCATACAATACTATGGCTACACAGAAAGATAGGAAAAAAGGTTGTTTTCTTATTGAAACATACAGAAAAAATGCAATATCTTTGACGCAGCAATAATCCTTTCATGCATAATCAAATACTTGACTACGACTGGGCCATTGCCAAGTATGAAAGCATCTTCATGTAATGGGACTATCAGAATACGCACTCTGCAAGAAATGAGAACAAGAAGATGAGACCATCGAGCATGTCACCCTACGATTTATTAAAAGATTTGCATTCAGCGAATATCGGCTAACACCGACCGATATAAAAGAAGCACCTCTTGGCGGCGTTGTCACTTACATTAAATCTGTAGGCTGGCTCAAGAGCTTGATGCATATCATCTTAGAAGGAAGTACAATGGGCCCTGGTTGAGGCTTAAGTGTCTTGAGGTAACCCACCTTCCATACGTTACAGGTGCCTTCCATGTATAAAAGACACCAAAAAAATTCAAATAACTGGCATAAAATGAGTACAGCTCAAAAAACGGCTAAAAATAATTCATTTCAATACAAAATACATACAAAAATGGAAAATAACATCAGAATAATTACAATATCTTTCTTATGTGAAAGACACCAAAAATATAAATTTAAATTTAAAACAAAAAAATAAGTAAAACGGGGATACATTGGCACACAATGTGTTGAACTAAACTACCTATTGTGTTTGTCTTTAGTGGAGATCTACGTATAATACGCAAACTTTGAAGTCAGGTAAAAAAAGGACAGAGTCGTCTAGGTATCTAGTTGGGCTATGATTAGTAGAAATATATGTTTTTTATGGACACCACCTAAAACTAACTTCAGTGACTCGATAGAACATCGCTTTTAGGATGGTAGGATGGTAAGATTTGGTAGAATCCTGCTTTTTAATGGGATTTGTGCATAGAAACCTGTAATAAATTACCTATTTATAGAATCAAGCTAAGAATTCAGAATAGGTACTATCTATAAAAGTTTATAGAGGTACTACTTTAAGAAAAATCAATAATTGTATGGCGCCAAGAGATTGACACGATACACTATTATCTCGTGATTCGCTTTACCAAAAATCGGAACCATTATTTTGATATGTACCCTAACATTGAAATTATATTTCTGGCGTAGAGTTTTTTTATATTTTGATAAAAATAGTATTAAGTCCAAAAAATTTACTATTGTACATAATATATAGATACGATTCCATACCACAGGTTATGCGCGAACTCGACGAGAGTTCATCGGTTAAGTGTCATATCCCTGTATTTTTTTGTATCGTGGTATTTAGATACACATTATATGAGGAATATTATTTGATGTTGAATGTAACAAGTCAATTAGTCAGTAGTCTTTAGCAGTTAGATGTTTAGAGGTGCTATCATATAAATACAAAAAGCTATGTGTTGTCTGCCGAACTATAAGTATGTATCTATTTAACGCCGCCACCATCTAGTAAACGTTCTTAACTGATTAACAGAGTACTCATATTTAGATAAAAGATGACTGTTTTGATTTACCTAATAACATTTATCCGCAATTTGATACATATTGTTGGTAGGTGTATGCAATGCTTTTACCTGCTGTTTGTAGCTGGTAACAGAGGGTGGGAGGGGCAAGTTGTACTATGTCCCGGCGTTGGGAGCGGACATGTGATCTCTGTTAATTTCGAAGTAAATTTGCATATCGATGGATTTTGCTTTTTATTGATCTCGACGTCTGGACGCATAGATTAGGCTTCCATAGATTCTGCTTCCAGACGTCGAGATCAATAAAAAGCAAAATCCATCAATATGCAAATTTACTTCGAAATTAACAGAGATCACATGTCCGCTCCCAACGCCGGGACATAGTACAACTTGCCCCTCCCACCCTCTGTTACCAGCTACAAACAGCAGGTAAAAGCATTGCATACACCTACCAACAATATGTATCAAATTGCGGATAAATGTTATTAGGTAAATCAAAACAGTCATCTTTTATCTAAATATGAGTACTCTGTTAATCAGTTAAGAACGTTTACTAGATGGTGGCGGCGTTAAATAGATACATACTTATAGTTCGGCAGACAACACATAGCTTTTTGTATTTATATGATAGCACCTCTAAACATCTAACTGCTAAAGACTACTGACTAATTGACTTGTTACATTCAACATCAAATAATATTCCTCATATAATGTGTATCTAAATACCACGATACAAAAAAATACAGGGATATGACACTTAACCGATGAACTCTCGTCGAGTTCGCGCATAACCTGTGGTATGGAATCGTATCTATATATTATGTACAATAGTAAATTTTTTGGACTTAATACTATTTTTATCAAAATATAAAAAAACTCTACGCCAGAAATATAATTTCAATGTTAGGGTACATATCAAAATAATGGTTCCGATTTTTGGTAAAGCGAATCACGAGATAATAGTGTATCGTGTCAATCTCTTGGCGCCATACAATTATTGATTTTTCTTAAAGTATGTATACCTCTATAAACTTTTATAGATAGTACCTATTCTGAATTCTTAGCTTGATTCTATAAATAGGTAATTTATTACAGGTTTCTATGCACAAATCCCATTAAAAAGCAGGATTCTACCAAATCTTACCATCCTACCATCCTAAAAGCGATGTTCTATCGAGTCACTGAAGTTAGTTTTAGGTGGTGTCCATAAAAAACATATATTTCTACTAATCATAGCCCAACTAGATACCTAGACGACTCTGTCCTTTTTTTACCTGACTTCAAAGTTTGCGTATTATACGTAGATCTCCACTAAAGACAAACACAATAGGTAGTTTAGTTCAACACATTGTGTGCCAATGTATCCCCGTTTTACTTATTTTTTTGTTTTAAATTTAAATTTATATTTTTGGTGTCTTTCACATAAGAAAGATATTGTAATTATTCTGATGTTATTTTCCATTTTTGTATGTATTTTGTATTGAAATGAATTATTTTTAGCCGTTTTTTGAGCTGTACTCATTTTATGCCAGTTATTTGAATTTTTTTGGTGTCTTTTATACATGGAAGGCACCTGTAACGTATGGAAGGTGGGTTACCTCAAGACACTTAAGCCTCAACCAGGGCCCATTGTACTTCCTTCTAAGATGATATGCATCAAGCTCTTGAGCCAGCCTACAGATTTAATGTAAGTGACAACGCCGCCAAGAGGTGCTTCTTTTATATCGGTCGGTGTTAGCCGATATTCGCTGAATGCAAATCTTTTAATAAATCGTAGGGTGACATGCTCGATGGTCTCATCTTCTTGTTCTCATTTCTTGCAGAGTGCGTATTCTGATAGTCCCATTACATGAAGATGCTTTCATACTTGGCAATGGCCCAGTCGTAGTCAAGTATTTGATTATGCATGAAAGGATTATTGCTGCGTCAAAGATATTGCATTTTTTCTGTATGTTTCAATAAGAAAACAACCTTTTTTCCTATCTTTCTGTGTAGCCATAGTATTGTATGCTCATATTAAGTAAGAAATAAATATTAACGAAAACACATAGTTTGTGTACCTTCCACAAGCAAATATTTATATTTTCATTTTTTTTAACCAAAATTTGTAGTATGTTTGTTTGGCAGTGGCCGCAGTTGAGATTCCCTATTTAAAATATGCTGTGACGTCAATATTATTTAAATGGCATTACCGTGAATAGAAACGTTCTCGTCATACAAAATGAATTAATGTATTTGACAACGTAGCCAAGAAGTGCTTCTCCTATATCGATCGGTGTTAGCCGATACTCGCGGAACTCAAATATTCTAATAAATGAGAGTGTTGGGCAATAGTAGAGGATACGTAAGATGGTCTCATCTTCTTGTTCGCACCCCCTGCAGAATGCGGATTCTGACAACTCCATGATATGGAGATGTTTCTGTACTTGTCAATGACCAATCAGGATGCCTGTGATCACTCGGGCACAAATTCTGTCTAGTTGTAGTCGAGTATTTTAACTATATATGAATGGCTTTTTCCTACGTCAAAAATATTGCATTTTTTATCTATGTTTCAATGAGGATCACACTTTTTTCTTATTTTTTATGTATTATATGCTCATATTAATTAAAAAATAAATATGTTATTAATGAAAACGCATAGTTTGTGTACCTTCCGCCGACAAATTTTTATGTTCCCATTTCTTCTTGAACCGATATTTGTAGTATTTTTGGCGGAGGTCACAGTTGAGATTCCCCATTTAAAATACATACAATGTAGCGTCATCGTTATTTGAATGGCGTTGCTGTGATTAGAAATGTGTCTGTCATACAAAAATAAAAGACGCGACACGGCCTTTGCGAAAATAGCGCAAAGGCCGCCTCGTACATCAAAACTTTTGGACAGAAAAGTCATGCTGGGTGTGCTACCGCTATCTAAAAAAAAACTGACTTTGCTTGAAAACATGTGCGTTACAAAAATCCTCAAAAATCCTCAAAAATCCCCACTTCTTCTAAGGTTTCCCTGCTTATTACATTATGCTCAAATTTATTTAATGTAGGGGTGGTAAGAACTGCAAGAAGATCCTCAGTATCAGTTAGATGGTCTGCCTCGAGAAGTGTAGACGTTAAGTATAAAAAAACAATTCTAATAGGTATGTACTATAATCCATATAGTATTTAGTATCGGAGAGGTAGGTACTTAGATTACTCATTAAAGAACAATTAATTATTCTCATATGTAATTACATTCCAAAACATCCTTTAATTAGTAAAGAAGATTGCTAAGAAATAGTACGCCCAGCACCCCATTCGATACCGCCCCAATCAACCACTAGATCCCGTACACATACCATCGTACGAAGGTGAAAAAATGTTTGGAATGGGGTGGAAACCAATTTTAACAATTTTTACAACTTTTACGTCTTCGATTTTAATTTCCTCCCGTTCCCACATACTTTTTAAGGCGCATATTTAATAATAAATATTGTATTTATCCTTAAATTTATTGTTTTTTTTTATCAAAAACCGTTCAAGAGGAGTATAAGGAAATAAATTGGAATTTCACATATTTTTGATCATAGAATAAAACGAAATAAAAAAATTATGTATTCATTTAAACAATTGAAAGTATTGTTGTTTTGTTAAAGGTGCAGAGGTACATTATATTGGATTGTAATGAGTATGAGTAATTGTTTTTTATATTGTAGGTAGTAAGTAAAATATCTTTATATCGATACTTTTTACCAGAGTAACGTAAGCCTCATTTGTTCAAATGACCCTAATAATAGTCTGCCGAAAAGGTATCGATATTAAAAGGTATATGTTTTATTAAAAATGTGGAATAAATCTGTACAATTTTTGTTAGGCAATTAAGTCAATTACCTACTTAGTAATTCCGAGTACCTAAACAACGGCAAGTATAGAATACGTCTACCAACATTATGTGCTCAATTGCGATAAAATGTTAAAAAGTAATCCAACACAGCCATTTCTTTTTATTTAAAAATGAGTACCTACTTTGTTAATAAGTTAAGTAAAGCGTTAAATAGGTAGGGTCTGATTATAATTAGAAGAACACCGTTACGTCATAACCATTATTTTGAATTTCGAGTACATATCTATAAAATATCAATAAATAAATAAAAAGTGACTAAGTTATCAGGTATAAAACAATATTTCCTATAAAATTAATACTTTACTAAACCCCCAGTAGGCGGCGGTAACCAATTAATTTCTTTGGCAAATGATGACGTAGCTGTGTTTTTCTAATTGTAATCGGACCCTACATACTTATGTTTTGGCTGACAACACTTAGCTTTTGGTATTCATATAATAGTAGCGCTTAACTTCTAAACACCGGAGACAATGGGAGGCGACTGACTTACTATCAGTGCTGCTAGAGTAACAAAGTAAAAAGTCGCTATCGAGCAGTATGAAAAGTCACCACTTTGCTCCTACAGATTTTTTTTGGGATATTCGGATCGGATAACTGTTAATATTAAAGAAAAAAATGTGTTTTTGGGGAAAAAAGCATAATACGCAAAGAATAAATATTTAATAAAAAAATTGTTTTAATATGATTCACCGTCTGAATCTGAACTTGATATAATCTTTCCTGGTTTTTGATGCATCTTTATAAATATTATTCATTTTTATGAATTGTTTCTCGCTGATTTCATAACTTAAATATCAATATTTATTTATTTTTTAAAATATAAATTAACTCCCAATATGCCCCTCAATAATTCAATACTCATTTTATTATTTTTGTTTTTTTTTACATCTAACTTATTTGAAAATACTCTTTCTACGTCCGCGTTTCCATGAGGGGTACCTAATAACAACAAAAATAATTATTGTTATTTTTTCCTATCTACTGTATAAGACGTGTATGAAAATATTGATATGTTTCTATGAATACAAAAAATTTTTCACCTATAAAAAGTCGTTAAAAATTGGCGTTTTATTATCTCATAGAGACAAAAAAAATCATCATTTTGGCAACTTGTCACCCTAAATGGCTACACTGTTGATTATTCTTTGTTATATCCAATATGAAATAACATCCCCCATATAACATGTGTATAAATACAATGATACAAAAAAATTACAGAGGTATGACACTTATCTCGCCGGGTTCGCGCGTGACGTGACGTTTAAAATGGAATCATAACTATATGTGCAATAGTTAATTTTTGGACTTAATACTGTTTTTACCTAAATACAAAAAAGATCTACCCCAGAAATATAATTTTGCGGTTAAGTAGGTAGGTATCGCAATAGCGGCTTCGAGTTTTAGTAAAGCAAATCAGGAGACGAAGGTGTATCGTGTCGACCTCTCGATCTATTGATTTTTCTTAAAATATCTACCTCTATAACCCTTTATTTATGGCCAACTTGGGATTATGTGTATGTTTTTTGTTAAAATTAACTTGGATTAATTGTATTGAAACGCTAGTATTAATGAAAAATTGATCATAGTTCATCTGTATTTTCTAATATAATAGGTATAATAGCAAATTTGTATTGTCTTTCACCTTCAAGTAATATATGTGACTACTAATTTAATATGCTTTCAATATTTTAGTAATTATTACATACATCTATAGATTTATTTAAATATTTATTTGTCATCTGTTAGGTTATAACGGACTGGATTCTAGATATAATTAAAAAAAAGCCTAGCATATGTATAAAAATGACTACTAATTCACTATGCATTCGATATTTTAGTATTTATAATATACAGCCAATTATTTCATCAAATATTTACTTATTTTGTTCTCAAAATAGTGTAGTTTTCTACCTACAATATTATCCCGAAAACTATTAAAAGCAGGGTTCTACCAAATCTCATCACAAGGACAAAAGCACGACTGCCTAAACTTCGTTATAGATGGCGACCATAAAATATACATATTTCTACTAATCACAGCCCAATTAGATTCCTAGACGACCCGGCCCTTTTTTTACCCGACTTCAAGGTTTGCGTATTATACGTAGATCTCCACTAAAGACAAACATAATAAATAGTTTAGTTCATTACATTGTGTGCCAATGTGTCTGCGTTTTATTTATTTTTTATGTTTTAAATTTAAATTTTTGGTGTCTTTCACATAAGAAAGATATTGTAATTATTCTGATGCTATTTTCCATCTTTGTATGTATTTTGTATTGAAATGAATTATTTTTAGCCTTTTTTGAGTTTTATATGTCAGTTATTTGACATTTTTAGGTGTCTTTTATGTATGAAAGGCACCTGTAACGCATGGAGGGTGAGTTACCTCACGACACTTAAACCCCACTAGGGCTCATTGCGCATCCTTCTAAGATGATAAGCACCAAGCTCGTGAGCCAGCCTACAGATTTAATGTAGGTGACAACGCCGCCAAGAGATGCTTCTTTCATATCGGTCGGTGTTAGCCGATATTCGCTGAATACAAATCTTTTAATAAATCGTAGGGTGACATGCTCGATGGTCTCATTTTCTTGTTCGCACTCCTTGCAAAATGTGTATATTGAGAGCCCCATATTATGAAGATGCTTCCATATTTAGGCATTGACCAGTCGTAGTCAAGTATTTGACTATATATGAAAGGCCTAATCCTGTCTCAAAGATATTGCATTTTTTCTGTATGTTTGTGGTGTTTTCTTGAATCCACTAGTTATTTAAATTTTTTTTGAGAATGTTTTTTTGTCTAAATTAAATAAAATTAAAATACAGATTCCATTAGCAAAAGTATTATTATTAATTATTAAAATCTTTTACTTATTGTGTGAGGTAGATACAATATAATTACATTATATAATGAAGTAGATACATAGAAATTACCATTACAAAATGAAAAAAGATGGTATACCCAAGACATTATTTCTCTGAAAATTCTTAAAGAAAAAAATATATATTATATTATATTATACCAATAACATAACTATTTAGGTTAATGTATGTGTTATTTTTAAAAACTTCCTGTTTTTTTAGAAAAATTTAATTTTATTCTCCATTAGAGTTTTTAGGTGTTAACATTCATAGACTCATTTAACTCTTTATATTGGCCCAAATATTTATTACACAATACACATATCGCACTCCTGTTTCAATATTGCCATAACCTTTTTAAATGTTAATTTTACAGGAGAAGCGAAACAAACACGATTGTGGATGTAATATTTTTTGAGCAGCATTTTCAGTACTTGTGCTTACCAAATTCGGTATACATATTGATTAAAGATGTCTCTACTGATTAATGATACATGTAATGTAATATGAAATCTACACAGATAAGCTTAAAACAAAAAAATGATATGTGATATGACAGTACCTACTGTTGATGGTGTCTCGCGCGGAATTTAATAGAACTAATGATATGGCACTTTTATATATTGTAGGCATGTTCATAATGTATACGTTGGGGAAAAGAAATCAATTTAATTTTTTTTAGGGATATGGCACTATTGGAAAAGGGGTGCGATATTTTAAATGAAATATTTTTACATAAATAACGCGTTTTTATAATCTAAAACTAACATTTTATGTATTTCTAGATAGGTCTATTTCTAGTAGGTCTATTGTTTTTAAATCGTATTTAAGTAGTGTTCGGATAGTATTCAAGTAGTATTCCAGTAGTATTCCAGTAGTATTCAAATAGTATTCAGGTAGTATTCAAGTAGTATTCAAATAGTCTTCAAGTAGTATCAAGTAGTATTTAAGTGGAATTCAAGTAGTATTTATGCGATAACACTTGTCTACCTAATGAAACAGAAAAGTAGTAGGGTACTATTCACTTTGAATTATTTATAATCGTACCCATACCCTGTATACCTATAAATTAATGTAATTCGGTTTTATTTTCAACATAATTTTTAGCATTGAAATTCCTAAGTATATTCCATGACCCATTTAATCTACTAATAGCAATTATGTATTATATAGATTTACCACAACTACATCACTGAAATTTGGTTACCTAAATATGTACTGATATCTATATTGTGTCATTATGAACCCCAATATTTTGGTCACGAGGCACCACTATACTCTATTCATTCTGTAGCGTGTCGGCAGCAAGTGGCTTCTTGTAACACCATTTAAAGTCCTACTACTTTCCATTTCACCGATTCACCCCTCATTTACCGTCATTTATTCCACGCTAATCGGCTAAGTTTCATGGTTGAACGCCCTTCAGTGGTCACACATCCACTGCGTGACCGGAAAGACAACGACTTAACTGATGCAAGAATGTGGAGGCACACTAATCTCGCGGCTGTCCGGCAATCTTCAATAATACCCTCGTGACTAAATTGATGTTACCAGTTAACTGAAAATAAGCTAAGTAACTAGAGCAGTAATCTCAACACATGGTATACCTATAACGTATTTGATAAACGCTGATAATTAAGTTCTCGTATAAGTAAATAAATGCATACATTCGTTTTTAACCAGCTCATGTGTCGATGTATTTTGAATGTTTGTGATCGTACCATACCCCATATACTTATAATTTAATGTATTTTAGTTTGATTCTCAACAGAGTTAAAAATGGTATTCATAAGTATATTCGTCGAAGCCGATTTAATCTCAAATTTATTACACAGATTTAACTGCAATGATCCCACAACCCTTTCATATTAGCAATTAATACAAAATATACCATACCGTCCACTGAAATACATATTTAAATTTTAGGAAACTCAGAGTTATTTCATAATTCGAACCAACAATATGTTAATATCTTTTTTTTTATTATTCGCCTTACTACTATCCGGTAAACACATATTGAACACATAAATTTCCATTCTTAAGGGCGCAGTATCACTGTATTTTTCATATAAGAAGCAAGGGTTCACCATTTCCGATTGCATTTAAATCCCGCTAAATGTATTAAAATGAATCTTCTACCAGCTTAAAGTATAAGGTTTGGAGAATGAAATCTCCTATTTTTTATTTGTCCTGTTTATACACTGAATTTTAAAAAAAATCATAAAAAGTGATTTTAAAACCACAGGCTAAAAAGTAGGAGATTTCATTCTACATATTTTTCCAAGTATCCCGCCAAAATATTTCTAAATTTTATTGCGTATTTTTCAAATCTAACTGGAAATACGATTAACAAATATTTGATAAATTTATTTGTCAAATTAGAGATTTTCTATGAATTCCTGTAATTGTGTATAGTTCATGTAGTTCATCTATTTTTAAGAAGATGTCACCGTAAAAAAAATCTAGCTACTCTGTTTTAGAGATGGTTTTAATAGGTAAATGATTGTTTAGAGGTACCAATTTTTGAAACAATGATACAGCTGTATGCCGTCTTTTATTGTTTCGTGATTTTCATATATATTTGTCTCGCTTTGCGTTCCAAATACAAAATTATCGATTTTTGTTCCTTGCGTATGAACAAGTATTGGCCACGTTGCCAGATGTACAATAAATATCGATTTATACGATAATTTCACAATTTTTTCTCAGGCGAATTTAATTTTAAAGTGGGTGAAATGTGAAATGCGGGAGAGGAACTTTATTGCATTGAGATGTAATTTGAATCCGAATGACCTGGCATCACTGTATGGTACGCACGTAATATTTGCGGGACTTGCTTTCTTCTAATGAATGTTATTTTATCTTTATAAGGAACTTTATTTCTGAGTTAACACGTTGACTGCTATGTGTATATGTACCCTTGTGTATGTCCCATTAGTGCGTAATTGTTCAATATTTTAAATTGTGTTAAAGACACGCAAACATGTTTCAAAGAAAAGTTATATGGATTTAGAAAATACATATTTTAAAAATATTTTTGGATATACAGGGTGTTATATTTTTGCCTGACATATTTTTTAAATAGAACAACATGTATTTTATTTCAGTTTTAGAATGATTTGGTAATACTGTATTCAAGCCTAGAATGTTTAAAAAAACTATTACAGGTTTGCCAAGCAATTAAATTTTTATGAAATTAGAGAATGATATGCAGACCCCAAATTAAATTATCATAATTTGGGTAGGATTACATTAATTTCATAATTGTTTAATATACAGACTTGTAGCACATTAAGATAACAAATAGTGTTGATAGTGCTGGATTCTTTTATACCGAGTGTTTTGAAACTTGTCTTATATATGGCTACTTTGAGGTTTAATTTACTTAATTTTTTCAAAGGCAACATATTTTAGCATACAATTCCTTATAAATTTGCCTGTTCAACAATACCAACATGTTAGAGAATAACACCCTGCAGGTAGTTATACATATTTGATTGTTTTCAGGTTGTCAAATAATTTTAATTGACTTCATTCATTTGCTATGTTATATGTAGGGTGTATCAAAGCGCGAGGTTACGATTTTTTTAATTGTTTCAATGGAATTCACTGTATTAATTAATTGGTGGTATAACATAGAGAGTATCACATTTAAAAAATTGAGAAAATCGTAACCTCAAATTTTGACACATTCTATATACAACATATCAAATGAATCAAATTGAAAATATTGTTCGACGATGTAAAAACAATCAAATATGTATAACAACCTGCAGGGTGTTTTGCTTTAAAAATGCACACTGCATATTTATGAATAATTGTTAAATATGGTCATACAACTTTTATATTATTTTTTTTTTCGTATTTCCTATTATAAAACTCATGTGTTATTGACTATCATATTGGTATCGTTGGATATGTAAATTTATAAGGAATTGTATGTTTAAATAACATACAGCGTGTGACATTTGAAAAAATTAAATAAATTTAACTTGGAATTAGCCATATTTAAGACTTGTTTTTCAAAACACTCTGTATAAAATAATCCAGTTCTATCACCACTATTCGTTAGCTTAGTATCTTATTACTATTTTTTTAAATTAAATTATAATTTAATTTAGGGTCTGCATCATTTTCTAATTTCATAAAAAAATTAATTTATTGGCAACCCTGCAATATTTGTTAATAAAGTTCTAGGGTTAAATGCAGTATTACAGCATTGCATGCAGCATTCTAAAACTGAAGTAAAATACAGGGTTTTTTATTTAAAAAATATACCTTTTTATTTGTCAGACAAAAACGCAAAACACATGTATGTCTAAAAATATCTTTAAAATACCCATTTTTGAAATTCATATAACTTTTTATTTAGAAATTATTTACGTGTCCATAACACAAATTGAAATATTGAACAATTACGCACTAATGTATGTCCAGGGCCGACTAGAGGGGGGGTAGCCGGGACTAATTCCCAGGGCCCGGGCTTAAATGGGGGCCCGGCAGCGCTGTAAGGGGGCCCGGCAAAGTTTTTTTTTGTTCTGCATGAGAAATTCGACACAAGATGAGAGAGGGAAGTTAAGTTTAAATTAATTAAAAGTTTTAACCTAGAGAAGTTTTATTCGGGTGAGGACTTTTTTTTTGTTTAGAAGATGAAGTAATTGAAAGGGAGAATAGTTTTTGATGTAAAGACCTTTTAAATTCTATTTCAGTAGAAGAGGAACAGTTTTTGGTTAAATATTTTTTTGTCACATGGCCCGATCTAGCGAATTGTCCTGGGGTCCGGCCTGGCTCTCGGCGGCCCTATGTATGTCCTGAATATATTATTAACAATATATGCACGCCACATATGTTTGTAATAATTTAATCCCGCGCCGCGTGTATGTATTTTATTTGCGCATCTATTAGATATTGTAGTTTACCTAAGTATTTACTTAAACTACTTAAAACGTAAAAACAGACTTAAATTTTTAGAAAAACTACTTCGGCTCAGCAGACCCGACTACAACATTTGCTTCGGCAGACAACGTGTTTTAAATGCTTTTTTATTTATTTGTTGTTTAATGTGTATTTGGTTATTAATATTTCAAAAATGCTTATTTTTCTTATTGATTAATCTAAAATGAACACGTAATTTTTATTAATAATTGAAAATAGTACTGTAATTCTAAATTGATAAAAAAAAATTATAATAAAAACTTAATATGAAAACATAAATTACGACTCTACAAATGAAGTAAATTTTTATAATTAATTTCTCTTTTCTTACAAAAACATTATCTCAGCAATATGTCATAAGTTGCATACACACAGTATGTCTATGTAAGTTGACAGCATATAGAAAACTTTTTTTATTATTCATTTTATGTAAAAGTTATTCTTTATAAAAATGTATGCATGGTCTAACAGAAAATGCAACCACCCGATATCAAATTTTATCAGTCGGTTTTACAAGGTTTGTCAAAAAATTTATTTTCGACAAACCCTATATACGACTGATAAAATTTGATATCAGATGTTTGAATTTTAGGTTTTAGACCATGCATAACTTTTTATGTAAAGTAACTTTTTTTCTAAAATTAATAGACCATTCAATTGTTTATGAAAAATAAGATTTTTTCTTAAAATTCTTAAAAAAGTTTTCCGTATGCCGCCAAGTTACACAAACATACTACATATAAATGAGATTAAATTTGTTGAAAATAAATTTTACTGATGCAGATCTATATAAAGTATTGTGGGTAAATACGGTAATAAAAACACTTTTTTATAATATTTTTCTTTTTTTTTATTTGATTCATTGGCTGCAAGACCTTTCTGTATATACAGGGTATTCCATTAAGAATGGAAGCAACTGAAGATTAACTGATCAGAAATAAGCCGATTAAACGAAACATCCGTAGGTAAAACATTACTCGAAAATCAAAAATTATAAACAGCTACAATTTTTTTTGTTATTCAGTTTAATTTTACTAAATTCGGCAATCGTTATTGGTGTAATAAAATACACCTATCAGCACAAAAAATAAGTTAAATAAGCTTTGCCAGTGGCATACTTCATGGGCAAGTAACACCTTTTTCCCTTCTAAATTTTAGTCCACTGTCCAAAATTTTGATTTTTTTTTATTAAATTTCTAAAAAGAGTACATTATTTATTTGAAAAACATCAAAAAATTTAAAATTTTATGTCTAAATAACTTTTTGGATAGTGACGTAAAATTTAGAAGGGATGCCGTATTACGTACCAATGCTGTACGCCTCTGGAAAAGTTAATTAAAGCAGGTAACTAATTTTTTGCTGATAGGTGGATATTATAACATCAAAACCGTTTGCCAAATTTAGTAAAATTCTTGTGAGTAATAAAAAAATATAGACATAAATATTTTTTGGATTTTAACACCGTAATTCGGAAACGAGAAACATTTTATCTAAACATGATTTGTTTAGTTGTCTTATTTTATTCAGAGAATCGTCAGTTGTTCTATGTCCCATTCTTAACGAAACACCATGTATGGTATAATAGGTCCCTACGTAATGATACGAAGACCTTTATCCTTTGTTGACTGGACACAAGAATGAACAACCAGAGACAATCCAGCGAGACGTGTAACTCAATGTATTTTTTTTGTTCGGTAAAACTTATTTGGGCGATTGTAACCACAACCAGTCTATGATGGCGCCACTAGTAAATAGCGGGAAAATTAAAAATGCTTTAGGGCGGGAAATTCAAACATGGATTCAGAAATCGTTTTTGTATACAACAAATTTACAAGAGAAACAAAAACTGTTTCACTGTTTATTAAAAAATATAAAAGCTTCCAATATCATCAAATTTTTTATCATATAAATAATCATTTTAATAAAGGAAGTTTTAATCAGTTTAATATAAGCAGTGAACATAGTTTTTATTACTCTTGTAAATTTCGCTAAAAAAAACTTGAAAATTCTATTGATTATTAAATATTTAAACTTGGAAAAATAATACACCAAACTCTTTTTCTATAAATTATATTTTTTTAAGGTACAGAAAAACAAACTACAATTGCTATGTTTAGAAAGTACCTCCTATCATTTTGTGACAAATTACAAAGAAAGTAACAGTTGTTATATATTCATAATATATTTAAAAACTAATGTAACAAATATTTTATAAAGCATAGAGTATATCGATACCTTTTTGCCAGACTATCATAAGTGCCATTTGAACAAATGTCGCTTATGTTAGTCTGGCAAAAAGGTATCGATATGTTATGACTGTTTATTTTAATAGAAACCATGGAAATGAAACAAACACACATACACTCAACACAAATGTATAAGGCCTGAGTGGAGTTCCCATCCTGTAAACTGGATCAAAACCTACTAGACCCATTCCGTACACCCCCTGCTAACTCTTCTTAGGGTAATCAAGATCAATAGATTTATATGTCATGCCTTCTAAAATGGAATGAAGGATGACATACTATCATTTAAACAGGACGTTGCTGAAGGCTTACCCCTGTTATTTTGTTTGTTTGTGTATCTTGTGTGTGTGCATTCCTGTTGTGTCCCCAGTCATGTAAAAGTTTTCCTTGCCTCCTAATTTGGTTACTAGGTGGACCTTCTCCAACTAGTAGTCTAATCTATTCTATCTGTTCTGCAGCAGGAGGTACTTTTCAAACATAGCAAATAATATTATTAATAATAAACACTATTTAAAGATAAATACATTTTGGTAATTTTTTTGTCATTGCCCCTTACCTTTCTCTTACACCACCAGGGTATACCTATTTTCCATATTCCCTTAATTATAGATTACCTTACAATGTTCAAATGAATATAACATTTTACTCATGAAAAATCTAATTTCATATTTAACTCTTTTTCAATTTCATTTGAAACAATAATTGGTACCTATATTACAATGTATTATCAAAGAAAATTTCTAATAAAGTTATAGCAAATCCTACTTAAACTACTGGTTGTTCTGCAGGATAAATTAACTTTTCTTGAGATTGATCTCTCTATAAAATCCAAAACCAACCTGATGTCCCCAAATTTATTTTCCAATGCATCCTGATTTAAAATTCTGCCCTTTTGTGATTCAATTTTTTTTTTCTTCCTTTAGAGTGGCTGTTAGAGGTAGGTGTATGTAAGAAATAGCTAATCTCTAATCATTTCAAAAGTACTTTGCCAATACTACATGTGCAGATTTTTTACTCAGCATACATTTAACTTTTCTAGTAGATAGGAACTTTGTGCTGCCATTAAAGCTGTCTAGACATTCATCTACCTACTTAATGAACACAAGTAGCTGTAACAATGGATCTCTGTTCCAATTCACCTAAAATAATTATAGTCATTGTGTAATATATTATTAAACATACACATTATACACATATACATAATAAATTGGAAATTACTTACCTCTAGAAAGAAATGTATACAAAAACGCGAGTTTGGTTCCAGAAATTGCTTCATGCAAAAAATAATATGCAAAAATAAACATTCCCCCCAAAGAAAAATAATTAAACAACAAAATCAGACTAAAAGAAATATACGGGGCCCAAATTAAATTAATTTTAATAAAATGCACATGTTCATAACAACATTCATAACATTGTCAGTTGTCAGTTTTAATACTTTTAATCGATATTTCGACGTCAAAAAACCAGCAACACCAGCGCCCTCTGAAAATGGTGTTAGTTTTATTGGAGAGAGATAGACATATGTAAAGATCAATGTAAAAGAAAAAGAGAGTCATATATGTAATTTAAATGGACCACCGAACATATTTTCCTATTAAGTTACACGTCTCTGTTGTCTCTGGAACAACTAAGTAAATATACCGATATTCCGAATGTAATCCAAAATATTATTTTTATACCTGCTACATCGAAAATATTTGCAAGGTCAAGAACTCGTTTACGTATCATCGCGTAGTGGCTAGGGGTGATGAATTTGTTATTTTATAACAATTACCGTTTAAAATTAATAAAATTATTACGCCATCTGTTGAACAAAAGAACTATTAAATATGGAATATTGCTCCATCTGTTGAACAAAAGGATTCTTAATTTATGACATATAAATGACATCTGTCAAAATTAGTTCATGTTACGAATATTGGGGGTGGTACTGTGGCCTTAAATATAATTATTTTTTTTTATAAGGTATCCTGCAACATATTTTTAAAAGGCTCAATGGAGTAGCGGTTAGCAACGATGTATTGTATGCATGAGGTCCCCGGTTCGATCCCCGGCCATTTCAAACTTTTTTTTTTCAGTAGAAAAAATATATCAGTATGGGTGTATGTTGGGTTGACTAAGTAGAAGTGATAGAAACGATAATTAAAAGTATCTATGCGTAACAAGTTAGGTGTATGGTGGGTTGCCTGGGTTGTATGGCGGCATGTAGCTCGTGAGGTTGGGCTATGCAGATGGTATGTAGTTAGTAATTCTTGCACCATCTACTGTCGGGTAAGTTTGACAGATGTTGGCAACACTGGATTGACTGATAACGGATGTTAGGCTAGGTTGGCAACACTGTTAATAGATGACATGATTGTTGATTGCTGACGAGCGAGAACTGGCGTGTGACCTTGAAATAGACAAAAAGTGGCAGAATGGACCTTGGCGATTTCCCCTGTTAATTTACATAAGAAGTGTGCTTGAACTGTTGCTGCTCCTTTACTGTCATACGTAATTCCTAAGTCTTTGAATTCATATACCCGTTTTAGTGACTCATTATCCATACAGTAATCAAAAATAATTGGATCCTTTTGTCGAGTAATTGACATTACATTGCATTTTTTAATATTAAAGTCTAATTTACATTGAGCACTCCATTCCAATACACTGTTTATATCTTTTTGCAAAGCTGAACAATCTCTAACGGTTTGTATAGGCTTAAATATTTTTACATCATCAGCAAAAAGTAAACATTTGGAATATCTAATAACATCTGGCAAATCATTAATAAATAAGAGGAAAAACAAGGGACCCAAGGTAGATCCCTGTGGAACCCCCGATGAAGCGTGAAATTTACCTGAAGTGTTTCCATCGTGTTTTACTACAAAAAATCGATTTTGTAAATACCTTTTAAAAAGATTCATAATATTTTCAGATAGTCCAAAACGATAAATCTTTTGTAGTAAGACGCCATGATCCACTTTATCAAAGGCCTTGCTAAAATCTGTAAATATTGTGTCTAGTTGAGTCTTATTTTCTAATGAGTCATTTGCTTCGTTGATGTATATTAACAGATTTGAATTCACAGATTTTTTGGATACAAACCCGTGTTGTTGTTCTACAATGGTATTTTCGACAAATGCATACAGTTTACTATAAATAATTTGTTCAAGGAGCACACATAACAGATATCGGCCTATAATTTTTTATACTACGTTTATCCCCAGTTTTATGTATTGGGGTACAAATTGAAGTCTTCCACTGCTCTGGAAAGGCAGCATTATTGATTATCAGATTAAATATGTGCAGTAATGGGTCACGTAACCATTCTTGACAGCCTTTCAGTATGTATGGTGGTAAACCATCTACACCCGCTGATTTTTTTGGTTTAAGCTTTTTAATAGCTTTATTAAAGTCTGAAACAGTTATAGATTTTATTGAAAATGTATCGTTAGCTATATTTTGAAAACTTTTAAAATTTACATTGTAGTCGGTTGCATTTGTGGAGTATACACTGGTAAAAAACTCTGCAAAGCATTGTGCTGTATCTTTGGACGGAATTTCCTTATCGTCGTGAATGTAATTTTCATTAGTTGAACTCTGACCCCTCCTCTTGCTAACATAATTCCAGAAAACATTAATGTCTGTGCTTACCTTATCTTCAATAGATTTAACATAATTTGTATATTCTTTTTTCGTAAGATATTTTAATTTTTTCCTAATCTCTATATATTTTTCAGTATAATAGGCTGAAATGTGCTTTATTTTCCTTAACTTATTCTTTTCCGCAATTAACTCTTTGATTTCTCTATTGTACCATACCGGAAATTTATTGTGATTTTTATATAATTTAAATTCAGGAACACACATTGAAAAAATATTATTTAAAATTTTATAAAAATTATTTAATGCTCTATCTACATTAGATTCTAAACATACCTCATTCCAATTAACGTCCTTGATAAGTTCTGCCATAAGATTGAAATAAGATTTTTTTAAATTATATTTAAAATTGCTGTTACTCTTGGCTTCATGTTCTGATAAGTTTTCTACAAATTGTAGAATAATTTCTAGTGAAGGATGGTATGAGTCCTCAATAATTAAAGGACTTGATGCATGTGTAATATTGCATGATTTTTCGTCTGAACATATTACTAAATCCAAAGTCCTTCCTTGAAAGTTAGTGACATCGTTATACAAGTTAAAAAAATTAAAATTTAAGAAGTAATTTAAAGTAGAAAGTTTTGTATTAAAATTGTGGTTGGGAATGAATGAGCCACTGATTTCCGGTAAGTTAAAGTCTCCGAATATAAAGTTTTCATTAGTCGCAGTAATGTTGTCCTGTAAAAAATGTATGCAAGAATCAAAAACAGCATAAGAGATACCCGGCGGAATATATATACAGGCCAATGTAATTTGTATATGGCTTTTTATCTTAATTTTGAGTATTATTGCCTCAAATTGAGTACTATTCTTTATTACTTTCAGTATTTTAAACTTTTTTTTTAACGCAATAAGTACTCCTCCCCCTTTTACCTTATTGGTTATTTCTTTATTTCTGTCTGCCCTAATTAGGTTGTATTTACTTAAATCAACTAATTCTCCGTCTACTACTCCCTCTCTCAACCATGTCTCCGTCATCAAAACTACATCATAATCTTGTTCACAAGTATTCCTAAATAAATCATGAGTTTTTGTGTTCAATCCCCTGACATTTTGGTAATAAACTAAAAATTCGTTCATTGCATTAAGTGTCCCTGAAAATAGATAATTAATAGAAATTAAAATTAAAATTTTTGGAGTTATTATAATAATAAATCGTTTCCATAAAAATAGTCAACTAAATAGTTAAAAAAAAAAAAAAAAGAATTTATATATATAGCAAACAAATTCATATTTAAGTTTTATTAAATTACGATTCTAAATAGAAAGAATAAAACATTAATGTCCCTATAAAAAAACACATCACCGAAACAACAAAACAATAATGTTTCTATAAAAATAAACCGAACCAAAAACCGATCTTCTAGATAAGAACTTGTTGGCAGTACCATCGTTCAATAGTCCGTAGGCCTATGGTGGAAATATGTTTGATAAATCTCGTTCATCTTTAATGTGTACGACGTCGTTTTTAGATTTAATATATATCCTTCCTCCTCGTGTCCAAACATTTCTGGGATTGAATATTTTTATCGCTTTCATAAATAATTTATAACTCTTTTCAACTAGATCTTCGTTGATGAAAATACCGGTGCCTTTAAGGCATCTTCTTGAATTGAACACTTCGTTTCTTTTTATACAGCTTACAAATTCTACAATTATTGTTCGTGTATAATCTTTCTGTAATTTTCCCACTCGATAAATGTTGTTAATTTCCAGGAATGAACATTTAATTTTTAGATTGTTATTCAATAAATTAATGAAAATCGACAGTAAGTTTTCGTTATCCATTTCTTTAACACCCATTAACCTTATGCGATTTTTTTTTGAAATTATATTCTATATCATCCATTCTCTTTATGTTTTTTTGGATAGCATTTACATTGGTTTCAACCGTTTTATCGAGATTATCAATTTTATGACAAAGACTATCGAATTTTTCACTCATTTGTTCAAACTTGTGGTCAAATTGTTGTTCAATTTTGTTCATGAACTTTTCACATACCTTATTTATAATTGCTTCCATTGCAGACTCATCCATCTTTTGTTGGTTCGCACTTCGAGTACTCACATTCCTGGGCATGGCCTATTGACTATTAAGGTTCCAATGATCGATATTATTTACGGAAACTTTCAATTTCAAATACCACTTATCTCGAGCGAAATTTTTATTCAATTACACTTTTCAACTGTTTGTCACTAATAACTTTATGTGTTGAACAACTTTTATAAATTTAAAGCAACAAAATACCTCCAAAATTAGCCAAAATTCACAGGAGCGCTTGAATACGTTCACACCTGATTGCTGCTCGACATACGACATACGACATTATGGAAGATATATCTCGGTGAGATGGAGTCCATTTTTTTTTAACTAAGTTAGTGGCACTGGATATAAACCAACAGGCCAGTCAATTGTCAGATGAACAAATAAAAGTATCATATAACTAACTTTATTATTTTAAATTATATTAAAGTTGCTCTACCTTAATAGCTAAAATAACCTGAACTTAATATGGTTTAAATGTTTTGTTTATTTTTGTTTTTTTTATTTTTGTTTTTTTTATTTTTGTTTTTTTTTATTTTTGTTTTTTTTTTTATTTTTGTTCTTTTTTATTTTTGTTTTTTTTTATTTTATTTTTTCGTCTCGTTTCACCAGATCCTACATCAGGTTATATTCCAACTATGCAAAGGCGTGTCATTGTCGTTAGAGCAACCTCCTTGATGTAAATATCAAGGGGAGTGAGACTAAGAATGACTGCCATGGCTCTAGTCGATGTTGTTTTTATGGCTCCTGTTATGTATGAGAGAAGAAAAATTAGATAAGCAATTATCTAATTTTTTCATCGTATACAAAGTATTTGGCAGTTTGCGAATCACAGACAGATGGATTGTATTATTCCTCTGTCCAGTCCGCCACGTCTGTGGTGTTCGAGTCAGAGAACCTATAATATAAAAATACTTTTGAATCGAGCCGCCTTCGAGAAGGGGGTACTTAGAAATCGCGACAGGAACAGTTAGTCGATTCAGAAGCTCCTGTGAGGTTACTGTTTTCTGCCGATATATTCGTGTTTTAACTATAAAAAATTAAATGATAAATTGAAGTTATGTTATAATATTATGAATTTCGGTTCACTATATTGTTTGTTTAAAACAACTAGTTTTTCGGAACGCTTTTTAGAAGGATATATCATATCCAATGAGTATTACAGATCAGTCATTGTAACATTGTATATATTTTGTTTGTAGTTACAACAGCAATTCCGAAAGAGACCTATTAAGTCAGCAAAAAGTAAAAAAAAAATTATATAAGGGTGAAATAAATTACCAAAAATCTCCGTTTCTCATAGAGTCTGAGAAAAAGAAGTTAACAATAATTTATATAACCGTGAATGGTAGAAATAATCAAGTTCCCCAGAAAGCAGTATTTAAGGAAAACGAATTGCAAAACTGGAATCTTATTATGATATACTTGTCTAAAATACTTGATATACCGGAAGGCGTAGAAAGGTAAATAAAAAACGAGATTTTCGGAACATTTTTTTAACACCCTATGGGTGTCTGTTATTTAACAGAAACATTCTTAATTTAAGTTCTTGATGACTAAAAGTCAATCTATCGATGTCCATTAGATTGTTCTGATTACTATGTATAAGTCACTCGCGTACTGAAATCTGCTTTCACACATGTACAGCACACTACACGATGCCAAATTGATTGGTCTTCTTCAATCGTCGGTATTGACTCTGATTGTCCAGCAGCTGAAGAGCTTCTGCATTGCTATGAAGTCAGGCTTTTGATATCTTCTTTCACTTTTGATTTAAAAAAATATGGGAAGCATAAATAAAAGTGTTACATTCCAATCTCAGAAACACATTTGGAAACCTTATGGCTCCCAAGTGCACTGTTAAGGTAATATCTTGTTTTGAGATAAGCAGTAGCCATAACTTGATACCGATCCTTTGACAGGGAGTGTGCAAAAAAAAAACAATTCTGTCATTTTTATGCTCGATGTCCTTTATTTCTAATATTTTTATATGGCACTTATAACTTTTAGCAGCTTTTGTAGCTTAACTTTGTGATTTGTGTCAAATTTAGGCATAAGGATCTATAAAAAGCCCAATATAAAATAATAGTTATTTATGCAAAATGCCTTATTTTTGTAACGAGTGAATATTTGCGGGATGAGCAGAGCGAGGTCCCGCAACATGAACGAATGGGATTGTATTCTTTATGTGACGTCAGCGTTTAGCGTACCGCCGCCATCTCGAATTTTCGAAATGGGAACGTAAGTTGAGTGATACATTAGAGAAAAGCTTATTTTTTCCTCTTTTAAAGAATGCTAAAAAAGTGCCATTTTACTAATGTAATATACACTCCCATTCATCAACCTAAAATACATTCTTACCCTACATGTATAGAATCAGAAAAAATAATATTAATGTAACACCAACCCATTCATCCCTCTAAAATTTCATAATTATGCATTCATTCGTTTCAAAGAAAATTCCTTGTTTTCAGACTTTTTCGCTACCCCGTATGTCTTTACCACTTAGCAAATTTGTTTATTTTTTTTAGTATATGCACGATTTTTGGAGATGTCTTAGAAAAACCGATGCAATTCCAACACGGTTTTTTATATGTAGCGATACCTTTTAAAGAGTCCTTTATCGACATGGACTACTTAAGTTTATTTAAGAAAGAAAATAATTTTAGGTAAGCACTGATACAGTAGTAAGTGAGAAAAGTGATATTTTCTTTACTGCTAGAAAATATTGTTACATCATACCGAAAATTCCACGAGTGTACAAAATAACTTAATAATAATTTTTACCTACGATTACAAAATGATTTATGAACTTTTTCAGGAAAAATTACATTTTGTCTATTAAACCAAGCAATGGGTCATCCAGTAACAGAGGTTAGTTTTTTAACAGTTAATAGGACAGTAATATTTTTAATATTCAGGTAAATAATTTTGCTTCCAGGTAGTCCAAGAATTAAAAAATCAACTATGCCCACATATCGGATTGAAAAAGGTAGATATGTCAAACAATTACTAAATTTTAACAGGTACCCACATGATTTAAATATTTTATAATATATTAAAGAATTAGATCCATTTGGGTCATCCCACTCATTTTCAATTTAGCCCAACAAACATTTTGTCACTCTGTATATTAATTATCTCAATGCAATTAGAAACAATTTACATAATGGAACGGCTTAAAAAACAAAGAGAACCTATAATATAAAGATACTTTTGAATCGAGCCGCCTTCGAGAAGGGGGTACTTGCGCCCCTCATCCTGCGTGAATAATGGACATAAATTGCGAGTTTAATACTATACTTTGTCCATGACCATTATGGTTTCTTTAATAAATATTTTTCGATTTTTCGATTTTTCGATTTTTCGATTTTTCGATTTTTCGATTTTTCGATTTTTCGATTTTTCGATTTTTCGATTTTTCGATTTTTCGATTTTTCGATTTTTCGATTTTTAGATTTTTAGATTTTTAGATTTTTAGATTTTTAGATTTTTCGATTTTTCGATTTTTCGATTTTTCGATTTTTCAATTTTTCGATTTTTCGATTTTTCGAAAGATTGAGCTACATCAAGAAAGAGTGAGGTGCAGATCTTATGTCACAATATTTCCTAGGTAGAAGTTTATTATTTAATTTATATTCAAGACCCTCTGACCATCTTTTATCGAAAGTTTGAGCTACATCTAGAAAGAGTGAGAGGCAGATCCTTTTTCCTTTCATTCGTTATTCTGAGGACAATTGTGGAATGCTTGTTCCTAAATCTAAATTGGTAGTCTGGTACTATATTTTTACTGTATATCAATGGTTTCAGTATCATTAAAAGTTTAGCTACTTTCCAGATTTTAGGTACATGCTCTAGTCGAAATACAGCATTTATTATATTAGTAAGTTTAGCCACAGCTTTTCTTGCCAATTGTTTAAGTATTTCACCTGTAAACAGATCACACCCGGGTGATTTCTTAGAAATGGTATTTTCTTGAATAGCGGCAATGGCTTTTTATAACACTTATAACTTGATTTCCTCTTTCTTCTTCTTTAGTTTCTCTCCTTTGGATATTACCTACTTCCAAGATTTTTAATCCACTCTGCTTTAATTTTTCAGCTATATCTTCTGGCTTGCAGGTAAGGTGTAGGTTTCTAGCCATTACTTTTATTGGTCTGGTTTGTTTCATCTTATCTGAATGCCACTGATAGCCTTAGTTTGAGAGATCTGTTATCATTGTTCTATATTCTTGTTCATTTTTACGTTTAATTTGATTTCATCGTTTTTTAATATGGTAGAGACAAAATTGTGTTGCTTACTTTTTGTCTTAACTCTTCAAAGTTTTTAACCTAAATTACTATTATTGGTGGTGGTAATTTTTGTTTTGGTTGTTCTTTTTGTGCAATACTTTGTTGAGCGTTTTCATTTGGGTGGTTTAATTTTGTTTCTTTTTGTAAGTTGTATTCTTCTTTGGTTGTGTTTTGACGTGACATATCAGGAAATTCTCGCATTATTCGTGTTTTGCTATTTCTTTTGCTTCTTTGTACTATCCAAGTTGTTTTTTTATTGACTATGTCTTCTTCTGAGTATGTTTAGATATGTTGTTGTTGTTGTTGTTTTTGCATACCTAACATTTCGATTTGTTGTATTTTTAATGCCATTTCCTGCAATTGTTTAGTGAAGCCCTGTATAGCTGATTCTTTCTTTAAGAGTGATCTCTATATTTTTTCTAAATTTTTTTACTCGGCATCGCAAACTGTTGTTTCCATATTAGTTTGGTTCTCCTGTATCATGGCCTGATTTTTTTGCGCTTCAGAAGATTTGGTTTTGTTGATTTTCTCTACACATTTTAAAATTATTTTTATTGGCATACTATTACTTTTGCTTTTAAACATTAACTTTAGCAATCATTATTTTTTTAGAATGATCTCAATTTAACATATATTTAAACATACGGGATTGTTCTTGACCTAAATTACGAGCAGTCTTTTGAAATATTCAACTGCACTCTCCGATAGTCCCGCTTAAACGCGGACCACGTTCATTTGCTATCAAGATATATTTGATTTAGCTTGATGACCAACGGAGTAAACAAACAGCGTCAATTCGCCAGTTGATTAACTTACTGCGTTGATGTTTATATTTTTATTTAGCTTGATTCTATCCTAGATATACACAGGATTGTACCCTCTTAGGTAATTATTTCGACGAGTATAGAGGTGATGACCAACGAAGGTACCGAAAAGAGTCAATTCGCCAGTTGGTTACCTAACTGTCTTTCGGGGCGAATGTCCAAAGGCTATGTATTTTATTGGGTTACATTGATAATATTATAAAGAAAATGTCAGGCCCTTGTACAAAGGAAACCCTGGTGGTAACATTTTTGACTCACCATTGAGCGTGGCCTTGCGTCCAAGCGTCGTGGCAAAGAGAAAGATATTTATTACAATACTGCGTCGGCACAAATATACGGTAGAAAATACTTGGTGGTGATGCGCGATGAAGGGTGTCGTCAAGGATATTATGATGGAACTAGTGGTCAAGGATATTATGACGGAAATATTTAGAGATAGCAAGCGTTGGGAAATAAGGTGTGGGCCGTTGATCGTCTGGACGTGACAGCGTTAAAAAGAAAGGTCATCAGGACGGATACATTTAGGTAGTACAGGACGTGATAGCGTTGGGGATGTAAACAGGTAGAGAAGTAGGGCGGCGGTACGTTGAGCATCGGGACGTTGACCGTCGGGATGAATATACGGTATGAAATACTTAGGTGACGCGGGACGTGATAGCGTTCAGGGGATAGGTAGTATTGTAGGATAGACGTTGATTAGGAAGAGCGTTGATTTAAGAAAGGTACTGAATAGTGAACTTGAATTATAACTGTATATAAAATAATAAATGCTTTTTGAATATAAAATAATAATAAATCCCGAGTCGGGACTTTATACCCGTTTTAGGGGCTTTTGTGACGTCAATTTGTCGTAGCTCCGGTGTGAACAAATTTGGGTGGATAAAAAGGGGTGGTAGATTTATTATGTGTCTTGAGAAATTCTCGGAATTTTGTATCAAAATTTCGTCGAAAATCGGTCTTAATCTTCGAAACTAGAAAAAATTTGGGTGGATAAAAAGGGGTGGTAGATTTATTATGTGTCTTGAGAAATTCTCGGAATTTTGTATCGAAATTTCGTCGAAAATCGGTCTTAATCTTCGAAACTAGAAAGATAAGCGGGTTAGGAGTTTTCATGATTATTACTTCGTGAAAAGAAATATGTTTATGGAGGTTTTTGGATCGAATTTTCATAGGATAACTTTGTATCTTGTCTATAATATTAGAGACCCCATCAATAGAATAACAAACTATCCTGTTATTGAAATTGACATAGGACTATGTTATTAGTTTTTTTAAATATTGTTTGAAGATCTTAAAACAGTAGTTAAAATATATGGTGACCAGAATATTTGTAATGTTAAAATAAATATATTCTTAAAAATATTAAGAATAAAATGTCAATAAATACCTATAACCTTCTATTTTTACTGTCACTGTCATTTGTCAATTACGTCTTCACCAATATAGCATATTATAATAAAATATGTAACTTTTTTTATTAAATTAAATTAATTTAAAAAAACAGTTGGTTTTAAGATTTTGTTTTTTTTTTCTCAGAATGATTATCTATTATCGAGCTTGATTATTCACAGGTCGTACCAATCAAGATCCTGCGTATTGTCCTTGTTCGCCAAAAGCATCTTCGGAAAAGGAGCAATCTATGTCTTCTGAACCACAGTTTCAAACACGTAGCAAGGCAGCATACGACAAACATTTGCAACGATGTGCTATTGTCAGAAGGAAAGTAAATAGCGCACGAATGAAAAAAGAAGTTGCTGATTCTATAAAAGCTTACGGTAAGATTGATCTGTTGTAAAATAATACTGTAATTTGATCACTGATTATTAAGTAATAACAATTAAACTGTATAAGGATGGGATGAATAATTTCCAGCCTATCGTATAAGTCGGATATAATTTTTATCTGCCTATTGTTTTATTTAGTGTCATATGTCGTTAGTTTTTCACTGAAATATTGTAGTTTGTTCCAACACACGCGAAAACCGTAATATTACTGTACAAATCATGCGCTCGATACAAAAATTGTATACAGCACATGATTTTTACTGTAATATTATTTTCGCGTGTGTAACAAATCTTTGTAAGTAAAGCCCGAAAACAAGTACAAGCGTCTAGTACCGGAGTCAACTTTGATGCAAGCAGCTAATTGATCCGTCATTCTACAAAAATAGCACTGTTGTCATTTCAGCTTTCTGCAGTGTCATTCATGATGGCAATGGGTATCGGGTCTAATTATTTTATGTAGAATTGATGTAGCCATAAGTGTTTACTACAAGCGAGTGTTTATAAGTTTATCTATACCAAAACTCTTTTGATCATGGAACAGAAGCAGATCAAATTACGCTGCATTAAGTGTCAGAAGACATTCAGTAATTTATCAAAACTAAAAAAGCATATTAAAAGCAATAATCCTGGAGAGGATTCATATTTGTCATTACAAATAAAAACTGAAGAGAAGAAACAACTTCCATATTGTGATTTTTGTATCAAAACTATCAGTAGCACATTTAATCTAAAAAAACATTTAAGAAGATTACATGCTGAGACACAGTTAATTCAAAATGTTTAAGATTTCAAAGAGAACACTTATACAGTAGATGAAAAATACGTAAAAACCTTCGTTACAAAAAAATGTGACAGAACCAGCATTTTAACAGAGAAAAACGAATTCATTGCGTAGAGATGATTATTTAAGGAAAATAGCGGACTCAAGGATAACAGGTATTTTATTTAGATGAAACATGGATTAATGTTGGACATACAGTAACAAACATTTGGCAAGATACCTCAATCAAAACTAAAAACAAGCCTTTATGGAAGGGGTCTCTTGTTGATTAAAAAATCCAACAGAACAAGAAAATTGTTAAATAATAACCCACATTGGAAGCACCGATGGATTTTTACAAGATGGTTTCTTAATGTTCGAATCAAAGAAAACAAAAGACTACCATGAAGAAATGGATGGCCCTATGTTTCAAAACTGGTTTCAGAACATTATAAAAAAATTCCAGCCAACTCCGCTATTGTTATGGATAATGCATCATATCACAGTCGATTAAAGCAGTCACTACCTACAACAAGATGGAAAAAGCAGATATTTCCAAATAGCTTCATTCTAACAATATTATCAGTTCTCCTAAATCCTTAAAGGCAGAATTATTCGTAATAGCAAGGCAACATAAAAATAAATTACAAAAATATAATGTGTTGAAGAGTTAAATCCCATTAAACTGGTCTGGTCACAATTAAAAGGTTATGTTTCTCAAAATTACCTGATGTGCTTTTTTTGTTTCTGAATGAAGTTTCAGATGTAAATGGAGAGAACATTGGCGAAAATGCATTGATCATGTTAAAAAGGCGGAGAATTCATTTTGGAAAGTGGATCTCTCAATAGAAAATTTAATAGATTCTATAATAATAAACCTCAGAAAAGACAATGATACAGGGGCGTGCGGTCCATGGAAGCGGGGGAAGAACCACTTCCCTACAACGATTAATAGATGTAACTTGTTTCCTGGGAGAGCATGAACTAAGTTTTAGGTGTCACAATGAAGCAAGTGGATCCGCCAATCGAGGAAATTACATGGATCTCCTAAGTTTTTTTAGCAAAATACGATGATACCCTAAAAAATCATTTTATTGATTCGACGACTTTCCGAAGTACCTCAAACAGAATCTAAAATGATTAAAATAAATGCACTGCCGACGTTGTGATGGATCACATTAAAAGTGAAATTAAAAAAGCACCTTTCGTATCAATTGCCCTTGATGAAACCACAGATTTAGCTAACTTAAGTCAATTATCCATTGTTGTGCGATATGTATTGGATGGCATTCCTCAAGAGCGATTCTTAGGATTTTTGGACGTCACTAGCGAACGAACTGCAGATGCATTGTTTAAAATTGTTTGTGACATTATTTCAAGTTTAGAATGTGGTTCTAAGCTTGTTGCCCAGAGCTACGATGGTGCTGCCGTAATGACTGGCCATTTAGGAGGCATTCAAGCTAAAGTAAAAGAGAAGTTTAAACATGCAATTTTCGTTCACTGTATAGCACATAGACTTAACTTGGTTTTATCACGAAGCACGGATAATATTAAAGATTGACGCTTAGTGTTGGCTTCCTTCTTTTCAAAGTCATCGAAAAGAACTCGCGCTTTGGACATTCACGTTCAAAAAATGTTTCCAAAAGTTACTCCGACGCGATGGAACTACAATGGACGTTTAGTGCAAATAGTGTTTCAATACCGTGATTCTTTGATGCACTTCTTCCAAGACGTTTGAGATAATAAAGAAACATGGGATGCTGAAACTGTTACTGCCGCCAAAGGGCATTTGCATTGGCCCAAACAAAACTTTGATTTCAATTTTTTGCTCAACATGTTTGCAGAGATTTTCCCTTTTACTGACATTTTATTCGGCATTTTACAGACAAAGTCAAATAACATTTGTTTTTGCATTAAACAAATTGATGATTTCAAAAATAAAATGAATAATACTTTTTGAATAAGACTCAAAACATTCGCTTAGAACCTGAAAGGAAAAGAGAATTAGAAATGATAATGTCGGCGACAAAGAGATCTCATATCGTCGATTATACGCCGAAATTTTTGATAATATTTTACAACAAATGCACTCTCGATTTCAAAACTTTAACGAATTAAAATTTGTTGAATTTTAATATTAGTAACTACGATTCATCAAAATTTCCATTGGAAGCTTTTAATTCACTAAAATTTAAATATGGAAATTTTTTCGATATTCCAGCATTAAAGTCCCAGTTAAGTGTTGTTTATGAAACAACTAAAATTAGAAATATGTTGAATTTTCTTATAACAACTGGTTTGTGAAGTTGTCAAGTTGTGTGAATTAGTACTAACCATCCCAGTTGAGCGAAATTTTTCATCTTCAAAGCGCATAAAAAGTTTCATACGAAATTCAATAAGTGAAGACAGATTCTCTAATTTAGCCCCAATATCCATTGAAAAACAGCTTGTTAAACAGTTATCAGAAAATCCAAAATTTTACGACGATGTTATAGACAAATTTGTAGCTATTGAGGATAGGCGAATGGATCTTAAGAAAAAATAAATGTCAACTGCTGTGTCAACTGTGCGAAAAATGCTGGAAAAATAAAAAAACACTTTAGTTAAATGTTTTTTTTTACGTTTAAATAAACCAAGGAAGCTTTTCAATGGTAAGTTTTTTTATAGCTTCTAATACTAAACTAGGTAATAAAGTGATAGTAACACTTCAAAAATCTCAATCTCGAATATCCGTAGGTAGTACTAAGAAAAAAAAGCAAGATTTTGACTAAATGGTGAATGCGCCTCGAAAATTTTTCGTCTGCGGCGCTGTGCTTATTGGCCTGCTGTATTTTTATACAATCGCTTTTTCTTCCAAAAATGCCACCGCACTCCACTGCAATGATAATATTATTAGTAGTTATAATGAAGACAGCGACTTTTAAAGATAGTTCTTAAACTTTTTATGTTTTTTAATCGTTGATTTTAGGTACTGAAGTATTACTTATATTGCCAAGAGATTAAAAAAGTTTAATCCCATTAACATATAATCCTCCTTGTCATTTATTGGTTAAATTTAACTCGTTCAATGTTGAAGTGCAACAATTTTGTCACAAGCATAAGATTTATTTCTATTTTTTGTAAATAATATAACTTGTTTCATTCAAAATTTATTCTACGAAGTGCATATACCTATACCATTTTATATGCCGAGACTTTATTTATAATATAGAAACTTATTTTACAAAATATCCCCACGTTTACTACACGTCTCTTTTCTTCAGACTATAGATGTTACCTAAAGGTCAAAAGCGTAATTCTTAATATCATCTCAATAGAGGATTTCTATACAAGCGAATTGCAACCAACTTGACAAAATAAAATTGACACTAATGACATAAGAAATCGAGTCACATAAAGAATCTGTTTTTTATTCAATTTTTGGTTTTTCTTATCTACTTTTATACCGTTTACATACCATGTTGTACCCGTAACGTAAAAGACTTTTACTTTAGGGTATTTTACATTTAAAGGTTGAAGTCATTTGTCAATATCAGCTGTCGATAACGTAAAAACATAAGCATAGCATTGAGTTTTATTTTTTTAATGTTAATAGTCTATTTGTGTTTCTCCCGGTTTCTTTAAACATTTTTTACTTGGTTTTATATATTTATGTCAAATGCAAAATGCTGCTGCTACAAATAGTTTCATACGATATACAACCATATACAACACTAGTTACGTTATGCCCATCTATGGTTACGCCTGTGTTCTACCATCAACATAATTGACAGCTGACATTGACAAATTTTTTCAACCTTTAAATGTAAAATACCCTAAACTAAAAAGTACCTTAGGGGTACATGGTATGTAAATGGCATGAAAGTAGATAAGAAAAACCAAAAAGTAAACTAAAAAAACAGCCTCTTTATGTGACCCGATTTCTTATGGCATTAGCTTCAATTTTATTTCATTAAGTTGGTCCTCTATTTTATCGAGTATTTAAATTTTATTTATGTAACGTGACTAAGCGTTGACAAAGTAAAAGCCGATGTAGCGATAATGATAAAGATATTATTTCGATAACGAATGTTTTTGAACGATTTATTGTATTATTGCGAATTTCTTGTAATGTAAAAAAAAGGTGCATTGTGTAATTATTTTTCAGAAAAAAACTTTATTGCTGCATTATAGAGAAAATTATAATACTGTAATCGAAGAAAAAATATATACTTTTGCTTCCATTGAAGACTTTTATATGACACCAACTCTAATGTAGAATTTTGTGTAAAAATTCTTTAATATAAAAGTAGTCAAGGAAATTGACCACTTTCGTTTAAAAGTAAATAGTCTCAGATCTGTACGTTAAGTGGATCATGACTGGTGCCTATACCTATTTTTTAAGTATTATATATTTATATTAACGATACAAAGTGAAGTTTAAACAAGCAATAGAGTACAAAAAATACATTTTTCAAGCATTAGTTACCTAACTATCGACTGTTCATAATTATGGGCCTAACACCTCCATTTTTTTTTATGAATGTCCCTTTGAATTTTACCAGTTAAATGACCAGAAATAAATACACTCGATTTTCATTAAGTTATTAATGAAAATGAGTCTCCATACGCTAATTTTCATTATAATGCTACAAAAATGTAAATTTCTTGTTTAAATAATTGATTTCTCACTGTGTACAACATTTTGTATGTCCATATCATGATTTTAGTTACTACTAACACTCATGACGACCAATCTATCATTGTGCATTAAATTTCGTACAACTTGGCAAGTTGTTTCTGGTTCTACACGCTTGTAAAACATAAGTAGCTTACTGTCATTTAATTTATTTTGTAGGTTATAGGAGTAAGGTGGAACGAAAGTACTCATAAATTACACAGGCCAACAAAATACAAAAAAATCGTTGTTGCCGGAAATTTAAGATTTATTTCATTTTAGATATATTTAATGTGCTGATTCTAAAACTGCCAGCAGATTTTTTTCTATCAGCTCTAGTTTTTAAGCTACAGGCTAATTGAATTTAGTTTTAATAAAAGGCAAAAATAAATAAATAATGGGGCATGTTCAAAAATTTTGAATTTTTTTTTATGAATAATAGAGATGAAAATAGAGCTACATTTTTTAAAATTTTTTTTTTATCTATTCATTTGCCAGAGTTATGAATTTTTTAAAATTTTTGACGTCACCGGGAATAGACCAATAGGAGCTAGCGCTACAACGTTGCCGGTTAGAAGGTTTACGAGAAGTGATGTACGTTCGTTTGTGTACTTCTTCTTACTTTTAGACTTCTAAAACATCGTTAAACAAATATCTTGTAAATATATAATATCAAATGTTTCTTGAAAGTATTGTTTCTGTTTAAACTTTTACCATATTTAAAGTTTCATTGTTTTAAAAGTCACTTAATAATTCAGAAAATGGCAAAACGGCAGCACTGTATGGCATCTGTCATAGTGTCTCGATCAATAATTTAATTGGAATTTGAGTGTTTATTTTTTACTTTTTATAAATAAATATTATGACTACGAAAAAGTATTTTTTTCCAAAATGTGATAATGATTCACATTCATCTTCAAAAATATTTATTAGTGTTCCTAGAAATTTGGAAAGAAGAAAATCAACCTTCTACTAGCGATGTTTCTCGTCAACTTTTTAATAAAAATACACCAGATATTTAAGATGTAACAGCAATTTCTGCTAATTGTCTCCTTCAGGAAATTCAAAATGAGGCTACTATAAATTCTTAGGTGTATAACCTAAAGTGGGTATTTAAACAAACTGGTTCCTGGATTCCATATAATGGCAGATAGGGGGTTTAAGAATATTTAGTCATTACTTAATGGGATGCCCTTTAGTAAGGCCACTTAGTGTATCACAGAATGAAAAAAGTGCTCCAGAAGATGTAGAATTAAGTAAAAGAATAGCATCTCTAAGAATACATGTGGAAAGAGTTATAAGAAGGGTTAGGGAATTTCACATGTTAAAACCACATTCCTGTGTGAATTTTAAGCAAGTACATTTACTTAATAATATCTGCATAATTGCTTGTGGTATTGTTAACTTACAAGAACCTATTTTGTAAGAGTAAATATTAATTTAATAAACTTTTTTTTTTCTTTTTTAATTTAATTTGCCTAATGTTTTATAAAATTTTAACTTTTCGAGCAAATCAAAGCGGATTGAGTACCTGTATATGCATAGATTTTTTCGGGACCAAAACTACCAAACTAAATGCACCTATTTACAGCAGTTTAAAATGAAACATTGTAACAAAAACAACCTATGTCACAGTGGTAAATATTAAAAACAACCAAGTTCAGTTGAATGTGGTAGCTAAGTCTATATATTCCAATAAGTCAGGTAACTACTACATGTGGTATCACTGGTGATAAATTTAAAAATATCACAATTCTTGCCATCTTTTTTAAAAAACCAGCAAGTATGCCTTCTTATCAATACTTGACGAAAATGACAAAAGTGATAAATGTGAAAAAAAAATGTAATGTTGCTATTCGTTATTACGATAGTAAAACATGTTTGCAGTTCTGTTTATTTTTTATGGAAATCTAAGTAAAAACAACCAATGTCAAAGAATTATAATTTTTTCTCTGTTAAACCAAATATAGCACATAATTAAAAATTGATCGTAGGTCAAGCTTAAGTAATACCTTTATTGATAGTAGCTTTAAAAAAGGAGAAAGAATAATATTGACTTAAGTTATTATTATTAACATCGGTGATTTTTAATAAAAACTCTTCAATTATTGTTTACAAACAAAAATATAAAAATCTGTGAAAATTTTATTTATTAACCTTTTAATAAAAAATGAGAAAAATGAAGTAAAAAACAATTTATTTACAAATACAAAATATATATACAAATCCTAAGAATATGAAAGAATATAAAAGTACTGATTTATTTTCCTGTAGTGGATGAAGAGGTTTCTTTAACAATCTAGCCAAGTATACATCAATATTTACGCATTTTGATAAATTAGAGCCTTTCCAATAACACTAAGTAGATGTTACAGATAGTTCCTCATTTCTTCTATGAAGCCACATGTTTACAACCACCTGAAAAAAATAAAAGGGTAAGATATGGAGTTACAAAATAACTATATAAACAGCTACAAAATGCCTTATTTTATGTAACAAGACGAGCAGAGCTTTACTAGCTCTGAACGAATCCAGTAAAGAACCTCGGATTCTCTAAACTTAAAAAAAAAACAATCTCACCACATTTTCACATTTTTGAAATATAGAGCTTTTCGAAAAACACTGCTATTTTTAAAAGTAAAATTTTTTGTTTAAACAGCTATGTCTCATTTTAGGCTATTGAGTATTATAAAATAAAAAATTACGGTATGCTTTATTAGCTTCAAACGAATCCAGCAGAGCACTCCAGTTTTTTTTTTAAACCACACCACGTTTTTTGGCTCCTAAAATATAAAATATTCAAAATTTGGCATTTTACAAAAAATTCGCAATTCCTTGCTGACTTTAAAGTTTTTTTTTCTGAAAACAAATATACTTAACACATTTTTAGGATTTTAAAACAGTTTAAACATGTGTCATAAGTAGTTGTTTTTATATATAAAAAAAACAAATTAAAAAACTGAAGTGTCCTGCTGACTTTGTTCCATTATTTAAAAATAGTAATTTTTTTAGTAAAGTTTTACAATATTTCAAGACTCTAAAAATGGGGTGTGGTTTTTAGAAAAAAGATTTAAAAAACCGAATTGCTCTACTGGCTTCTTTCTAAGGTTAGCAAGCACCATGTATTTTTTAAAAATATCATTTTTTTAATGATATTTCAAGTGCATAAAAATAAGGTGTTGCTGTTTTTAAAGAAAAAACTTTATAAAACAGAGGTGCTCTGCTGACTTCGTTTGAAGCTATCAGAGCATTTTGAGTTTTGCAGAAAACGAAGACCATAAAATTTTTGAAAAGGGTATAAAAATAGCCTTAAAATATGGCATATGTTTTAACTCAAAATTTCATAGGCAGCATTCTTTGGTATCATAATTATTACTAGGTTCACTAACAAAATCTATTTCTAGATTATTTTAACACTTGCTGCGATTACAAAAAATGTCTATATGTCAAAATTAAAAAAAATATTTATAGGAATAAAGGGCCTTATACACTGTTTATTATATGTGATATAAAAACAAAAAAGCATAATAAATATTAGAAACCTTGAGATGCAGCATATCCTAAGCATTGTGCACTAAAAATTTCATTTTTGTTAATTACAACAACCACATCATAAGGTTTTTGCCCTACTTTATGTTTAGGTGTAATTTGTCCTTTTACTGTGCAAATATCTCCTTCTCTCTTAAGTTGTACATGGAAAAAGTAATAAAAGTGATTAATTTTTTAGTATTTTCAAGAGCCCTACTCTAAATATTTGGCCTAATTATTAGATATTTTTACTAATTTTTATTATTTTTCTGTGTTCCAAATTATTTCATAAAACATAAACATAATAAAAGAGTGTATGTACCATTACAAAAAGAAGATATGCATATACAAAAATATACTTAAATTACAATATTATTTACAATGATATGTAGCAAGTAGGTAATTTTCAACCAAATAAAAACCGTATTGCAGTAAATACTTACACCCTACCCTTCTAAATACATTTTTAGACATTATTTAGTTTTAATTTTTGAGGTAAACATGATATATTATGTTTTACTATAAGGTGTATACTGTAACTACCTACTATTAAAACAAATTTAATTATAAATAAAGTCTTACCTTTCTGTCTTTTGTAAACTGAGTATTGTTAAAAAATGCAGTAATCATCTCGGTAATCATATTTTGGTTTACAATGGGTAAAATACTTGATTCAACTTTTATAAATCCAGCTGTAAAAACTAATGTTAGGTTAGGTGATGTCAATTTTAATGTCACTTAGAGGTGCGTTCACTTCGACATTCTGTGTGTCGGTTTGTTCGTTGGCTTGGTTTTGTATAACAAAAAAAACTTCGACACAAGCTGATTGGTCTATTTCCGATGACGTATAATTTCAAATTCTAAATTTCAATTGGGCTTAATTTAAAAACTTTTGGCATTTTTAACGAACTGATTATTTAGAATAACTTGTATAGCGACTAACTATTACAATATAATTTATAAAACATCATATCTCACATGTGAACATGGCCCATTACCTATTTAAAGTTTAAAATAAAAATTTCTTACTCAAAATTAAAATCTGATTAGCCAAATATATACCTGGAATGTCTGTGAACCAACCTTCCTATATATGGTTAACGTACTTAATCGTATGCAGTTATTACTTATTTTATACTTGGAATTTCCTTTGTTCCGATCTTCTTATACCTGCTTAATAGCCACTAATTAATCTTAGAAACATAGTACCTTCTGTATGTAAATTTTTGTAGTGTTAAATCTAAAACAATAGCATTCACAAGCAGACGCAGCTGTGTAACCATCCAGATGTTTTTTGTCATGCATGTGTCGAATACCCTTTGAAAGAAAGTAAAAAACTAGTTATAACCTTGTGAAATAGGCTTATCTTGCCTATTTTGGCTTTCATTTGGGCTCCACATGTGTTGAACATTGTGACAGTGGACAATTGGAAAGAGGAAGTGCCTAAAGTTTGGTGTAACAATGGTTTAGAGGGAACCACGTAACCTTTATGATGAGTGCTTGTTTTGTCTCGTTAATATTAAAGGCATGAATAGGAGCAATACATACAAATGGACATATGCTGATCTATATTCTGCAAAAAAACTGTACTACACTCGGAAGAAATACCCATTCCATCCTTCAGCAGTCTTCTTGAACTCCCGGAAGATGATTCAGAAACATCAACGGGGGATGAAGTTCAAAGAATTCAATCAGAAAACGACAGTAAATTTGAAACTAATTTAACAATTCAAGCGTTCAATCAACAAGAACTGAACGATCTCATAAGAGACCTACAACTCTCGTAGGAGTTTGCTGAATTACTTACATCCAGATTAAAAGAACAAAACCTTCTTTATGTAGGTACTAATATTACATTTTATCGTAAAAAAAAGATAAAGTTCTGCTGCTCTTCTTCACTCAGCAAAATAATGATATAAAAGGACTTTTTTAAAAAATTTGTATATCAGAATACACTCCAAACGATTGGCGCCATTTTATTGACCGTCAAAACGTAGTTTAAAATGTGTGCTTTTACATAACGATAACAAATATGGCTTAATTTTTATTGGTTATTCTACTACTATAAAAGAGGATTACGAACAATAGCACTATAGATCAAAAATTAAATAAAAAGAACATCAGTGAGCAATTTGTGTTGATTTAAAAATAATCTTCCTCCTTGAACAGCATAGTGAATATACAAAATATTCCTGTTTTTTATGTTTTTGGAACAGCAGAACTAAAAATCAGCAATGTCTTAACAGAAATTGGCATTTAAGAGATGTTATGGTTCAAGGTTACAAAACGTATTCAAAGAATCTTTGGTTATGAGGAAAAAATCTTATACCGCCCTTGCATATCAAGTTGGGGCTTATAAAGCAATTTGTGAGAGCTTTAAATCGAGATGGAAATTGCGTTGGGTACTTGTAACGTAAGTTTTCTGGGATTAGCATGAAAAAACTAAAAGCTGGTATATTTGGTGGTCCTCAAATAAGGCAATTTATTAAAGATCTCCTATTTATTCATTTATTCAAGTAGTACAAATTTTTTTTGTGAATTATAAAGGCAAGAATTACATAGAATTAGTGGAAACTATGCTTTCAAATTTTAATATTCTCGGTTGTAACATGAACATAAAAGTTCAACTACCTCCACAACCATTTAGATCGCTTTCAAGAAAATTTAAGTGATTGTAGTGAAGAACAGGGAAAAGGACATTAAAACTATGTAAGATCGATATCAAGGACGATGGGATAGCCATATGATGGCCGATGGCCTTCAGCGAGACTGCCCTAGTAAACTACATGTTAGAAAGTCGTATAAAAGAAAATTTTTAGGTGATAAGTGACTAATGTGAGTACGAATGTATATGAATGTACTTTTTGTTATAAATACTTAATCTGAAAAAAAGTATCTCTTAAAATTTGCAAGCTGCGTTCAAAAATTTGCATTCCTGTTGAAAATATTGAACTTTAAATTATGCCTAAAAATCTCTGTGTAAGTTCGAGTGGCCAGCAGTTTAGTTAAAAAATAGAAGTAAAAACTGCCTATCTTAAAAACTAGATCTGATAGACGAATTCTGATGGCTATTATGGATTCTGCACCCAAAAGTTAACCGGGAACAGTTAAAAAATTGCAGGCATCAAAATGTCTGTTGGCTTGTGTTTTCGTAAATAATTAACACATTTTTATTTCAGAACAAAGGATCGAAAAAATTGAAAAAGAAAAACTCCAAAAAAGTAAAACGTATTGCGAATTAGGTAAATATATGAATATATATATATACGGGGTATCTCAGAATATGGGGCAATTTTCCAGAATCGTTAGAATACAAATAAAATATGTCCCCATAATTTTTTTCATATTGACCATTCCCCCTCCTCCTACAGAGATACTTGATATTAACGGACGCCTGTGGAAATCGAGTTCCGTACCCGATTTCAACCAACGGGGCCCTATTAGCCTCCGCTGTCCGTCTATCTGTATGTCTGTCAGCGGGGTGTATCTCACGATCCGTAACAGGTAGACAGTTGAAATTTTCAGAGAATGCATTTTTTTGCCGCTATAACAACAAATAATAAAAATAAATTAAAAAAAAATCATGATTCATATACTTTCCTTATCTGTAAACAGATAGGAAAGTAATTACTGGAAACGTGCTTTTTTGCATTTATTTTTGCTTTTTGCTTTTTGCTTTTTGCTTTTTGCTTTTTGCTTTTTGCTTTTTGCTTTTTGCTTTTTGCTTTTTGCTTTTTGCTTTTTGCTTTTTGCTTTTTGCTTTTTGCTTTTTGCTTTTTGCTTTTTGCTTTTTGCTTTTTGCTTTTTGCTTTTTGCTTTTTGCTTTTTGCTTTTTGCTTTTTGCTTTTTGCTTTTTGCTTTTTGCTTTTTGCTTTTTGCTTTTTGCTTTTTGCTTTTTGCTTTTTGCTTTTTGCTTTTTGCTTTTTGCTTTTTGCTTTTTGCTTTTTGCTTTTTGCTTTTTGCTTTTTGCTTTTTGCTTTTTGCTTTTTGCTTTTTGCTTTTTGCTTTTTGCTTTTTGCTTTTTGCTTTTTGCTTTTTGCTTTTTGCTTTTTGCTTTTTGCTTTTTGCTTTTTGCTTTTTGCTTTTTGCTTTTTGCTTTTTGCTTTTTGCTTTTTGCTTTTTGCTTTTTGCTTTTTGCTTTTTGCTTTTTGCTTTTTGCTTTTTGCTTTTTGCTTTTTGCTTTTTGCTTTTTGCTTTTTGCTTTTTGCTTTTTGCTTTTTGCTTTTTGCTTTTTGCTTTTTGCTTTTTGCTTTTTGCTTTTTGCTTTTTTTTTGCTTTTTGCTTTTTGCTTTTTGCTTTTTGCTTTTTGCTTTTTGCTTTTTGCTTTTTGCTTTTTGCTTTTTGCTTTTTGCTTTTTGCTTTTTGCTTTTTGCTTTTTGCTTTTTGCTTTTTGCTTTTTGCTTTTTGCTTTTTGCTTTTTGCTTTTTGCTTTTTGCTTTTTGCTTTTTGCTTTTTGCTTTTTGCTTTTTGCTTTTTGCTTTTTGCTTTTTGCTTTTTGCTTTTTGCTTTTTGCTTTTTGCTTTTTGCTTTTTGCTTTTTGCTTTTTGCTTTTTGCTTTTTGCTTTTTGCTTTTTGCTTTTTGCTTTTTGCTTTTTGCTTTTTGCTTTTTGCTTTTTGCTTTTTGCTTTTTGCTTTTTGCTTTTTGCTTTTTGCTTTTTGCTTTTTGCTTTTTGCTTTTTGCTTTTTGCTTTTTGCTTTTTGCTTTTTGCTTTTTGCTTTTTGCTTTTTGCTTTTTGCTTTTTGCTTTTTGCTTTTTGCTTTTTGCTTTTTGCTTTTTGCTTTTTGCTTTTTGCTTTTTGCTTTTTGCTTTTTGCTTTTTGCTTTTTGCTTTTTGCTTTTTGCTTTTTGCTTTTTGCTTTTTGCTTTTTGCTTTTTGCTTTTTGCTTTTTGCTTTTTGCTTTTTGCTTTTTGCTTTTTGCTTTTTGCTTTTTGCTTTTTGCTTTTTGCTTTTTGCTTTTTGCTTTTTGCTTTTTGCTTTTTGCTTTTTGCTTTTTGCTTTTTGCTTTTTGCTTTTTGCTTTTTGCTTTTTGCTTTTTGCTTTTTGCTTTTTGCTTTTTGCTTTTTGCTTTTTGCTTTTTGCTTTTTGCTTTTTGCTTTTTGCTTTTTGCTTTTTGCTTTTTGCTTTTTGCTTTTTGCTTTTTGCTTTTTGCTTTTTGCTTTTTGCTTTTTGCTTTTTGCTTTTTGCTTTTTGCTTTTTGCTTTTTGCTTTTTGCTTTTTGCTTTTTGCTTTTTGCTTTTTGCTTTTTGCTTTTTGCTTTTTGCTTTTTGCTTTTTGCTTTTTGCTTTTTGCTTTTTGCTTTTTGCTTTTTGCTTTTTGCTTTTTGCTTTTTGCTTTTTGCTTTTTGCTTTTTGCTTTTTGCTTTTTGCTTTTTGCTTTTTGCTTTTTGCTTTTTGCTTTTTGCTTTTTGCTTTTTGCTTTTTGCTTTTTTTTTGCTTTTTGCTTTTTGCTTTTTGCTTTTTGCTTTTTGCTTTTTGCTTTTTGCTTTTTGCTTTTTGCTTTTTGCTTTTTGCTTTTTGCTTTTTGCTTTTTGCTTTTTGCTTTTTGCTTTTTGCTTTTTGCTTTTTGCTTTTTGCTTTTTGCTTTTTGCTTTTTGCTTTTTGCTTTTTGCTTTTTGCTTTTTGCTTTTTGCTTTTTGCTTTTTGCTTTTTGCTTTTTGCTTTTTGCTTTTTTTTTGCTTTTTGCTTTTTGCTTTTTGCTTTTTGCTTTTTGCTTTTTGCTTTTTGCTTTTTGCTTTTTGCTTTTTGCTTTTTGCTTTTTGCTTTTTGCTTTTTGCTTTTTGCTTTTTGCTTTTTGCTTTTTGCTTTTTGCTTTTTGCTTTTTGCATTATTAAAAAATAATTAAATTACACAAATTACTCAAAAAAACGTCCGTTATGAGCTTATCTCTGTAGGGAGGGACCGTAGAAAATAAATTTATAGGAAACTGTCGTTGTTATTACTCCATCTCAATTTGGAAGATTTCCCACATATTCTGCCTGTATAGTTTTTGTAAAAGAAATAAATGTTAATTATTAAATATTTACAGCGAAGCGTGAGAAAATTAAAAAAACACGTGGCCAAACTGCAGTTGCAATTATCCATAATCCTCCATGTCGTAAGTAAAATTTTTATATATCATGTTGGTACTATCTCTCTTTAGCATTGACGGAATGTGTGAAATAAACAATTCTTAAAAAAGAGTATTGTTGAATTGTATTACAGAATAACTATAATATATATTTTGTCAGTGTATGTCATCATTATTTTTGTCATTTTAAAGTGAAATTTTTTGTTGTTTACACTGGCTTAATATTTAACATGAAGAGATTTTTAAATGCAGTAAAATCTTTTAAATGCGAATTAAAACTAAATTTTGCATGTCATTTTTGACATTTACTTTTAAAATATTTTGATACTATGAATGAACCTACGTTTAGTAACTAATAGTTACTAAAAGAAATAATGGGTGTGTTTAGTGTAAACGAATTTAACGAATCTAATGCTATTAACTAGTTAAGAACAAAAAAACTTTTTTTTTCATGCAATAAATACTTTAAATAGATAATAAATAATAAAATTATAGTACATTAAAAAGTTCATTTTTAAATCAATTATTTAAAACGATATTTTTGTGTCATTTACCGCGTCATAATGAAGCTCCTATTTCTATTGGCACTAAAGAATGTGTGATACCGTAACACATACAGTTGATCGTTATCTTTTTCTAAAAATCGGATTAAAATTATGTTTTCATTTTTCATGATACAAAAATGTTAAAATTTCTAACCTCAAATCGACTGTTGGAAACAATATATTGAAATTGCTTTTAAAAAGTGTGATAAAATAAACATTTGTTTAATTTTGCGTTATATTAAAAATATCTAGTTATATTTATAAGTACTTGGTCTGTTACGGCTTTTTGGCACACTTATATATTTTAGTGATCAGTTCAATAGAAATACTTTTTAAAATTCGATATTATTCTTAATTTTCTATGAATTTAGCTTACCTTTTAATTATGTCCAGCTTCTTGTTAATTTTTTTAAGAATTCTTAAAGTACAGTTTTTTTATAAATAATTATTCACCCTATTCATAATTCATATTAATAATCTCTGTTTCTATAAAAATTAACCCCTTAATTGGGAATTGTTTATTATTTTTACTTAACATTTAAGAATTAGGTTAATAATTTTAAATGACACCTCAGGTTTACCAAAATAATTAGAATCTGCAAATTAATAGTAACATGGCCTTGACCATGTGTCTGTCCTCTATTAATTAACATAATACAGGAAAATATAATTTATTAGAATATATAAAACAAAAGAAGAATATTATTTTTTATGGAACTAATGGTACTATGACCTTGACCGTGAATCTATCCTTTATTAGCTAAGTCAATAAAGTAGGAAACATATATTTTATTAGAGTGTTTGCAATAAAAGAACAACATTTTAATATATTAATTTTGGACTTCGAATATAGTATATAGCATTCCTTGTTCAGACTGTGAAAACGTTTATATAGGTCACTCGTCCAGATGCTTATCTGGGCGCATATCTTCCCATAGGAGTGATTGCAACAAAAAAAAGTTGTCCTGTGCCTTAGCAGACCACGTAATCAACACAAAACATACTATGAATTTCAGTGAAACTAAAATCCTCGCTAAAGAACCTAACTATACCAAGAGGATCTTTTTAGAAATGGTCCATATTCACAATACTAAAAATACACTCAATAAAAAATCTGATGTAGCCAATTTAAGCAAAATTTACAATTATTTACTCTCTTTGCAAAATTAAACATTATTATAAAAAAAAAACTAAAATTTTTCTTTTCTCATTAACAATTTCTTTTTTAACTTTCTTTTTTCTTCTTTTCTCTTTCCAATCATTAAATCAACAATATCAAATTAATTTTCCATTTCTTTGCATTTTAATTATTCATTTTCTGTTGGAAATTTTTGTAGAAATATTTTAATAACATTACACAAATAAATTCAAATAATTCTTTTTATTAACGTAGATTCGAAAATATTATAATTGTATCCAGCTCGTTATTTCCTTCAAACAACTTGAAAGTCATTGGGTTTTTGCACATGTTGATAAATTTCGTATTCGAACACCGGTTTTGCTCAGTTTTAACGTAAAAATCAACGATGATGGATTTAAAATTCAACTAATAAAATTTTCTCAGTCTTCAATGTTTAACCATAGTGAATCTTTTTTTTTTGTTTTATATAATGTATAATGTTAACAAGAAAAGTTTTTAATTGTGTATTTGATGTCAACTTTTTCTTTTAATCTCAGTTTGGTGAGTAAATTAGTTTATTCTGTTTTTGTAACTAATTTTTAACAACGATTTTTGTATTCATTGTAGATGTTCTGATGAAGGAAATAAACATTTTCCGAAAGCTTAACAAACAAAAAAGAGTGCATTTTATTTACTAAAAAGCCCTCCATATCTTTGACTGCATCCCCAAGATATTTCTATATTTTTTATATATATATATATATATATATATATATATATATATATATATATATATATATATATATTGTTATGAAAACTATTTAACCTCACAATTTATAATTTACAATAACCTGATCTTACCTCGGCTAGCTTTATATTTTATCACTTATTTTAAATAGAACAGATTCTCTTCTTCTCGGTGGTGTCGGTTCTGAATTATAATATATATTTTTTTTAATTTATTGAAATTTAGTTTATTTAATTTTATCTTATTTTAATTTTATTTGTCAATAACAAAAAAAAAATATAAAAAAAAATATGACTTGACCTGTTTTATCCAAATAAATAAACAAATTTTCAACACCAATTCACAAAATTTAATTTTAGACACAATATTAGTTCTCAAGCTCAAAATTACAAATTATTTAAAATACCCCGCTATTTACATTTAATTGGGGATGATCCTATATTATTAAATCTAGACTAACTTCATTCACTCTTCATTCACGCCTATACTATATACTAATATTTAAGACTACAAAAAAATATATTAACTACTACTACTACTACTACTGTCTTTTCTCGCACAAATTATTTCTTAAAAAAAAAAACGGAAGTTATTTTATAAATTACTCACAGTTTACTTGTAATAATTGTCTATCTCCACAAATATTCTATTATCCTTGCTTTATCTGTCTTTTTGAGTATCTTCTATACGTATTCTTTCCGGAAACACAATTACTAATTTTTTTTTTTTTTATTAGCTTGTACCATCCATATACATTTATATATTTGATCATTCAAAATTTGTTTATTTTAGTATGTTCTTATAGATCGGCTTTACCATTCGTTTTTATGTTTTAAAAAATAAAAATCGTTTTTAATCATTTCTGACATTTTTTTTTTTAAATTTCAAAAATTGACAATCCATCAATCTCCACCACCTAGAAAACCCATGCTTTTTACCTACTTTCCCCAAAGTCTTCACTAATGACTTTCTTATATGAATTTTTACTATACAGGGTTGTAACCTTTTCTTATTATTATTATTATTTTATTGTTATTAATATTAGTATGGTAATTATTATTAGTTTTGTTATTATATTGATATAGGGTGTTATTTTATTATAACTTATAACAATTTTTTACATTATTATTATTTTTACTACTATTATTATTTTTGTTATTATAAGTTAAGACCTATATCCTTTTCATTACAATATATATATATAAACTTACCTATAATTGCTGAAGCCCCTTGATTCAATCAAATTTAGCTGTGAGCCTTTTTATCTCTTATAATTTGTATTATATGGTTGCCTTTATTTACAACAGGAGATAGATGGTTATAATTATCCTTTGATTTACTCTGTACATAATCTAATGAATTACGTTTGAGTTGATTACTAAAAGAATAAACCTAATCAATCAAGAAATATTATTTTATTATTTGTTTATTTACCAAGCCTTTTCTTCCCTGAGATAAAAGGTAGAACCCACGATAGCCGCATTAAGGCGAAACCTTTTGCAGCTAACAGGTCCCTATGAGCAATAAAAAAAATCAGTCAATCTGATAAAATGTTTATAAAAGTTCCTCAAAATCTAGACCTAGACATTCAAAAACGATAGTGGGCTAAGGGCTGTTGCAAAATACGAACTACCATCGTTCTTCTGTATTTATTTTGATGTACCTAGTTGATCAACTAGTAGGTCGATATAGGTACTTAGGTACCTTTTTACATTACACTGATTCTGAGGGTACTATTTGGTTTGCATTATTTTTTAGGTGGAAGAACATCTAAAAAACTGGATCCATTTCAAAATTATAGATAAACATTTGACAATAAAACAAGATGTGCCTCATATACCACCTAAAATTTCTATTAAAGGCTCTTTAACTGACCCTGCCAAAAAAGGATTGAAAATTTGAATTGTATTGTCATTCTATATATAAATGTTATTAATTGCTTAAACGATTATAATAAAGCTTATCTGTTATTTATTGTACAAAAACTTAATTTATTAAACTTATAATGTTCAGATATGTTTCTAATATTAATATGAATTTAACAAAAGCTAATACAGTTCATCAAATTTCTAGAGGCTTTCGACGGCTAGACAGAGAAAGCACTACTGACAGGCATCTCGACGGATTTACGCAATGAAAGTACACTCTGCGCATCAAGTATTTCACTATTTCATTCAGACGTAAATGTCAGATGTAAATTTCGCTAAAACATTTCTTTTATTTTCGTTTGTGTTTTTTGCTCATTACAGTTTAATAGAACCTATAGAAAGTATGGAGTTTAATAGCAAATTAAGAGGCCGCGTGATTAACAGTCAATCTCGCGAAATAATAGCCAATGTTATAGAGTTTATGAGAAGAGAAGGAAACTTTAATTCACCTTCAATACCATTTAAAAATGTAAATGATCGTGTTGCTGCAGCCACAGGAGTATCTAAAAACACTGTCGTCCGCATTTCTGGAGAGAAAAAAAGAATCGATAACCGTGAGATATCGTAATTTTCATCACCAAGAAAAACCATTAAAAAACCAAAAACAGTTAATGATATAGATGAAGCTGCACAAGAATCAAATTTTATTTTTTTATTATTAGATAGCTATTTTTGTTTCTGAGTTGTGTTCATTTACAGGCTCAATTTTTTTCCGTTTCTCCTTTTTGATTTTATATGGGGTTTCAAGTTGTTTTTGACTTATTTCGACGTAAATCACAACAACACACTTTTAATAAAGCAAACAAGTGTTAAGAGGTATATGTACGTGTAAACTACAATTACAAAACATTGATATGAAACCTATGAAACCACCAACAAAAATGTAAAACTAGCTTCCGTACTAGAACATGGTGTCATTCGTCGAGATAATTTATCGTTTTGTTTAATAGATCAAGAAATGTAAATATTCCTCTGTTATTTTTTATAAAATTATAAGAGAAATAATTTTTTTTCTAAATAGTATAGTTTATTATTTTGTAGAAAAACAAAATTTCGAAAATTTTAGTAATGTTTCAGAAACAACCGTTATTAATAATAGGTACCATTTTCCTTAATAAGGTAGAAATAAAATATAAACTATTTCCACGATTTACAAAGGCCTACAAAAAAATTATAGGTATTTTCCGCTATCCTATAAAATTTATATTTTCTGACTCAATTTCAAAAGGTTGAAAGAATTCCAAAACACCTTTTATGGCATAATAATTATTTTCAATTCTACATACTATCTTTAGCTGCTTTTAAAAACGTTCTAAGAAAGTCCAATCAGACCAATTTAATCCCTAAACTATTCCACACTTTTAAAATTTAATTACCTAAAAATATTAAAAACTATTTAAAATAACTTGTTTAGCAGACTGTACAATAGCTATCTTAGTCACACGTAGCGCGTTCTCTGTCTGGGCGTCGAACACCTCTAGAAATTTGATGAACTGTAGATGTATTTAAAATACAATTCCTATAAAATATGCAAATCATTTGTTTTTTTTTTAATTCCGATAATTTTGCGAAATTTATACAAACTGCACAAAATTAAATGCCTTGCTATACCTATACAGTAAACTGTCAATGTCTTACCATTATTAAACCTTTTTAAAATACTCGAGTAACGGCAATTGATAAATAAATATAAAGAAAATGACAAAACTTAGTTTTATTTAAATTCATTAGAAATATATAACACTGTTCCAAAAAATATTTGGTGGCTTCAGAATATCATTTAGTTCTTGTTCATCAAAAATAAACTTCTAATATTTGAACTATTTCAAAATTTGGAGATTCTACACAAAAAATCCCATTATGTTTCTTAGAATGCAACATTTGCAGTTGAATATGGAAGTATAATTTTCGCGTCACTTTGTACTGGATATGAATCTATTCACTCTTATTATTTATAAAAAGCACACATTTAATGTTTTCAATTCGAAGAAGAATTGACACCCTCAAATAATTACAACTTCAAACTTTTGACAACAGTGGCGTTTTCTAATAACACAATGTTAATGTAATGGAAGGTTATTCACTTCGATGGTATTCAGAAGCCACAACAAGAAAGCAACACTATGTTTGCACCCATCCTAAAAAAATAGGACAATGTAAAATCATTTAATACTTTATTTTGAGCCTTTTAATATTGACAGGAATTGAAATTACTTTCGAAAACAGAATATTCTGTGTATTTACAAGATATGACCTTTTCCTTCTGTTCATTTACTACTGAATAAAGCTATAAACTTTTTTATGTTCTAGTGTAATTTTAACCTTAATGTTACAAATGGTAACCGAACATTTGATAGTGCACTTTCTTGATAGAATAGTAAACCTACAATAGAACAGAAAAATGTCAACAGTATTGAGTAGTGAGTTTATATAATAAAAAAATGTTTCTTTCTTAAACACAAATCTCTTTGAATACAATAATTCTAAAAAGATTTGGAGCTTAGAAAGTGTACTTACGTTGTGAATTTCAGAGCCAATAAACTTTACATTATTTATACAAAAAATCATTAATCATGTTATCGTGGGTGTGTTGTCTAAAGATTCTTCTTTTAATCCTGTCTGTACTTTGGACATTTTTAAAAAATTAAATAACAATTTTAAATAAATCAAAATAATCTCGCAATCGAAAACGAGGTAAGGATTTAGACGCACGGATGAAACCACTTTGCCAGACTTAGAGCAAATATTTCGCGATATGGCGATTATGATTTAAATAACATTTCGAGTAAAAAGAAATTTTATCAATATCAATATCAATAAATATTGTTTTAGTTTTAATACATATGTTTTTATGTTAAATTATACGATCTTAACCTTTAAATTGTCGTTTATCCGGAATTTCAATAATTCTTTATAAGTAGCGGCAACAAGGTAAAAACATACCGACTATTTTCTGGATGGAAAAAAATTAACCAATGAGATTTTAGGCTTCATTATGACGATGTTTAAAAATCACTGTGGCGCGCGTTTCAAATTTGCTTGAATTTTTTATAATTTTAAATAATGCTTGTACGAAAATTTTAAAAGAAAACTATTTTTAGATTATATTTTGTGCTAGTTTTTAGAAAAAAATATTTTTAAATTTCACTAAACATGCCCATTGGAACTTCCACTGAGGGAATAAAAACACTATTAATACGAGTATAATTAATACATTCCAATCTTTAAAAAAAAAAGTAAAAGAAGAAAACAAAGACCAGTTTTTCCTTATCAATTTAAATAGAGAGTTATTGCAAGTTCAACTAAGTTCAGTCACTCTTAGCGTCACTCCTATTTTGACATCTGAGCATGCGCAGATTGTTTGCGTTCTAGAATTGACTTTATTAGAGATTGTGCCTGCCTTTAATTGTGGATGTTTAAGGACAGCAGATAGTGTCGATTTTATAGCTTTCGGGTGCACTCGCCGACATTCGTATTAGTAGAAGTTTTTTAATATTAAATATTGTGATGTTGATTTTAAACAACAGTTTATTTGTAAATAATTTATTTAAACACTTATTTATTTTATAACACTACTATTCTAATTTATATATATTTCGAAGTCTCTAAATTGCTTGCTATTTATCTTTACCGCTGTTTGTATACTAATGATTGCCTGTGTTCCTCCACCAATATATATATATACACAAATTTTAAATTTTTGGTGGGCTCCAGAACGTTCTCGCCAAAATTAGAAATATTATCACGTTGACCCTGGAATGTACTCGAAAAGCACTTCCACCATAGTCGTCACATATGTTTGGTATTAAGGGGTTTAATTATGTATGATAATCGGTCAAGTTGAGCCTCAAAGGCCAAATAAGACAGAGAGGGACTTGAAGAATTAGAGCATGACTGAACAATGAAATGGCTCACATTACAATATCATTGTTATCTAAACCTTCTGAAATGATAATTGTTAATGTCTCTTCCATATTATGTACTATTATAGACAACAAAAAAGATGTATCGTAATTTAAAATTTTTAAAATGAGGTTAGAAATATGTATAAGGACAAAGAATCTAATGTCAAAACTTTAGGTTTGCAATAATTCTTATTTTAACATGGAATTTATTTGCCTCTAATTAGGTTGTCACTATTAGTGGCTGACGTTATAGATATTTGCAATATCTCTCTATTGTCTTGTTTGATAATATTTTTTTTTCTTCGTTTTTCTTTTTCTTCTACTTTTTTTTATTTATTTTTCTTCATTTTCTACTTTTTTTCTTATTTTTCTTCTTTTTACTCTTGCTTTCCTTCTCTTTCTTCTTCTTTATCTTTTTAACATTTTCTTTTTGTTAATCATACTCAGATTATACCAATACCGTTTGTGATTCATTTCTTATTTTATCAATTTTCTGTTTAGCCATTACGATAAAGAATTTGTATATTTAATAAGTAGGTACATTAATTACTGAATGGAAGTAAATAAAAATATAGTTAGTATGTTTATGTAAAAAGATATATAATTTTAGCAACAAGAACAAAACAGTACAGCAGAGATGGAAAGCCTGGTAAGTAATTTCCCTTTTCCTACTTTTATTCTATTTAAATTTACTAATATACAGGTTGTTTCTGAATAAAGTACCATAAACTGGAGGCCTTGTAGATCTTTACTATTCAAGAAAAGCTAAATATACTTTACATAATTTTTCAAATATCTTCCCTTACGGTAAAGCCTTTAACTTCAAAATATGTAGTTGTTAGTTAATCACCATTAATAATTAATACACTTTATTTCAATAAATTACGATAACCAAATGGCGTAGAATCAAAGGTTAAAAAAATTTTAATCCAAACTTTTTAAACACCTTATATTACATAAAAGTTAAGATTAATAATTATTCTACAGTAATTTGTTACAAAAAAGGGACTCTTGGTTGATCTCTGTAGAACATTCCATTTTCGAGACTTTTAGTTCTCAAACATGGAATCTATGTAAAATTTTATCAAGGACCCATTTCATAATGAATATGAAAAGGTCAGTTATCTAATGGGACCAAGATTTTATGGATTTACTGATCATATTAGTTAATATATGTTTTAACATTTATTATGAAATCGGCTCTTATTAAAAATTTGCATTTGTACAGGGTTTTTCATTATATTTTGACCGCTACTTATATACATTATTATTGCGAACACAAAAAAAAGTTTTAAGTAAAAGCTTTGTTGTTTTACTTGTACCAACTAAAAATGTAATAACTGGCAGAATTGTATAGACAGCGCGCCTCCAACAAAATATAATTTCATTCTTTTAATGGGACATCCTATATATTTTTGTCATTTTAAATAGACTTGCATTTCCTGATTACAAATATATAATATTTTAATTATTTAGTGACTTATTGCACAATGAAAGCGTAACGCATAGATGGCCATGAAAAATGTTTCCAAGTAAAACAGTTGTTTGTTAATTAAAAGTTGTCAGTTGATTGCTTGTAATGGGTTATACTGTGGCCGAAAAAGTTGAGGTAAAACAACAAATCTTTTACTTGAAACTTTTTTTGTGTTCACAATAATAATGAAAATAAGTAGTGGTCAAAATATAATGAAAACCCCTGTATAGATTTCATGTCTGAGTAGTTCTAAAACTGAAAAATCTTGAAAATGGAATGTTCTGCATAGATCAACCAAGAGTCCCTTTTCCGTGACAAATTATGTGAGGAATAATTATTACTAATCTTAACTTTTACGAAATTAGGATATTCAGAAAGTTTGGCTTAAAATTGTTTTCTTAACCGTTGAGTCTACGCCAATGGATTATTGTAATTTGTTGAAGTAGAGTGTGTTAAGTAATAATGACTATTACATACAAATTTTTAAGTTAGACTTTACCGTAAGAGACGTTATTTAAAAAAAATAATTATTCATGAAATTCACTTTATCATCCTGTAGAATGAAAACTGGGACTTTCACAGGAAAATTATATTGAACTTTTCTTAAAAATTGGTTAAGATCTACAAGCCCCCCAGTTTACGGTACGTTATTCTGAAACACACCCTGTATATATGATTATTAAGGACAATCTAACTTGACTAATTATTTTATTTTCAAGATTCTGGATACAATAGCGAAGATAGAAAATCCATGATTGAATCTGTAAAATCAGGTATTATAATTAAAATTATTTAATTATTAACATTATAAAAAATGATACTCTCGGAGAAATATTGAAAATTTCTATGTCAGCCACTAATAATGACAACGTAATTAGAGACAAATAAATAACATGCTAAAAAAACTTAAAGTTATTGCAAACCTGATGTTTTGACATTAGAGTCATTGTCCAATCCTTGTATATTTTCTCAATAAAAAATCCTCTTCTTCATATTCTAGTAAGATTATAGCAGCGAGTTGTTTTCGATCTATATCAAACGAACGTCAGCACTCAACTGAAATGCGAACGCAGACGGTTTTAACCATAGATAAATTAATAAAACACGATGAATGTTTTAAATGCACGCCACTGTCAACACGTTGTAGTTCCCAGCATACTATTAGTTAGCCACACACTGATCTGCAGGGTTATTCTACTAAATTTATAGCCCGGCTACAAGTTGGATTTTGGCTTGAACTTTATATGTTCCTAACTTCAAAATCCAACTTGTAGCCGGGCTATAAACTTTTAGCCGGGCTATAAATTTAGTAGAATAACCCTGCTGTATTATTTTACTGGATAGGATATAGCCCCCTAAAAAACGTTCCGAAAAATTGGCCGATTTGGGCAAATAATATGGCGGACCGGATGTTATTTAACATAACCTCTATTTCCATTTCTCATCACATTTGTCATTTAATTGTGTCAACAAGTTACGTTGAGATGTGTTTTTATTGTGGAAAACAAAGTGAAAAGAGTAACCGTACTCTTCATAGGTAAATAAAACTATTATGTTTATAATAATTTGTTAATAGATCTAACTATTTTGTTGAAACAAACTGAAACAATTACTAATTTACACAAGCATACAAGAATACAAATAACATTTTTCGATTAAATGATAAAAACTGAAGGGAATTATAACGATTATTACTAAATGAAATAATGTTCTTGTTATTTAAGGTTTCTACAGAATTGGAGCTTTTGGGGAAATGGCCGAAGAGTATGGATATGACCAATTTTAATATTGTAAGTTCGATTATGTTTAGACCATTTTAAGCTATCCTGCATTGATAAAACACAAACGAAGACTGCATTTAAAAATATTAGGTACTTTATATCTTTTTACATTAATAAAAATATTACAAGAAATATAAATGTTTATTTTTTTACCTTTTCCCATGATTTCCTCTATTTCATTTAAAATATATATAAATCAATATTTACATAATTGTAAAAATTATGTAAAGCCATTAAATTTGTTCTTTATTTAATTGTAAATTACATTCGAATAGTCTACATAAAATTACCTACATTATTCTTCAAAAATTCTTAATATAAATCATGTTCCTGAAAACACTACTAGATCAGTTCCAATTCTAATCGCTTTAGTTGCATGAATCTATATTGTTCTCTCTGTTAAACATTTTCACAGGTATTGTTTATATCTTCTACATCTATTAACCATATTATTATCCCTGTTCTTCCTGGTTTTATTGTAACAAAGGCAAACTCACCGATTCTCGTTTCATATTTGTTCCCTAAAGTGATTCGAGCATCTATGTAGTTCTAGCTCGAGACTGATTTCTATTACCAATATCTCCTTTTAGTTGTAGTCCTTATAAGTTATAAAAAATTCCAAGTGAAGTTTTAAGAATTTTTGTTTTTCACTATAGTTACTTTAGAACTGATCCTTTTTCTGCTATTTATGTACGTAGTATCGGATAGCATTACTGTGATATAAACAATAAACGTTCATTTGTGAAGACCCAATATACTGCACGTTTTCATTTTTATATATATATATTTTTTTTTTTTTCATAAAAAATCAAATTATGGGTGAATATTCCCGAAGGACATCGCCCGCAAAAGAATTAGAAGAAGAATAAGAAGAAAAACTAATCAAATTATAGGTCAGGTATGTCAAATTATCCCAAATTTCTTTTTGTGATCCCACCATAATTTGCCCAAATCGGCCAGCAGTGTTGCACTTCCGGTCTCCTTGGTGGAACGGATTTTTAGTATGTTAAATATAGCTTATATCCTATCCAGTAAAATAATACAGATCAATGTAGCCACACCATCGCAATAGTATGAAAGCGATGTTATTTCAAATTCATCTTATTTAAATTTTTTATCAATCTACATGCGCAACATACCATCCACCATGTCCATACTATTACTGGGATTTTTTCAAAATAAGAAGTTGCTAACCTCGTAAAAAATGAAACACTGAAGGCCAAATATGATAATGAAACGATACATTTAAACTTATTTTATTAATTAGGATGTTCCATAAATAGGCAAGTTATTTTTAAGACGCTAAACAGTATTGATTTGATGTATTAGCAATTTTATTTAATATTAGAGGGGTGTATATAAGGACTTTGTTTATTATTATTTTCTTAGCCTTATACAATTTCATATTTCATGAATTTTCAGTTCTGTTTTAATATTTAAAACAAAAAATGTCTGACCCGGGTATAGTAAAGTATTCTCGAAAATATTCTTGTTCAGTTCCTAATTGTTTAAATAAGTATTATTCTAAAATTCAAAAAGTTGGATATTCAATTATTAAACATTTTTTCATTTTTCTTCCGATATTAGAATTCGCCAGAACTGGTTTAAGACTTTAAATTTAACTTTAGATAACAATACTCGCTGACTTTGTGCAGACCATTTTTGCCTGAGTCTTTTAGCAACGTTTTCTCAAAACGTAAACTGCTAGTTGGACATTCTGTACCAATTTGCAAATGTAAACCTAATAATTAGTGATGAACAATTTGAACGACCCTCGAAACGAAGAAAATAAATAAAAGTAGAAATTTAAGTTCTAAAGAGAGAAAGTTGTATTTTATTAATACTTGATAGGAGAAATTGTTCAATAAGACACTTTGTTTTGTTTTTATAGGAAACTCCGGACCCAAAAAAGATAGTCAATTTTTCATTTTCATATTCATTTTACTTACAATTATTATTTAATATTGAGCTCATTACTATGTATGTATTACTGTATATTAAATAGTTAAAATATATGTTTCAAATATTTTATTTTATTGTTAATATTTTTTGGGGTTTTATTACGTAAAAAAATAATATTTATGTAAAATACAATATTAGTTTTTTTTAGAGTAATGAATGTCAAAAAATGTAAATAAATAATAAATTAAATTTGAATGGACCGCGGTTTGCTTAAAGCTCTTCTTTTTTATTCTTCTCTTTCTTATTTAGCTTCCAATTGGCAAGTCAATCAGCCAGTGTAGTTAAAAAAAGTCTGTTCCATACTAATTCGCAGCACTATACGTTTCCAAAAATTAACACGGGATCCTACTATCTTCTATATTAATTTATCTATGGTTTTAACGAAAACACACAACCGGTCGTTACCGACATACCGAAAGCGGGGTTACGGAGGAGACTACCGCTGGACGTACATCACGTACAAGCGCGACCATACATACCTTTAGATTTTGAGACTTTAGACTCTCTTACTCTACTAATGTCTACCAACTAACCATGGAAATCCTGTCCCTTCTCCTATTTATCAACCGTAGACGTGCTCAGTTGGTACTTAACATCTATCTCGATACACATGTCTATACACTATAAACATAAAATAATATAATTTTACAATTATATATTTTTAGGTTCAGGAGATGCTACTGTAAAAAGAAAAACTTTTATATCAACTGCAAAATCAGGTAGATATACTGTAGATGTGTAATGCGTAGAGAGGAAATGGCAAATCATATAGTTATGTTAGGTTAGGTTTATTTACGAAAATTGTATGTTTTCAGAAGCAGCTTTAGTGAGAAAAATCAGTAGCGACGAAACAACAATGGCATCGTCGAGTTCAACAATAACTCTAAAATCAGGTAGACAAATTTTCGAATTGATTACTTTTCGATACAGTTTATTAGTGAATTTTTTAAAAATCTAAGGTAGGTAGTAAAAGAATAAAAAAAATGTTATCCTCTTAACGTTTGGATTTAAAATATTAAAGGAGATACCTAACCCTCGCAAAGGTTGAAATCTGTGATGACATATTTTAATAAGAATGTGCCACGTGGCCAAATTGATGTCAGTTGCTTAAAAATAACAATAATAACTTCAGTATTAACCCTAAAACACAGCTCATACTTAGGTTGTCATAAAAGATGCTAAGAACCGTAACTTTTATTAAATTTGTTTTACCAGATCACATCGGATACGGGTAATTGTTGAGAAGACTCATTATCATCATCATCATCTGAATTAGGGCGTGGTTCAAAGCCCACTTGTACTGAAGCTCTAGGCTTATTGTACCCCTAACAGTTTCTATCCCATCAGATTGATTTTCTTGATGAATTCAAGAATATGTCTGATGGGCGCTTTCGCGATTTCTTCAGGTTCCGGATATTGTACCCCGAAGTACAATTCCCGTTCCCATTTAAGGTTTCGACAGTGGCATAGTATGTGAATAGGAGTTTTGTCCTCCTCTTCACATATTCTGCATAGGGAGTCATCAGATATCCCTAAGAGATTTAGGTGTCTTCTAAGGCCGCAGTGTCCCGTAAGGAGTCCTATTACGGCCTTGAGTTCGCTTCTGCTAAGGTTTAGCAGTTGATGTTGTCTGCTCGTGGATGGCCCCTCTATGAATCTTTTGGACTGTCTAAGTCCAGGAAGTTCCATCCAGAGCCTATGGTGTTCTCTTTTTATTTGTTCCTTTAACACCTATTTAACATGTTGGTATGAGATACCACATGTGGGTTCTGGTCCAATAAGAGTTTTTTCCGCTCCCTTCCTTGCTAGGAGGTCTGCTTTCTCATTTCCAAACACTCCCTCATGTCCTGGCACCCATTCAAGGGTAACCTTGTTATGTTCTGCCAGAGCCTGGAGGGATTGTTGGCAATCAAATATTGACTTAGATTGTACTTCTACCCTTTTTAGTGCTTTAAGGGCTGCCTGACTGTCTGTCATGATAACGATTCTCTTATCTCTAAGAAAGACATTTAGCATGACTTTGGCGCAGGCATTTATTGCTGTTACTTCAGCCTGGAAGACTGTTGTCAGTGACCCCAGGTTTAAACTAATTGTCCTCCCTGAGTTCACATGGTAGATCCCAGCTCCTGTGCTGTATACCAGATTGATTCGTTTTGTTTTTTCCTTTTTTCCCGGCTTTTGGCCCTTTCTGGTATTTGAATATCAAAAGGTTTCCTGAAGTCGTGAGTAATGGGCGTTCTATCCGATGGCATTCTTAGTACCGGATTTTGTTTTAATTTCTCTAATATCACTGTGTGGTGTCCTTTTCTCGAAAGTTCCCATCCAAATCCATTAGTAGTCAGCCTGTATGCCTGTAAGACTCATTATAATTATGTTTATTTGTACCGCTTCCCTCCACAAAAATTTTATGTTAGTACCATTTTTACCATATTTTTCTACTTTTTTAAAATATATTTCAAAAAAAAAGTTGTGGTTATTTTTTATAATTACATTAAAAAAAATTAGATATTTTTTTATAATTAGCGAAAATATGTAATTTCCAAAAAAATCATAATTTTTATACTAATTGGTTTCTGAATTTTTTAAATCGAATAAAAAATAATTTTGAACTGTTTGCGCTGTTTTAGTGCTTCTATTCACTATCGGAGAACACAGTTTTAAGATTAAAAAAAAAACTTATCGTAGTCCACTTACTTTCAAAAATTGCTATTACAACCGACTAATAATATTTATAATTATTGATCAGATTGTTAATTTTTTTAGGATCAAAATCAGGACATGGAAAACAACACGAGGATACTACTGAAGGTATGGAAGTATTTATACCATATTTTAATTTGTAAACTAGTTAGTCCAGAAACGTATTGCCCTCGTATAGTGCGATACACAATGAGAAAGAAGTGTGAACAGGCGCGGCTTGTGAGTTGGTGTAGATGTGGGTCAAATTGTGGTTGGATAGTGCCGTAGGCAAAGCCGCCCTGACCCGTACTGCAAAATGCTTTGAAATGTTTTTTTTCTTTTGGTTTTTAAATGAAACAAATAAAAGATGTATTGGATAGTCAGAAAAAGAAAATTTTTAAAATTCATACACCGAAACACAAGACGAAAACCACTTAAAAAACGTAAACAACTTTAAGCCGAACCATTTGGTGAATATTATAGATATATTGGTCGGTCGTCGACATTTAGTTTTCTCTTTTCAACTTCAAAGCGGGCGCATATGCTGTTATATCTCTGTCTACTTGCAATGCATTTTTTCTTTTGAATTGCCTTATAACCCATATGTTCAATTTGCAATACCAAGCTGAGCTAAGCGCGCAGCGGAGAAAAATTAATTATTTTTAGAGATTTTTAATCTTGGCTCCATTGGTAACAATTGAGGAAATTTTGCAAGAAAATGTAGATTTTTGGTATCACAATTTATTTAAATTCAACTTTACAATAAATCAATTCAACTTTAACAAGAAGTATCCAACTGATAACATTAACGTATAACGTCAATCATAAAACTGAAAACTGACGTCACTATCATCGGCTTATATAGCTTGCTTGACCCTTCGCGAACCTTCTCGAAATATCTAGAATTTTCTTGACAAATAATGACGTTTCCCGATATTTCTGGACTATTCTATCTTCTTTTACTCGTACTTTTACTTATAATGATCGCAGCACACTATAGTATGATGGGTGACATTGCACTTCTTTTCGTATTTTACGTTTCCTATAACGGCCATAGGCCACTGCAGGGTATAGTTTAACAATAGTTTATTATTAAATGTTTAATATTGTTTGAAATAAATTAGTTTGGTCATTGACCAAATGACTTGATAGTGCAGCCGCATCTAGTCTTATGAAGCGCGCCCTTTGCCAGCCGTCGCTCTGCCCGGATCGGCCAACAAAGTCTGGTCTTAGGCAAATTTCGACACGGCTTTAAATTTTGTTTTTTAAAATTTGTATATTTAATAATAAATAATAAACAATGAATTTCAAAATTACAAATTTATAAGTTGACAAATAATAAACAAATTTTACGGAATAGATAAGTCGTTGTAAGTCATCGTTGAGGTCTTTTACTCTCAGAACTGACGCCAAAATTTACTCTTATAATGAGTTGTCTTTATCAGTCACCCTCATTTCTATAAAATTTGCAACGCATTTACGTCAATTTTGTTCAGTGACAAATGCTTCAGCTATCAACCCAGATATCACACCAAATCCTTTGTACCTATATCTATTGAACATCCCAATATCCACTGAATGTCCAGTCCATGGTGGATATCTATTTTATATCCATGAGCTGTAATTTATAGATATGCAAATGTCCATAAATAATAGTAATTACAGTTCATCAAATTTCTAGAGGCTTTCGACGGCTAGACAGAGAAAGCACTACTGACAGGCATCCCGACGGATTTACGCAATGAAAGTACACTCTGCGCATCAAGTATTTCACTATTTCATTCAGACGTAAATGTCAGATGTAAATTTCGCTAAAACATTTCTTTTATTTTCGTTTGTGTTTTTTGCTCATTACAGTTTAATAGAACCTAAGTATGGAGTTTAATAGCAAATTAAGAGGCAGCGTGATTAACAGTCAATCTCGCGAAATAATAGCCAATGTTATAGAGTTTATGAGAAGAGAAGGAAACTTTAATTCACCTTCAATACCATTTAAAAATGTAAATGATCGTGTTGCTGCAGCCACAGGAGTATCTAAAAACACTGTCGTCCGCATTTCTGGAGAGAAAAAAAGAATCGATAACCGTGAGATATCGGAATTTTCATCACCAAGAAAAACCATTAAAAAACCAAAAACAGTTAATGATATAGATGAAGCTGCACAAGAATCAAATTTTATTTTTTTATTATTAGATAGCTATTTTTGTTTCTGAGTTGTGTTCATTTACAGGCTCAATTTTTTTCCGTTTCTCCTTTTTGATTTTATATGGGGTTTCAAGTTGTTTTTGACTTATTTCGACGTAAATCACTTTTTTAATAAAGCAAACAAGTGTTAAGAGGTATATGTACGTGTAAACTACAATTACAAAAAATTGATATGAAACCCATGAAACCACCAACAAAAATGTAAAGCTAGCTTCCGTACTAGAACATGGTGTCATTCGTCGAGATAATTTATCGTTTTGTTTAATAGATCAAGAAATGTAAATATTCCCCTGTTATTTTTTATAAAATTATAAGAGAAATAAATTTTTTTCTAAATAGTATAGTTTATTATTTTGTAGAAAAACAAAATTTCGAAAATTTTAGTAATGTTTCAGAAACAACCGTTATTAATAATAGGTACCATTTTCCTTAATAAGGTAGAAATAAAATATAAACTATTTCCACGATTTACAAAGGCCTACAAAAAAATTATAGGTATTTTCCGCTATCCTATAAAATTTCAAAAGGTTGAAGGAATTCCAAAACACCTTTTATGGCATAATAATTATTTTCAATTCTACATACTATCTTTAGCTGCTTTTAAAAACGTTCTAAGAAAGTCCAATCAGACCAATTTAATCCCTAAACTATTCCACACTTTTAAAATTTAATTACCTAAAAATATTAAAAACTATTTAAAATAACTTGTTTAGCAGACTGTACAATAGCTATCTTAGTCACACGTAGCGCGTTCTCTGTCTGGGCGTCGAACACCTCTAGAAATTTGATGAACTGTATATAGCAAATTATTAAAAAATTACGCCATTTTGCTCGCCATTGTGGCTAATAGTACCGTTCAGATATTTAAAATTAATTTTTTAAGGTGTATTCAATATCCCATGGACATCCACTAAATATATCAAAGTCTAGGCGCGAACGCAAACCATCGTGGATATCCCTAGATGTAATTTTTGATTTTGCTAACTAAGTATAGATGGCGATACTACTTTCGCATCTACTCATGCTCAACCCGCCGTAATTGAGTTCGATCGAAATTTGTTTTACAATCAGACTCCATTAGAGACTGGAGTCGAGAACTTCCATTTTTTACTGAAGAGTCCTAATGAGGATAACTTTCTCCTTAGTGGGCAAAATCAAAGGCAGAGTGTTGAAAATATTTTGAGTGTTGAAAATATTTTTTATCTCTGCTATTTTCTTTCGACTTTATTCAATAATCATTTTTTACTTATGAACCTCTACTAAAGATACCTATAAAATATTTTGCTGAATATCCGAATTCTTCTATATCCTGGGATATAGACGGACATTTGGTTGGATATCCATATTGGATATCCACATAATATATTCTGTGGATATCTCTGGGATTTCTTGTATTGTCTGGAAGATACTCATTAGATATTTAGCTGGATATCTATATGATATCTTCTATATTCTGGATATAGACGGACATTTGGATATCCATATTAGATCTACGGAATATTTCTGATATCCTGTGGATATATTGGATATCCACAAAAGATATTCTGTGGATATCTCTGGGATTTGGTGTATTGTCTGGGAATGAACGAATAACTTGTGTCTTGAAATCAAAGTTGTTCATAGCAATACAGCGCTTTACCAGATTCCATACCATCTCGATTGGGTTAAGATCGCGGTGATACGGTGGTAAATCAGTTACCCCGTATTTTGCAACTAGTTTCCCAATCTTTTATTTGTCATATTGCTCTCTGTATACGTTGGCAACTTCAACTAACAAATATGAGTCGTCAAAGAAAATGTCTTTTTAAACAGCCAATTTTGTTTTCAAATTTTTTCCAAGAGGTAGCTGAGAAACTAAATTTACGGGAATGATAAAAAGCATTATCCATAAAACAGAAATATGTTAAAAATTTAACATATATGTGTTACTTTTATTCCTAGGATATTAACATGTACTAATATTAATACCTAGGTTTTAAAACTTGGCATATAAGAAACTATGAATTTTGATTGTTTAATTCAACTTATAATGCAAAAAAATTATAAAAATGAACCATTTTGAAAGTACTCAAGTTTTTTTAACAGTAGAAATAACACAAATTGTATTTATAAATTATATTTGTTTATAGTATATACAGAGTGAGGCACCGAAAACGAAATAGATCGCATATCTTGAAGACGCATTTTTTTTGGAGAAAATGCAAAAAGACTGTGACTGTGACATGTGACAGTTCAAATAAGCGTATTGTCTTGTGCAAGCCAAATTTAAAAATTGAACTTACTACGCCTATGTTTTCGTAAAATAAAAATAAAGGTTTTTATTTCCATAACTACCAGGTCTGTTTTTTAGTTTAGCATCATTGATACTTTAAGTCTATTAGCGAGTAAAACATAAAAATGGTTTATTCTATTCAGGAGAGAGTAGAAATTGTTGAATGTTATTTAAAAAATAACGAATGTGCTAATACTGTCTGTACAATTTTCAATGAGCGGCACCCAAACAAACAGGTTAAACGTAAATACGTTTTGGAACTTATTTTAAAATTTCGACAAACAGAATCTGTTCAAAATAAAAAACGGCAGATTCAAAATCCAGTTAGAAACGAAGCCGTAGAGGTAGCCGTTTTAGGATAAATTGTTGCAGATCCAACTCTTAGTACAAGAAAGCTTGCAGAATTATCTGGAGTAAGTGACCGTACCGTCAGGAGAATTTTGAAAGCCAACAAATTCCATCCCTATAAAATTCATTTAGTTCAGGAACTTAACGAAGACGATTTTGATCACCGCTTGCAATTTTGTGAAATAATGAGCGAGCATGCTATACAAGTTCCACATTTTCTTTATAACATTTGTTTTTCAGATGAATGCAGTTTTTATGTTAACGGGACTGTCAATCGACATAATTGTCGATACTGGTCAGATTCCAATCCAAGAGTATTTCATGAAATGTATACTCAACACCCAAAAAAGTTAAACGTTTGGGCTGGAAAATTTGGCGATCGTAGTGTTGGTCCATTATTTTTACCATGTACTTTAACTGGGGATATGTATTCGGAATTACTCGAAAACACCGATGATCCACTGTTATATTAGATATATTAAAAAACGATAACCGATACCTTGAAGATCACCTAATATTTCAACAGGACGGGGCTCCTCCACATCTTGCTGCAGCGGTTGGTGAGTACTTAAATAAAAACTTTCCTAGACATTGGATTGGACGAAGAGGATTTCTTGAATGGCCCCCACGATCTCCTGATCTGTCCCCCTTAAATTACTTTTTATGGGGATATCTGAAAAGTAAAATATGCGCTACTCAGCCAGGTTCCTTAGAAGAGTTACGTGAACGTATTATTACCGAATGTCGTCAAATAACTCCAGAAATGCTCCAAAACGTCAGACAAAGATTTGAGAATAATTTATATTCGTGTATGGAAGTTAATGGACAACACTTTGAGCATTTACTTTGAAGTAATTTAGTTTTTAATTATGGGAGTTGTCCTAAATTTTTCAAATTAATTTTTATATTCACTTTTCTATTTTTTAAATTTTTATTATAAATTGTCTATTAAATGAGTTTTACTTTCAAGTGAAGTATCATTATTTAAAATACGGCAACTTTTCCCGCAAGATGGCGCCAAAATCAAAAGTTACGTAATAAACTGTCACACAATCAAATTCCTAATAAAATTACCTTTTCAATGATATGTCACACTTAGTACTTTCCTTATTTCAATTTCATTGGTAATAGTGACAGAGGGGTGGGGAGGGATGTAGGATAGTTGAGGACATGATCGAAAGATGTCCTCTTTGAAATAAAAATCGACTTCTTTTTGCATTTTCCCCAAAAAAAAATGTGTCTTCAAGATATGCGATCTGTTTCGTTTTCGGTGCCTCACCCTGTATAAACTTTTTGCAGTTAATAATTGATTTGCCGTAGAAGGACTCTATTATAAGGTTAATGGCGTTAGTTTTGTTTTTATCGAAAATTGATGGCCTCCCAAATAGTTTATAAAGTATATTCGGCCGCTACTTTTTTCAATATTCTTGTGCAAAAATATATAGATACAATAAATATGACAAAAGACATAACATTTATTTGACAGATCTTGAAACTTTACCATACACTTTTATAGCAAATTTAAACTACTTTTAATGCGTTAATTTTATTTTTACAGAATTACGATTTATGTTAAAATCGTAAAATTTAACACCCGTTAAAAATAAACATATTGAATTACAGCAGTGTGTTGTACCGACATTTTTATCCCTTGACGTAAAGTGTGTATTAATTTTTTTGTATTAGTATTTGCAAATTTAAGTCACTTAAAAGCGAAGAAAAACTTTTAACACTCCTTTTACAATTCATAAAGGCTGTAACGCCTTCTTAAAAGTTTTTTTTCAACGCAGTAGTGATTTTCATAGTGGTCTTTTTTTATTCAGTCACTTCTATTTTCTTCTTTTAGGTTAAAGTCGTATTGAAAGATTTAGAGATATCGTTTGCTTTTTAATAAGAGAGGTTTTGGCGGTATCGTCTACTATTTACGGGAAGGGTTACGGCAGCGATCGGGCCAAAATCTATTCGGGATTCTGGGTGCTGTTCACAAATATGCGTACCGGTCTCCCATTAGAAATACATTGTTTATGCCTGGCCATTAGAGGTGTGTCGTTCGCGAACGATTCGTTCAAAAAGAACGAATCAGTGCACTGACTCGAATGAATTAATTCCCTGTTTTTAAAAGATTCGAATCTTTTTTGAGTCAATTGTTCGACGGCTCTGTGATCGATCAAGAACGCCCAATTCCGAGTTTGGTTGTTTCGTTCATTCGGATCTGATTCGAAGATTCGGTATTTTAAATCAGCATCGGCAAATCGGTCGCTTTTGTTCTACGTTCTACAGCATAATACAAGAACTCGAACTTACAGGCGGTGGCGGTATGTGTCTGTAATATTTTTCTCACTTTACCAGAGGTGTATTAAACTTTTAGGTAAACAATTTATGCGCGTTGTCTGATAAATAAATTTAAATCAAAGTAAATAAGTAAAGCAATAAATGACGAATAATATATCTATAATTTTTCGTTAGTTTTGGCTATATTTAGCATTAAAAAAAATTGTGTTACTGTTGTTTATCTTAACGGACAAGGATGAACCTACTATTATAGTATTTAAATTTCCATCTGTCTTCTTTTTATGAAATATTAATTCGCTATACTTTAAAATATCAAATTAAAATAAAACCGGTATTAATTATTTTACTTAAGCATCTCACCACTCAAATCATTACATTCTTTCTTACGCATTACAGACTGAACGCCACTCGACGACCTAGTAAATAGGTAGTTCTCAAATTCGTAAACGTTCGGTTTGATTTCCTTCGACGGATCGGCGGAATAACATCGTTCGTGGTTCGCTAAAGTGAATCACTTGAGAACGAATCTTTAAGAACGAATCTTTTTAGGTGAATGAATCAAATGAATTAATTCAGTAAAAAGATTCGAACTTCCCACCTCTACTGGCCATACTACATTCTCAGTGTGTCCCGAACTATTGTAATGGGAAGATATTATCCTAACTAAAACACTGTTATCTCCAACACTAATTCACAGAATTTTTGATTTCTATTATATTATAATTTTTAAGATTTAATTTGAATAATCTCATCACAAATGATAAGGTGAAACTTAATTGCTATATTACTTCAATTTAGAAGTTACTTAAAGGGGCTAGTTTGCAATTAAAAACAGTTTTATTAATATTATTAAATTTTTAGTCCCAATAAGTCCGTTTAAAGATAGCGGCATTCCTACATCAACAAAAAGCAGTAAGTCATTTTATTTTCTTATTTATTTTCGCGGGTACGAACACAATCATCAGATATTGAGAACAGCTGGTTCCATACAAAGAAGTGAAGGGTGTAGAATGATAAGGTACCGTCTGCGCATCCATGAAGAGTGTAGAAATTGTGCATGATTCAACCTTGCACTCTTACACACGTAAGTGACAAGGAGAGGTTGCCCCAAACCACAGTAAACAAATTCTAGGTTTGGCTTTATTCAGCCATTATGTTCATGTTCAACTTTTTGTATGTTTGTGTTGTGGGTGTTGTACGTTTTTTTAACGTCGGTTCTTTATTGGCTTGCTTATATTTGTGATTTGATTTTGATTTAGTAATAAATTGTACCTGTTATTTCCTGATGCACTATTTTGTAATTGTTGCACAAAATGTTCTTAAACCGTCTCTAAATCTTGTTTACAAAATGTGCAAAACGAAATTGTGCATAGTGTCTGTACTTTTTCATTGACCGTTATCATTCTACCCCTTTCTTCCATAGCCTTTGTACGCCGAATTCCACTATAAACCAGAATTTTCACTCTGCTCTGTATTTGTATTTGTTATAGGTCATAGTACGACAGTAACGACAGATTCCGATGATTTTAGCAAAAATGAAAAAGGCTTAACCTTTTTAAAAGGTAAACATCCGGTTTTAACAAAATATCTCTAGATTTCAGCTTTACCATTTTTTTTTGTAGAACTTTCAACGGATTTTAAAATTGAAAGAAAAAGAAGCGGCGCTATATCTGTAATCAAAGAAGTTTCTGAAGGAACGTCTTCATTGTCAGGTAGGCGTACTTACTATTGAAGCCAGTTCTTATTTTACACAGACCTCGTTAGCAAAATTACAATATGATCGAAAAATTAAAAAAAGAAATCTGGATATTGACAACAGCGCCAGCTATCAGGTCAAACTATAGCTAAGAACCATCCAGGTGACCCCATAAGTACAAAAAAAAAATCAAAATCGGTCAAAACTCACACATGCATACCGGAATTTAATACATAAAAATATATAAAAATAAAATAGTGGAGAGGTACCTGAATTCTTAAAACCAGCATAGTAGAAAGACCAGACACTTGAGATTTAGAAAGGTATTGCAGGAAGGATATTGGATATTCTTTGATTCTTTTTATTTTAGTACATCTCTAGGACCACTAGGACTCAAACATGAACTGCAGCCTGCAAAGCTAATTGTGCCATAATTTAACAATGTTATGCCTTACTAATTAGGTTTTAGATGTTCAAGCGCTAGTCCCTAGTATTTTTAGCAGCCAATTTTATTATTTCTCTTTTTCAGAAACTGAAACTAAAGAAATTTTATCTCCTAAAGGCAGACAAATGTTCAGTACATCATCTGGTAAGTTGTCAAAAAAAGACCATCTACTTAGAATAATAATAATTATCTACCTAAATTATTATCCCATTTGAACCAGAGTAACTATAGTAGAAGTTTTTTCAATACGTTTTTAAAATAGGTTTAAAATACGTTTTTTAAAATAGGTATAATATTTTTAAAACAATATTTTTGTTTTTTTTTGTTTTTTTTGCAATTTCTGTATTAATTGGATTTGTTACTGCTCATATCTAATTTCCTGTGGCTTACCTGAATTTCAATTTTTTAGTTCGAGCGGTTTCTCTTTTAATAATGTGTCTAAATGAACGGTACAACTACTGCAGAATTAGTACGTTTTGCGAAAAGCATCCATTAAACTGTCATTTGTTTGCTGGAACCATTGAGGTAGTATTATAGGGAGGTGCGATCACGTGGTCAAAACCGGCATCAGTTCGCCATATTGATGCGACACTTACGTTAAATAGATGTTGCATTGTAATTGCATTGATGTGATTTGTATAATCAAGTTTTCGTGTTTTTATTTGCTTTTTGTGGGATATTTAAATAATACAGTAAAATACAATAATTGGTTCATGTGCTCTTCGTAACTGCAATAGCAGGAATGCAATTTAATATACAAAATAATAACAATAAACAGGCTAGTATTTCATTTATTTTTATATTTTACATATTTAAATAGTCTCTGAGTTAACACATTTTACGGTAATTATTTCATATACTTACGATTTTCTGTTATTTTATTATTGTTTAGATTTCATTTTATGCTGTGCAAGTGTTAAATTTTGTCCGTATAACAGAAAATGGTTGGAAACCCAATATGAAACTGTTAAATATTTTAACTAACAAATAAAGCCCAAATAACACATCTTTTAATTTTAGAAGAAAATTTTGATAGTAAGTTAAATGAATTATTTGGCACACCGTTTGTCAGAATTTTCTAAATTTATTATTGCCCACATAGCGGCATATATTGTTCAATTTTTAAAGAAAAAAATATTTTATTTTGATTATATATCCGCTTCGACAAGTGACACGAGGTTTTGTATCTATTCACTTTTGTAGATCTGTATCTGCAACGTGAATAGTGTGAGCTAAACCACGACAGTTAGTGCTTCTAGGCCATTTGTGCATCCTCCTAAGTAGATAGGCACCTCCTAGCTCGTGAGTCAGCCTACAGATTTAATACAGTTGACAACGTCGCTAAGAGGTGCTTCTTTTATATCGGCCGGTGTTAGCCAATTCTTGGCGAACACAAATATATGATCATTGTTATGGAAACTAGTTGAAAATAAATTACAAAATTGATGTTAATTGGAGATACTGGAAATTTAAGAAAATTAAATGTAGCATCGCAATGTGCTTCGAGTGGTTGCCTGTTAAAAAATATTTGCTGTTCTATACCCTGCTATTTATATTTAAAATTAAATCAGGAATCTCCCCAGTATATTTACAAAATATCTAAAGTTATAAGCAGGGTGTTTATGAACACAATACACGAAATAAGTAAAATTTTAGAATTTATAAGGTTACGAAAAAATGTACACAAAATTCAGTTTTTTTTTAAAAGGTGCATGTACAGGCTTTTAATAATTTGCCTGAATATATTAAATGGCATGTAGCAATATTTAAAGAAAACTGCGTGAGTATTTGTTGACCAGTTGATGTTTTTTTTATTATGTTTTGTAAAGTTATTATGTTATCATTTTACATGTAGGTACGTTGACTGGATAATTATGTATTTTTATTTTATTTTAAATGTAAAGATATGTAAAAAATTAGTTTTTTTTTTACCAAATAAACGATTTAGAATATATAAACACTAAAATATTATAAATGCTGGCTCAATAACTTATAATCTCTTGTTTAGGGGTAACTCATTAAAAGCCAGAAGCCCCTTAAAAGTTACTGAATTTTGGGAATATTTACCTGCAACTTGCGGAATATAAATAGATATTAGATCTATTTCTTATGTTATAGCTATTATAGTCAAGGTTGATAATTGATTTTATCAAGCAAATAAATGTTAAAGTTAAGTAGAGAAAATAAAATTTACTTTAATAATTGCACAAAAAATTGCAAATACATGAGAATAAGAAAAAATAGGCAAACAGGAAACACATTAACACATGAACGAATGATTTTGGAATTTGACACAGCAATATCGTCGAATGTACATTTGGCAACGTCTGTAAACAGAGCTACATTTAGACGCTCCTCAGGTGCGCCCCACGGTTCGACGACATTGTTCATCTTGTTCATAAGCAATGTATGCTTTTTGTACTTGGTTTTGACTGTTTTATAGACAAAAATAAAATATATTACAATATATCTCAACAGGTGTTATGAAGATATGTATTCAAAGCGATAAAATTTGAAAAAACACTGTTATCTCTAAATCATATAAGCAAATGTTAGCCGCATCTGGAGTCAATATAGTTTTTACACAATTTGCAAAAGAAATACTTTTTCAAATTTACCCACTAGTAAACGGTTATGATCAATCAGCATCGGATAACCATCGGGTTTTGTTAATAGAAGCTGAGGCAGATAAATACACGTAAACGTTAGGCATTTGTTTAAAGGACAATAAATTTGTATTTCTTAATGTGTTTTATGACCCTAGTTAAAAAAAAACTATTATTCAAAATATGGTTAAATACTGATAATTTTAGAGAGTCAGGACCTGACGAGGCATCCATATTGTTACGACTCGTAAGCCACGCACAGTGCGACGTTTTATCTGTATGCGAAATAATACTTTATAATATTACCACAATAACTTTCTGCGCATGACCGTGACGGTACAACATCTGGAACAAACCTACCATTCCTCCAAATGAACTAAAAACATGTTTACGTTAGCACAATCACAAAAGCATAATAATAATCCAATCAGTTGATTGTTATTATTAAAATAGAACTTAGTATTGATTAAATTATTGTAGCTATTACTTTTTTTTAATAGATTCAATTAAAGATACATCTACAGAAGAAAAAAGTTGTGAAAAGGCTCTGACTGCTACAGAGTGGAACGTACAGAAAGGTATTTTGTTATATTTTTCTAGTAAACCGAATAATTTAAACGAGTTTTAATATTTTTTTTGGTAAGCGAATTCATCAGCTGACAGATTACGAGCACTTTTCCGAACCTATTCGAGTAAGGAAGAAAATTGTGGTAAGTATAATATCGGCAAGTGAATATTTAAATTTTTAATAATATTGTCCATTCAAACAGAACAAGAAAAAAGGAACAGCGGCTCTAAATCATCGTACACCGATTCTTTGTTGGAACAAACCGATAGCGGATCAGGTAAAATTTTAAAATACCTGTAGACTATGAGTAATTTTATGTCGTCTGGATTACTCGCGAGTAGTAGTAGATCTGTTTATGATTCTGACTGAACGGTTTTTTTAACGGTGCGTGTTGATCTGGAGCGATTCCTATATGTTCCCCCTTTACCCCTCCCGCACTTGTTCGGTATCAGGTGCATTTGTAGAACGTTATTAGTCATTCTTTTTTGACGTCATAGTGTTTTTTATACCAAGAACATTAAACCATTAAAAAGAATGTGCAAAAATATGTATAAAAAATACCAATAATTGAAGGAGTAATTATTAACAGGCTACTGAACTGGTCAATCAAAGCTCATCTACAAAATATAAGTTATCTATGTCTGCAATTTTATTTTAATAATTTAATAGCAAACTAACTTTTGGTGTGTGATAGTGTGACAGGTTTCTGGTTTCACCTATAGTGAATCAGGAAGTCTATGACGCTAGGCTGATGAATTCAGAATAGGGGTTGCTCGGGCGTCAGTTTTGGTAACACAGTCTGCTGTGCGATCCTATAGTACACCAAGGGCCCTATTGTCGAATGTCTATTTCTAAATGTCACACGCGACATTGATAAAATGTCGAATAGGAACGCAAAAACGTATTCTGGAATGACGAATTCGACATTTGTTGTTAGACAAAGTCGAGTGGTATTCAACCAGTCGACATTGTAATGTCGCATGCCTTTTTAAATATAATGTTATATTATGAGTGTCGTAACAGTGACAGTTTATATTTATTTTTAAGAGAAATGAAAATAAGTATTGTACAAATTGTTTTTAAAAATATATGAAATGATTATTTACAATTTCACCTAATTTATCAATTATTAGTCATGTCCAGTGTCGGATTCGGCCGTCGGTCTACCGGCAAAAGACAGATAGGCTTTCGTTTAAGCTGTGGGCCCTCTTACAGGCAGTGGGCCCTCGTTCGGGTAGTGGATCCTCGTTCTGGCAGTGGGTCCTCGTTTAGGCATTGGGCCTCAATCAGTGGGCCTTAATCAGTGGACTTCATTCAGTGTGCCTAAGTTAGTGGCCTCAGTTTTTATGCCCTTGAGAATAAGAAATGCGAAGTAACCATTGGAAAGTGGGCCCTTTTTGCTCTTCAGGGAATCGGTTATGAAAAAAATGTATAGGTGGACCTTCTCCGTTTTGACCGGTAGGCACTGGAAGTCCCGATCCGACACTGCTCCTGTTTCTCCAAGAGATTTAATACCTGTCATTAAAAAATTTATATAGCTCTATTTTTCAAATTGCAGGTAAAAAGATTAAATCACAGACATTTTGTGTAATGTTTAGATTATTATATTATATTATTATAATAATATATTTCTTCTTCTTACTATTTAATCTCTTATGAAATTTTAGTTAAAAAGATTATATTATATTTTCTCTACTTTCTAATTAGAATTTATCAAAAAGACATTTATTTGGGATATCTTTTCAGTATTATTTTGTATTACTAAGAGATCCTTCAAGTAATTGTGTGCTGTAATATACTCGTCCTGTATGTTTCTATCCAATGTTGCCAGATGTTACCATTCGCCAAATATGTCACCGATTACAAAATGTTGATTTTCCTTTGAGAATATGGATATTGTCAGTCGATTGACATTTTAATAGACATTAGCAGTAGACATTATGACGAATGCGACATTTTTAATAGACATTCAAGAATAGGGTCCCAGAGTGTACTCAAGATATACTCCAGGCGGTCACTTCTAAAGGTAGCCACTAAATTAAGATTAAGACGTATCCCCCTTATACCTCGTACCCTACGGTACCCTGAAAGAACGTGGTTAAGATACGGTAATAAAAGAAACACAGAGATAAATAACAAAATATACAGGGTGGGCCACTTAAAAGTTCCACCCCCCTTATCTTCGTTATTCATTGAGATATCAAAATGATTTTTTTCTTGTTTGAAAGATTAGAAAAAATACTTTCTTACGATGGATTCAATTATTTTGTGACGGCATGGCTTACTTCCGATTTTTCCGGAAATAACAGAAAACCGTAATTTATTTTTTATTTTTAAATTGAAACCTACTTTTTTATTGTAAATTTGGATCTGGGACATTTTTGTATAATAATCGTGTATTGAAAATTTTCTGACAGCTTTCAAAATGGCCGCCATATTGGATAATATTTGTTCTAAACATGTTACTATTAATTCGTTTATGGAAAAAAAATATAGGAATGTATGATCTTTATAAAATCTTTGTTATCTTCAAAATTCCCATTGAGAGCCATTTACCGTATACCAGTGGCGTATTTTTAATATTAGCAAACCGTTTAATAATTCCATCCGCTTTTATCTTCGTTGGTAATTGAGATATCGGAATGAAAACTTTTTTGTTTAAAAGCTTATAACAGTTAATTTTATATACTGAATTTAATTGGTCTGTGACGTCATGGCTTACTTTGGATTTTTCCGGATATAACTTAAATTCGCAATTTTTTTTTTATTTAAAATGGAAACCTCTTTTCTGTTGAAAATTTGAATTACAGGGACAATATTGTACAAAAAGCGTATATTAAAATTATACTGACAGCTGTCAAAATGGCCGCCATATTGGATAATATTTTTTATAAACATGTTACTATTAATTCGTTTATGGAAAAAAAATATGGGAACGTATGATCTTTATAAAATCATTGTCAGCTTTAAAATTCCTATTTAAATCCACTTACAGTACACCAGTGGCGTATCTAAGCATTTTTATTATTAGCAATAATAATAATAATAATAATAATAATACTCTCCCTAATTCACCCCCTTACGAGTGAATTTTAACCCCAAAAGCTGAGCTTGTCCGGGGAAAGGGACGGCTATTATTATTATTTGCCGTGGCGCTCCGGGGCGACTTAAAGATGATTGATGGTGCCATTTGACTTACAGGTGAGGAAAACCCGGAAAACCTCACCCACCATCATCGAGACGGTAATGTATGGCGAATTTTTTTAATCTGCATGTCATATCAACAGAAATTGAATTTCTATTAATACGCCACACATCAAATCCTAAACCGAACCATGCAATTTAATTAAAAATCCACATGGTCTGGTCTGGGATTCGAAACCCAGCAGTCTCAGACTCATAAACTTGCCTATAAATGAATATAAGCGCGATAGACCGCTACACCACCGTGCCCGATTCGTTTAATTCGTTTAATAATTCCATCCGCTTTTATCTTCGTTGTAAATTAAAATATTGGAACGAAAACTTTTTTGTTTAAAAGCTTGGAACAAATACTATCATATACTGGATTCAATTGGCCTGTGACGTGTGTTGAAAATTTTCTGTCAGCTGTTAAAATGACCGTCATATTGGATAATATATTTTTTAATATGTTACTGTTAATTCGTTTATGGAAAAAAGTATGGGCATGTAAACCATTTTTGTGAGCTTCAAAATTTCCATTAAGACCCATTTACATTGTACCAGTGGCGTATCTAAGATTTTTGTTAATGCAAACCGTTTAATAATTTCACCCGCTCTTATATTCCTTATTAATTGAGAAATCGGAATAACAACTGTTTTGTTTAAAAGCTTGGAATAAATAATGTCGAATATTATCGGCTTGCATTTTAATGAGACAGTCGATAAACTAGCAAAGGAAAGCATCGATACTAGTCAAATTCTTAAAAATAATATTAGCATTGACGAATGCATAAGTCATTCTAGAAAGAAGTTAAAAGAACGATGGAACCTGTACTGGATTTAATATTGTAGAAACAAACCAACCCGTTACACCTTACTCCACCCAGTTATACCTAACGAATTGTGGCATAAGAATTTAAAGTACCCACGAAATAGTATTGTAACGATCAATAGAATCAAATTTGGACATGCTTGTTACCCTTATCCTTTACACAAAATTAAAGTTATAGACTCCAACCTTTGCGACAGTTGTAGTGTGATTAGTGATTTGGATCATATATTTTTCAGTTGCAAAAAGTATAACATTCAAACACAGCAACTTTTTAGCCAGCTACTAGCAAATGGCATTTTAGCCCCATTTAACTTGTCGCTGAACGATTCAGCAGTATACGAAGCCCTATTGGGTTTTATCAAAGCTTGCGGCTTAAAACTATAGTATAGGTTAGTTTTGTACCCTTTGTTTTTGTCAACCTAAATATTGTACAACCTTTCTTAACCGAGGTCCTCTCAATCTGTGCGTCAGTCACCCTGATAGACCCCTGGGTGTGAAATGTGTTTACCCAATTCCATACTCCTTATTGTAGGGGGTTTTGTTTCTCTGGAATAGATAGGGTTATTAGACAGGTACGATAAAACTTAATATTATTGATTCTGGCTAAATGGAAAACATATCCAACAGCCATAAAAAAAAAATGTCGAATACTGCTTCAGCTGAGCTGTGACATCATGGTTTACTTCCAGTTTTTTAAAAATAACAGTAAATCGCAATTTATTTTTTATTTTTAAATCGAAATCCACTTTTTTATTGAAAATTTAAATTTCTTGAACTTATCAATGTTTATGGTGGATATTGTTTTATTATATTGATTCCTTAAATCTTTTTGATGAAATTAAGCTACTCTTAAATTTAAAATAAAAATAAACATTTAAAGTACATTATGCGCACTACGGAGTGCATAAAGTTTTACGTTTTTCACTAGTGCGTATAGTAAAACTTTTTACGCACTAGTGCGTCAACAAGACACAATTTTTAGTATTTTGACATGACATTTTATTTCAAACTTTCTTTACGCGTTAGTGCGTAAAGTAACCTTTGTATTTTTAATCTTAGTGGGCAATATGTACGGTAGTAGAAATATCGTATGAAAAGGCCTTTTTAAAGGCCACTTTATACACTTATTATAAGCATAAATAACTATTTTTTGTTATTTTATTTATCAGTAGGTAGTTGACTGATGTAGTGGTTACAAGCGCTGAAATCGTATGAATAAAATAAAAAATTAATTGCGATTTACTGTTATTTTCCAAAAACCGGAAATAAGCCATGACATGACAGACCAGTTAAATCAATTATTTGACAATATTTATTCCAAGCTTTCAAACAAAAAAAATTTCATTCCGATATCTCGATTAATAAGGAAGATAAGAGCGGGTGGAATTATTAAACGGTTTGCTAAGAACAAAAATCTTAGATACGCCACTGGTATACTGTAAATGGGCCTTAATAAGAAATGTGTAACTAACAAAGTTTTTATACATTCCCATATTTTTTCCATAAACGAATTTACAATAACATATTAAAAAAATATTAACCTATATGACGGTCATTTTTAGAGCTGACAGAAAAATTTCAACACACACTTCTTGTCGGAAAACGTCCCAGAAATTCAGATTTTCAATAAAAAAGGGGTTTTGATTTTAAAATTAAAAATAAATTGCGATTTCCAATTAAATACGGGAAAATCGGAACTAAGCCATGACGTCATAGACCAATTGGATACAGTAAATCAAAGTATCTGTTATAAGCTTTTTAACAAAAAAAGTTTTTTTCTACTACCGTGCGTAAAGTACGTACTTTACGCACTCCACGAAGTGTGTACAGTTGCACTTTTTTTCACTAGTGCGTAAAGTAAAACTCTTTACGCACTAGTTAAAAAAAGTAAAATTTGACAAAATTTGTACATAACAACAAAATATAACGTTTTATTTTATATTAACATTTTTTTGCTATCTCCTTCTAAGACAAATAAATAAATTATTTTTGCTTATATCTATTTAGTGTCCAACAAATTATCAACAGTTTATTTTAATTATAATTTTCTCTAAATGTCATCGATTTAATTAAAAGTAAAGATACAGTGGATGTCGATTTTGGTAAAAGTAAGTTGGCCGTGGCTGTGTGGATTAGAAGAACTGTCAATCTCTAAACTTTTAATCAGTACCTACCCTATAACAACACGACAAAAGTATACTTAAGTTCAAAATTAGATTCTAAAGCCAATTTAGCATTTTTTTAAACTCAATCAAGTTTGAGAAGGTAAAAAGTTTTACTTTTTAATGTTTGTTTACTTAAATTCAAATTTTATTTGCAGTTTATTATATCTGTCATAATCGATATGGATTCAAATTTATCTAGCGATAGCGAATTTGATAATACTTCCCCAGATATCTTATGTAGTACACAAAAGGCCACTGAAAATTTATTGCCAGAAAAATCTGCATATATTTATCAGCAAAAATACAATGCATTTATAGAATGGTGTAGGAAGAATAAGGTGACAAAATATTCGGAAAACGTTATTTTAGCATATTTCTCTGACGAGTTGAAGAATTGCAAAGCTTCTACCCTATGGTCGATTTATTCTATGCTTAAAAGCACCTTAAAATATAAAAACAACGTTGATATTTCGAAATTCAACAAGTTAATAGCGTTTCTCAAACAAAAAAATAAAGGTTAAAAAACAAAAAATCCAAAAATTTTAAACGAGAAGATCTAATTAATTTTCTGTTAAAAGCTCCAGATTCGAAGTTTTTAATGATCAAAGTAAGTAAATGCCTCAGTAAATGCTTGAATGCTCAGTATAAAATTAAAATATTCTGTAAAGTTTTGCAACGAGATGTGTGTTCGTATGGTGTGTTGCCTAACAAAATCAGTTGTTGTCCTGACAGGCCACCGGGGTTGTTAGGCAGCACATTATACCTAAAACTTTTATATTTTTTACAATAGCATTTATTTGGAGTTTTACATGCGCAACGTCAAGATATTTCCTAATGTTTAATAAATTATTTGTAACATTACAATATGTTATTTTTTAGGTAGCTTTTATAATTGGAATTGCGGGAGCTTGTCGCCGGGAAGAATTATGTAAAATGACAATTAACGATGTGGAAAATAAACAAACAGTGTATATTGTCAAAGTATCAGAAACCAAAAATGGAATAGAACGCATTTTTACGATTTTAAATCCAAATAATTCTGCAGTTGATTATTTATCTTTCATAAAAAAATATACGTCATTAAGACCATCAAATATAAATTGTAAGAGATTTTTTTTAAAATTCGCAAATGGAAAATATTTTAAACAGCCTGTAGGGATAAATACTTTTGGTAAAATGCCAAGTGTTATAGCAACGTATCTAAACTTGCCCAATCCAACGGCTTTTACAGGACACTGCTTTAGGAGGTCTTCAGCCACTATGCTGGCAAATTCTGGAGGAGACCTTCTAACGGTCAAAAAATATGGAGGATGGAAATCATCTGCTGTTGCAGAAGGCTACGTAGACAGCACAATAACACAAAAAAACAAAATTTCTAATAAAATTTTGATGGATGACAGTATGCCATCCACTTCCAAACAAAGCTACAATTTTACCGTTGACAACTCTAATGAAGAATTAGTGGAACCACTCGACAGTGAAACTAGAGTTACACAAAATATTTTAACCTCTTTACTTGAAAAGGCCAAATCCATACCACTCGAAGCTCAAAATAGGGTTACAGAAGTAATATCACAACATTTTTCAAACTCTGTGCTGGAAAAGGCCAAAACGTTAAGTTTTGGTAATTGCAATAATTGCACATTCAATATTAATATTCATAAGAGTTAAAAACCTATTTTTTTAAATATTTCTTCATTTGTTAGTCATTTTGTTCTGTAAGAATTATAAATTTGTAAAGTTCCAATAAATTTATTTTTGTTGCTGTGTACAATTTTTGGCACATTTTACTTTCTTTCACTAGTGCGTAAAGTAAAGTACTTTTTTTCACTAGTAAAAAAAGTAACTTTTATATTTCTAATATTAGTGGATTATGTGTACGGTAGTAGAAAAAATATTGTATGCCACTCGTGTGTAAAGTCCCTTTTTAAACTCATGCGATTGTCGCACTCGCCTACGGCTCGTGCGACAACATTCACATTCGTCAAAAAAGGGTAACTTTACACACTTGTTGCATACATAACTATTATTGCGATATCTCAATTAACAACAAAGATAAAAGCGGATGGAACTATTAAACGGTTTGCTAATAATAAAAGTGCCTAGATACGCCACTGGTATACGGTAAATTGGTCTCAACGATAATTTTCAAGCTTACAAAGATTTTATAAAGATCATACATTTCTATATTTTTTTCCATAAACGAATTAATAGTAATGTGCTTAGAAACAATATTATCCAATATGGCGGCCATTTTGACAGCTGCCAGAAAATTTTTAATACACGATTATTATACAAAAATGTCCCAGAAATTCAAATTTAGAATAAAAAAAGTGGATTTCAATTCAAAAATAAAAAATAAATTGCGATTTTCTGTTATTTCCGGAAAAACCGGAAGTAAGCCATGACGTCACAGAATAATTAAATTAATTATAAGAAAGTATTTGTTCCAGTCTTTTCAACAAAAAAAAAATATTTCGATGTCTCAATAAATAACGAAAATAAAAGGGGGTGGAACTTTTAAGTGGCCCACCCTGTATATTTACAAAAAAAACTAATACCTCTGACGCGGTATTGGCTTCCCCGGTATACAGAAAATAAAAATTATCCGTAAAATAAACCCGTGTTACAAATATCGGTTGAGTGGTACAAGGAAACTAATAATTAAACAGGAATTTATGACTCCCCCTGCATACAGAAAATAAATTTTACATAAATTAAAATTCTCCACCAACAAACGTAAAGTTAAAATAAATAACACGGTGCAATAATATAAGAGCTTAATAATTATGATCCTCCCTGTATACAGAAAATAAATTTACCAAAAGTAGAATTAATTTAAAAGTAGAAAATAACTTAAAACAAATAATAATAATATAATAATAATAATATAGAAACTTACAACTAAGAATCAATAATAATTTGCTAACAAATAAAAGACAAAGCCACAGAAGAAGAATTTTAAAGATTCTACTTGTGAGTGGCAATAAAACGGTTCAATAATTCAGAAGACAATTATGCCTTTCCCTGTATACAGAAAATATATTTTTAAATACGTGAATTTAACTACATTTGACTACAACAAATAAAATTAAATTAAATATAACGGTTCACTACTACATGAAAGTAATTAATTGGAAAAAATTATGATCCATCCTGTATACAGAAAATTAAATTTTCACTAAATAAAATTAGTTAAATAAAACAGGTGCATTATAAAAAACTAAAAAAAAAAACTAATACGAAAGACTACAGCGCTTCCTGTATTCAGAAAATATATTTCCCAATAATTAAAATTAATGAAATAAAATCGTTGAATGATTATGACACGGAAAATGGTCAAAACGTAATCTTCGGAACCTTCTGTGTAGAAAAATAACCATTTCGACTAGTAAATTAATAATGCACGACGATCGAATGATACAGAAGTTAAAAAAAAAATAATGTTGAAGTTTACTTTTCTTATGCAAAGTGGCGAGCCGTGAAATTTTCTAAAACTTTGGTATGTTGTTGTAGTCAACATAGTAATAGTCCAGTCATTTAAGCTTAAATTAGGTAAGAATCTCGGAATTCGAGATGCCCAGCTGTAAATACTTGTATATTGACACCCTAAAAGTTGTCTCAAAACCTACATATAGTAGGGTGTACGCAACTATTAAATTTCAAGGTCAAAGGTCACAAAAATGGGTTTTTTGCGCTTTTTTTGTTAATATCTCATTTCCTATGGGTTTTTTGCTATTTGTATTTATTATCAATATTGTAGAATACAAAATTCTCTACAAATTTTGTTTAAAAAAATTCAGACTACAGTAAGAACGTAAAAGCTATGGAGCAGCAGAGAAGAACTGCTACACTTTCAAAAACGTATGAAGTCTGTTTCGATGAAACAATGGTTGTACCAGTTACTCAAGAAAAATTCTTATCAAATCGAAATAACAAAGATATGCTCATTAATATGTTAATTGAAAAATTACAAGCTGCAAATATTATTACTAAACAAGCCAGAGATGATGCGGATGTTCTTATTGTTGAAACTGCAATTGAAGAATCAAGGTCTGAAAAAACTAGAGTTATATAATAGGACAAGATACTGATTTACTTGTCATTTTAATTGGGCGTACACTCTCTTACGAATAAGAAATTTTCTTTCAAAAAGTTGCGAAAGGAAATGTAAAAACGGAGATATACTCGACTAAAAGTTTTGATAATTATCCTCATTCCAAAACACATTTTATTTCTGCACGAATTAAGTGGATGTGACACAACTTCTGCGCTTTTTAAAAAGGGAAAAAAATCATTTTTAAAAGTTTTTGAGAAACTGACAAATTTGGATGAACTAGCTGCAGCATTTGAGGAAGAAAAATGTTCGGCCCAGAGATTATTAGAGAATGGAACTCAAACCTTATTGGTAGTCTATAATGCTCCGAAATTTGTGAAAAGTCTCGATCATCTTCGTTATATGCATTACGTCAAGTCTACAAAACTTAATAAACCTGTGCAGCTTTCAAATATTCCACCAATAAGTGCAGCTGCTCATCAACATTTCAAACGTGTATATTATCAAGTTCAAACTTGGTTAGGGTATGATTTGGAACCCCAGGTATGGGGTTGGGCAATGCGAAACGATTTTCTGGAGCCTATCATGACAATTTTACCACCTGCTCCAGATGGTTTGCTAAATACAATTTTCTGCAACTACAAGAGTGGTTGTGGTTCGCGATGCGAATGCAGGAAAGCGGTCTTGAAATGCTCTTTAGCTTGTGGCCAATGTAATGCGCAAGCTTGTCTCAATGCTCTACCATAGCGACATTAACGAAGATAGAATCTTTGACCCCGAAATCATAGAAGAACTTGAGACAAATGTCGTTGAAGACGATAATGAAGACCAGTTTGAAATTTACCAGTAGCCGGAAGACGACGATGAAGAGAAAAAAGATGATTAAAATTAGTTTTTGTACCCTTTATTCCATTTTTTTACTTTTAATAAAAATAAATGCATTGAATGATATTTTTTAATAAAAAGATTAATTCATAATTTATTTGTTTTTTTTTTTTTTCATCATGTAAGAAGGTATTAATATTAATTAGGTTAAAATTCAAATATAATTCCTATATTTTCATTAACAATTCTGCAATTACATGGGCAGGTAAGTGTTGTTAAATAAATTAATACTGAATAAAAAGTGGATTGGTTAGGAAAAAAAATGATAAAATATAATATAATAGTTAATAAAAATTGACAAATATTTATAATCATTGATTTATCGATAGTCCATCAACTATATATGGCGCGTTTTCGATTTGAGGCACTGGTTGACCTGAAGTGATGCTGTGACCGCGCGCTCTCCGCCCTCTATCTCGAAAACGGTTCACCGTATGAAAAATTTTTTTAAACAAAATTTTAGAGAATTTTGTATTCTACAATATTGATAATAAATACAAATAGCAAAAAACCCATAGGAAATTAGATATTTACAAAAAAAAAAAGCGCAAAAAAACGATTTTTGTGACCTTTGACCTTGAAATTTAATAGTTGCGTACACCCTACCATATGTAGGTTTTGAGACAACTTTTAGGGTGTCAATATAAAAGTATTTACAGACTTATAGTTGGGTATCTCGAATTCCGAGGTGAACTTACTATAATGACTAGACTATAACCAAAAGTGTCAATGGGCCCAACTCAATCCTATGACTAGTTTTCGATATAAAGTTGAAAATTGCCCAGTTTTTGGGAATTTTTATTTGCAAACTTACGAGCTAGATTAAATTTCTGATGCATATACACGTTTACTATGAGTTTAAGTAACACATTAGTACATACCTACAATTAAAAATATGTATAATTAGAGGGCGATTCACAAATGTATGACGGTAATTTTTTGTAAAATCACACTCATTCTACTGTGCGGTCAGAGAAGCATATTTTCAAAAAGTACTACTCAGTATGGTATTTTGACGACAAAATATTGCACAGTACACATTTCTTATACAGGGTGTTTTATAGAGAGAACCACAACATAAAATTATTTTTTTAACGATTAATTCAAAACCTTGTACTTATGAGTTGAATTTTGGAAAATGTAATACCATTTAAATATATCTACCTTTAAGCTTCAAAATATACAAGGAGATTTATGAATTAGAAGGTATTCTATATTAAGAAAAGTACAAAAACCACGTATTCTAAAATTTCCCCCGTCAAATGTAACCATTTTCTCAATATATATCGAAAACTAGTCATATAATTGAGTTGGGACCATTGACACTTTTGGTTACCATGTTGACTACAACAACATATCAGAGTTTCAGAAAATTTGACGGCTCGCCACTTTGCATAAGAAAAGTGCGGGGTCATTTTACGAGTAATATAATTACTACGTTACAGTGGGTAATAATCGGCGATGGCTTTTACAAATCAACTGGAAAAATAACCAGTACACCGCGTATAGTGAAGTTTGAGACATCGATCCCCATTTCGCATAAAGTTATGAATGCTATACGGGACGGTCGGTTGTAAAGCTTCCTGGAACAGAGCTTATTAGGGAGATCCGCAAATAGCTCGACTAAGGGAGCTTTGACCACATCCCCAACTAGCCATTCATAAAAGTGTATTTGTTGTGAAGTTCTCATCATCATCTATTGTATAGTCCAGGAGACAGTGACGATTTTCGGTATTAATTTTCCCAGTCAGCAAGCACGAATAGAGAATTGTAGGATTAGCAATTCTAAGCAAAATTCATATATATTTAGAGGGGGATCCGATGGGCTGAGGCCGAAAATGCGTCAAAACATACGAGAACACGGCCCTTTTTTTCCATTGATAAAAATAGTTTTAGTAGTAAGAGATGTACGGAAGTTAAGTAAAAAAAGAGTCTGATTAATCTGTATGGATAATATATTTGGCAAGTGCATAAAATACACTTTCAAACGAGTTATGTATACAATTATTTCTACGACCACAATTATTTAAAGAATGTTCCAGGTGTTTTGTATATTAAAGTGTACGCATAGGACACATAAATAAAATCTTATATCACAATGTTTCACCTAACCAGTTGGTTTATTTATAGAAATTAAACATAATAATTGAAGATATTACAGAAGAAAATAGGGAAATAAATTACATTTCCTTTTACACTTTTATATAATAATTGTTTTATTTAGAATTCACGAATCACTTATTACTCTACATTAATTATAATTATTGTTAGTTTCGTTATGTCAAATCATTTATACTAGAGATGTGAGGAAAATACAGTGAACTGTGGAACGCCAATTTCGTTGGATGCGCGTGGTAGAAATGGTCCTATAATACTGCTAAAAATATAGCTAAATTTTCATGGAAACACTGTACTTTTGACATTTGCGATACTCCGACGCATATGCATTATTGATGTAATCTCATGATTTTACAGTAAAAGTTTTTTGCAATTTTAGTGTGATTTTTAGGTTATTATGGTTATTCATTTTATTTGGTTCTGATCTTTTGCGCTTTTAGAGTATTTGTCTTTTATATAGTTTTTAATTTGAATTTTAATATTATGGTCTATTTATATTTGATTGCTGCTTTTCGACTAGTGCTTTATTCTTTTTGTGTTAAAATAAGCTTTATAACCATTAAGTACATGCTTCTAGTTGATATCTACCTAATCGTCATCGGGTGCTTGCAACAATGGGAAAAAGTGTATGGTTTTTTTGGTGTAAACTTAGACGCCTTCGTTTTTCAGGTAAGTTATTTGTAGTTATTTTTTACTTAAAAGGATAGCAATACGTCCTGGTTCGGGGTGTGACTTTTGGGTTTTAGCTATCTGAGGCAAATTGTCGGCTAAGTGTCCTCTTTTAGGGCACCCAGAACCGAAAACTTTATAGGTATATATGTTTTTTTTTTTAATTATTTTTTAATATGTATGCAGCTTAGATGAGGGCTTTAGGAAGAGATCCTAAGACTGAACACTGTCTGCTATAAATGCCATTTTTAGAGCACATTTTATAGTAAGTGATTTCATTCTAGCAGCAATGAGGAAACGTTTAAAAAACATGCTGTACCAGCTATTACTTTAAGACTTCGTCTCTTTAAGTTATTATTACTTCATTCTAATGCATACATTAAAATGGTTTTTAACTTATGTCCTTATGATTAAAAGATGTAGGTATTTTAGTTATGTTATAATAGAAATATATGATACTTTGTATTGACTGACCTACTGGCCACTGGTCATTCCACTTTTACTCCCTTTTTTCATAAATTATCAAATTATTTAAAAACAAATACATACCTAGCTATTTTCTGTAAATTACATTAAAATTTTAGTATTAATACTTTACTAATAAAACTTCAGTTAATTTATCTTATATATACACACAACGGAAGAGTTAATTGGATTTTCTCCTTGTTGAGTTTCAAAAATAGTAATTTAACATGATTTAAAAACAAATACATGAAATGGGCAAAATAGGCCTGCAAAGGCACTTTGTAAACAATCTCACTTGTATCGATGTGACGTAATGCGCGAATTCAATCTGGCTTACTTTTGTTAATAGATTGGCGTTCCATTTTAAATATACAGTTCACCGGCAATAGATTATTTAAATATACACGGACCGGGAAAACAAGTACGAAAAAATTCACTGGCTCCTGGACTAGTACTGTATCGAAGGAATTTTTATGAATGAAATAATATACGACCCTCCACAATTGCGGTCTACTCTACTTCCGCTGTTGTCAGACATTATTTTTTTTTTTTTTGACAATTTAAAGACCTAACAGTAATTCAAGCAAACGCAATAACATTACTACAGTTAAAAACATCGCAAACTTGGCATCAATATTTTAATTTTATCCAAATATTGCATTTCTGTCGAGGATCATCCGCGTTGACTTCAGAAATTGTGTAATCTGTATTGGTTATTAATATCTATAGTTAAAAGCACGTAAACTTGGCATCAATGTTCAATCCGATTATTGAGTTTCTACCGCGGACACCACCGTTCATTCTTCAAAAATTTTGTAAATAATCCTATCTCTCTTGGTTACATATCTATGGCTTTGACAACACTAGCTCGCGGTAATTTAAAATTTTTTCAAAAAGAATGTATGCTATATCGGGAGGCGAGTCGTAAAACTTCCTGGAACAGAGCTTATTAGGGAGGTCCGCAAATAGCTGGATCAAGGGAAGTTTGACAATACATCGCGATAATTTAATTTAAAAAAAATAAAAATGAATGATTGGTTAGAGGGTGAGATGGAAACGGTAACTCCGTATCAAAATAAAGTCAACTTATGTGGAAAGACCTAACTTGATCATTACTCGGAGAATACGGACGCAGAAAATGATGAACGGTTCACTAACTTTTCACTCGTCTAAGATGTCGAAATACCAGCACTAAAAAGCTTACGCTGCCTTTCCAGCAGAAGCACTCCATGTCTGTACAATTTCGGAGTGGGAAAAGCCACCACCAGTTTTCGGACTATTTGCTACTGATGGCAAAAAAATTACTTTCGAATACCTTGACAATCAATCTAGACAATTTGCATGAAATTTAATATTTTAATACGAACATGAATTACGGTACATACGATAATATGTTAAACTACGAGGGCTCTCAAATGTTTAAAACCGGCAATTACTAGAAAATCCAAAATACGGGGAATCTTTGAAAAGTTTCTCGGTGAAAATTAAAGTATACATTTTTATAATTAATTAAAATTAAAATTTAGTGACTTCGTTACAACAGAGAAAATGTATAAAAAACAGTTTTCATGAAAAAGTAAACAGAACACTTTTAACCTCATATGAAATGGTCATACATACATTACATACCCGCTCTAATATTCATAAATTGGTTGTTACGACAAAGTTGCTGGCTGTTGAAATAATACAACCTGTTCTTTTTTAGATCTACTTAAGGATTCTATGGAAAACATTAACCAAACGACTTTTGAAAAAATAGCAAGTAAGTCCCTTTCATTTTTACAGCAATTATTTGTCAATGCGCATCAAAATGCGTCTGAAACTGCCATTTTTGCTGCTATGGGAACTCAATTAAATTGATCCTTATGGACTATGTAGATTAGTTCGAAAAATCAGATTGAAAATTTATATCACAAATATTTTACTATGAAGAACAAAAACTTTTTCTAAGAAGCTTGTAGGTGTGTACCATACAGTGTGGAACAGCCAAATGGAAAAAATTTGGTAATAAATAAATGAGGGCGTGTTCGGAAAAACGCTCGGACACGTCGATTGGTATTTTTAGTTGGCCATTTTTTTTATATAGGGTGTATCATGTAACAGTGGCCAATACCAACTTTTTTTTATTTTAAACGCAACACCCTGTATGTTTTTCAATTTTTAGATTCTTCAGAAAATTCTAGATATATTTTATGTACTATGTCCTATACCTGTTTCGGAACATTAATAAAATAAAATTATTTAATTACAGAAATTCGTTACAATACACTCAAAAACTAATAAGTATAAAAAAAATTAATCTTAGTGTAGTATATGTTCAAAATGCTCGCCGCGAACCTCTTGGCAACATCTTTATCTGAAATAAAAATGTCTTCTAACGTTACTCAACATCTGAGGCGTGACCGATCAAATCGCAAGCGTTATTGGTCTTCCTAAGTCACCTAGTTCGAGCGGTTTTTGTTTTATAAACAATACTTTTGACACATCCCAAAAAAAATCTAATGATGTCAGATCAGGGTATCGTGCTGGCCATTCCATCGATATTTGCCTTCCTATCCACTGATTTGGAAATACTCGATTGAGGTAATCCCGGACATTGATTTGGTAATGGGGCGGTGCTCCATCTTGATGAAACCATATTATATTCGCTGAAACTTGTGGATTTGCTGAATCGAGATGTAAGTTCATTAAAGTTGGCACGACATTATTTTAGAGGAGTGCTAAATAATTATCGACATTTAAATTGCCATTAATAAAAAAAGACATATGATGTGATCATCAACAATTTTTGCCCAAACATTAACCTTCTCAGGGTATTTCGTTTGTTCTTTTGTCATCCAGTGAGAATTTTCCCTAGACCATTAGCGGCAATTTTGATAATTAGCATGACTGTGAAGTGTAAAGTTACACTCATCAGAAAACAAAACATGTTCAATTTGGATCACCATATTATTTAACATTGCCATTATTTGTTCACAATATTGCGTTCTTCTATCAAAATCGTCTTCAATGAGTTGCTATTATTTTATAGGGGTCCATTTTTCTTTTAATGTTCGAATATTCGATAAATGGCTAATATCGAACAGTGAGGCTGCTTGTTGACTAGAAGTATGTAGGTTTCCTGAAACTAAAATATAATATCCAATTTGGTATCATTAGTTATTATATTGGCAGTTGTTTTATTTTTATCTACCTTACATGTCCAAGCTCGCGAAACTGATTCTTTATTTTACTAATTGTCCCTTTGGATATACGCGTCAAATTTGTAATGTTTTCATGAAATAATCGAACAACTTCCATTTATATCCGTGTGTTATCTCCATAATCATTCATCTGTAGAATTATTTTTCGCATTTTTGTTAAATGAACCATTTTTCTGATATACTGCTAAGGAAATTTATATCATGCAGTCAGATAACAATTTGCTAAGGTCAGGCGTTTTAAACAAAAGTAAACAAAACTATTTAAGTACCGTGAAGTGGGGAGAGATTGATCAATTTAAACTATTCGGCGTGGGTAATTCTTTTGCTTTTGAATCTAAACTAGTCAGGTTTTGTAGATGTATGGGAATAATATACAGGGTGTCCCAAAATTAGACGGTCATATTTTAACAGCGTAATCTACATCCAAAAATAGGAGTAAAAGTTTATATAAACATAGGTCCAAAACGTTTTTGTAAATATTTTCTAAAATATATTTAGTCACTGGTTTTCCAAAGTTAAAAAAAAATCAAATTTCTGATTCCACAGGCCTAATAATTATTGTTTACACTTTCGAATAAGATTACATTAACTTATCATAAAATTTTCAAATGCTTTTCTTTTGAAAATGGTGCGTCCTAGCGAGATGCAACGAAAGTAGCTTTATTATAAAGAAAACATTGGTATTCCAAATTTTATAGTCAAAAATGTTAAAAAGAGTCAACAAAAAAAAATAGGGTAATTTTACCCTAAGCCCCCCTAATTTAAATAAAGCGTAAAAAGGTAAGCATTTGTATTACATTTTACTTAGTTATCTTTAAACGTTTAGAAAATATTTTCAAAAGTGTGTCATCAGGACTTCACTTTTAACACCACCCTATATCTTGAAAAAGAAACGTTTTCGGACCTATGTTTATATGAACTTTTACTCCTATTTTAGGATGTAGATTGCGCTGTTAAAATATGATCTTGTATATCTACCAGAACCTAGAGTTTGAGGTAAAATAATTGAAAAACATTTGGAGAATAAAATAAAATGTAAGTGATTAATCTCATATCCGATTTGAGGCGAGATTGATCACTTCAGATAGCATCAAATAGCTTTATACTTATATACCAGCTCATAGGCACCGGAATTCAAAAATTGCTTTGGGTGCCCGGCCTCTATGCGAGAAATGGGGGCAATCCCCCCCCCCCCCTCCACCCTCTACACCTCGGTTATAGGCACCATTGGTTTTTTAAAAGAACTTTAGAAGCGTTAATTTTATGAAAATATTCTTTAAAAAAAATATTATCACATATCCAATTGCTGGAGTTTGAGGATTGAAGCGGCAAACGAAGTATCAACAATCGGTAGGCTGGAGGCTTGAAGGCTCCCACCTAAATCAGGATATCTGGCAACTCTATATTCTCGGTACAGCCACCACTGGTATTCAGTGGTGGCTGCAGTGATAGAGTACAATGAAATAAGTAGAAACAATATAAAACATTTATTAACTAATTTAGAAGGAGATTTTTGATAATTTCTTAATACACATAATGGAGTATTGTATGTATACAGGGTGGCCATGCCAATTTTGTCGCACCCGGTTCCTTTACAAAAAAACGCTCGGACCCATCAATTTTTGATTTTAGGGTAAAACATTTTTCAGGGGTCAAATGAGCTTATTTTTAAGATATTTTTACATAGATTTTAACCCCTGAGTTTTAAATCGCTACTGTCTTCCTGGCCATGATCTTTTAACGATTTTTATTTTCTGTAAAAGCTTACCATTTATTTGAGTAAATGCTGAAAATGCTGACCCTGAACATTTTTAAGCATCTGTGGGGTGATTTGATGACATTCATCCTTTGTTACAGATTTTCTAGTGATGTTGGCTGGGTGGCATAAATTTTAGTTTTTAAGTGGCCTCATTAAAAATCCGACAAGGTTAGATCCGAAGACCGTGGGGGCCACTCAATACTTCCTCTTCTTCTGATCCATTGACCTAAAAACGTTTGATCCAAATACTGACAGTGCAAAATGGGGTGACGCACCGTCTTGCTGGAATATTAAGTTGTTTGCTATGTACTGATCGTCATTCTCAATCAACTCTACTAATGCTGGATGAATGGCGTTTTCTAATAATTCCAGATACATGTCTGCGGTTAAAGTTCCAGGTAAAAAAGGGGCCAATTATACGGTTACTAAAAATGCCAGCCCAAACATTCAGTTTTTCTGGATGTTGTGTATGCATTTTATTAAATATTCTGCGATTTGAATCGGACCAATAACGACAGTTGTGACGATTTACCGTACCATTTAGGAAAAAAGTGGATTCGTCTGAAAAACATACATTGAAAAGAAATTACTGATCATTTATTGCCTGTTCAGTCATAATTTCAAAAAATTGTAATCACCTATCAAAATCGTCTTCGTTAAGTTCTTATACCAGATGTTATCGCCAACTGCGTTGTGGTCAATTTGGGTTCTTGAACATCATGCCCTAAAATCATCACCTCTCTAGCTCTATTTGGTATAGCATTTTCCATTTTACGTCATTTGGTAGTTACTGACCCCGTTTCCCAAAATTTTTGGACTAACTCCAAAATATACTTTCAATGGACTTGTCGATTTTAAAATTGATTGTTAAACAGTTGGGCAGTTCTATTAGCACATTCATTGTTCGCAAAAAAAAATCATTATCACTGATATGCCAGTTTTATGCCGTCTCTACAACGAAATAAACTAAATCTTACTACTTTACATCGACCAAAGAATGTCATCTAATAACAATAATTGAAAGCCACAGGAATAAAACTAGAATTGTTACAAAGAATTCCTTTTTTTTTTAATAATAATGTAAAAATTATCTTAAACCGGTTTTGTACTTTTGCTGAGCCACTGTATGGGCCACATAGATAGTAGCGATGTAAAACTCGGGGAATAAAATCTATGTAAAAATGCCTTTAAAATACGCTATTATTCGACCCCTCTTTCCAGTTAGGATTTTAGGGGTGAGTCTCGCCCCTGACAGAGGATTTTCGCTCAGGAGGCAAAACTGGCAAAAAAATACTTCCCCCTTAAAATCAAAAATTGACAGGTTCGAGCATTTTTAGTAAATGACCTAGTTTCTCGCCAGTACTCCTAAAAAACTATTTCTGACTCCAAATTAACGTTTTTGAACGGTGCTTGATCGGGAGCAACTTCCAAATGTTCTCCCCTCAAGCATTTGCTCAATATCATATGTAAGAGCTCTTGTCTTGATATTTCTATAAAGTTAATAGTCATTCTTTTTTGATGTCATAGGGTTTTATACACCAATAATAATAAACTCTTAAGTCCAGGTTCAATGCGTTGTCTATGACAAGTGACGGCGACTTTTTTATCACAAAAAATACAGCTCAGAACGATATTTTATCGAGGCATCCTATCGCTATACCAACTTGGGTCACGACAGCTTCTTCATTTCACTTATTGGCATTGTGTGGCAAACTGCTCTGGGTGCTTGCCGGGGATTCGGCGCCTATGTACCAGCTGTCAATCTCAACCCCGGCTAATTTTGTCAAGCCAGTTTTTTTTTAAATTACTATTTTGTTAGCGGGGTGAAATTGATCGTTATGAAATTCATGAAATAACACAAGATTTATTTATTTATAAACTGTAACGATATACACAGGTATATAACTTAAACAGCTTATTAAAGATAATATGAATATACTTAACTTTAATATTTTCATATTCACTAATAAAATGTTATTTTATAATCCTGTCGGATATTGTCTGACGCAATATTATGCTCTTCGCACTGCCTCAGAGCATCAGGGTTGAAATGTCGCACCTTTAATCATAAAGTGGCCCAACTAAAAAATGCTAGTTTCGTAGAATCAGCCAAAAAACCGTTTATATTTGGAGCTGTCTTAGTATATTTGAACTTTGAGAAAATTTACGAAGTATTATGAATAAATGAAATATGAGAAGAGGTTAAGCAATATTTTAAAGATGTATGCATGATTTAGTTTTTTTTTTAATGAAGAAAGGAAAAATGGTTTAACTGTTAGTATGAAAAAAAATTCACAATTATGTCACTTTAGTAATAAAAAGATTATGTATCAATACGAAATGTGTCAATTTATGACTAAAAATTGCATAACGATTTTAGTATTATTTTGGAATAGTTCTTTTTTGGATTATATTAATAAAATATTTCAAGTAACAAAGCAAAAAATGCCTCTTTAGAAGCAAATTTGCAAAGAAAGCTATTTCAAACTATGTCACTATTGGCACACAACTAACATTATGTCGCTTTAGGTCTAAAACACCTTACAAAATCCGATAGAACTAAACTGGCGCAAATATAAATCTGCACTTCCTGGCTGACTATTTCAACGTAGGTCGGAGTTATCTCAATAGATGGTACTATTTTGGATCGTTTTATTACCAAAACTCAAAATCTTAAAATTTTGATTTATGTCACTTTATGATTAAAGGTGCGATGTGATGAGAGATTGGCTGTTCGACACTGTATACAATATGTCTCACTGAGTTGGAACCATGTGAAAAACTTTTTTATTATTGGTTTTGTGAAAAAAGGTTTGTCAAAAAATATTATTTTTGCTGGAAGAGTAAATTACCTTTATTTTAGACAAACCGCGTATACGACTGATAAAATTTGATATCCGATGGTTGTATTTTAGGCCATGCTCGACTTTTAAGGAGAATAACTGTTTTTCCTAATATTAATAATAAAAAAGTTTTTCATATGCCGCCAACTTACGTAGACAGTTATAGGCAACCAATAATTTATATGTGTACAGGCATCGCAACCTAATTTGTCTGAAGAGGGGATGCGCTTTAATCTCGAATTTCAATTGTCAGCGCCTACTGTAACTGTTAAAGAGAAATGCAAACAGTAGCCGTGTTGTCGGGAGGCGATCAGCAGATGATAATATTTTCTTGAATTTGTGTTTGTGTAACATTTAAGGAAATAATATTTCATCTATTCGAATATTTTATGAAAAAACAAAATGTTCCTCGGCAACAAATAGTTTTGAAAAAAACAACGATGATAGTGAAACTTATAGACAATATGTTGTGAATGGTGATTGTAACGGTTACTCTTCTAGTACCGTTATTTTAATATTTTATAACTATATTTTTAAAATGATTGTCCCATCTCTATTAGGACCGTTAGTTTCATTCTGTCGCTACAAATATTTTATATAGTTATTTTTGGTTTTATAAGTTGTATGTTCGGATCGAAAGTGAATTTGACTTTCGACAGGTATTACTTGTAAAAGTCTTTTTACAACAATACCTCAGAACGAGGCAGTCGAGATTATTAAATCTGCTAATATTTGATTAATCTTAAACAGTATGTGGTGTTTTTATTAGTGGTGACAACCATCAGTATTTTATGATAAGTCAACCTATCGATGGTTTAAAACTACGCTGAGAAGATAGTTGAAAATATGGTTTCAAAATAGGCTGAGAAGATAGTTGAAAATATGGTTTAAAAATACGCTGAGAAGATAGTTGAAGTTATGGTTACAAATATGTTAATTTATGGTTAGAAGATATATGAAGTTATGGTAACAAACATGTTAATTTATGGTTAGAAGAAAACGCATCGCTGTAGGAGACCGTCCTTATTTGATCGACCCTTGAAGAAAGATTGAAGACCTAACACCATTCCTACTCTGAGATAAGTTTCATTTTTTTATTATTGAAATTAAATAAAAAAGTAATTTAAATGAATCATGGCTTGTGTAGATTGTAATTGTTACTTGCCTGCATAAACATATACATTCTTGTTTTAACACCAGTCATATTAATTATATTTACCAAACTATTATAATTCACCTTAAATGATATGTTTATGTAAGTTTGGTGGCGCCCCTCCTTCCCTTTCCTATAGTTAAGTTTTGTCAAGGTTATTAAGTGCTACTCACGGCCCTAATTAAAATTGAGCTAAAAACACGGTAAGTAAAACCAACATCACATGTTACATGATCTCAAAACTCTCACTAAAATTAAAGAACAAGTTGCTGAAGCTACAGGATACTCGGTAAAAACAATTAAACGAATAATTATAGAAGGTGACCAGATATCAAAAGGTGAAAAGTCTACGTCGACCATACCTAAACAATTATTTAAAAGTTGAAAAAAGCGCAAAAAGACATAAAGTGTAACAGATATTCCATCCTACAATATTGGAACAATCAGAGATATAGTTCATAGATTTCACAAAACAGAAGATATGCGCGTAACAGTCAAAACTCTTAGTGAAACATTAAAAAAGAAAATTGAATAAAAAGGGAGCTACACATCATTAAGAACTATTTAAATAAAATTGGGTTCAAGTGGCAAAAAACGCGAAACAACAGACAGATTCTAATAAAACGGCTTGACAACAGGGAAAAAGGAATAGATTATATTAAAAAAATTAGATATTTTTGTTCTCAAAACCGTGCCATTGTATATATTGATAAAACTTACATACATAGTAGCCATACATCATCATATAATTGGGGTGATGATAATGCAAAAGGTTTGTTTTCCAACATTTCGAAAGAAAAGAGACTTATTATAGTTTATTTATTTATTTATTTATTTATTTATTTATTCCAGAAACAAACAGGCATGAGCCTAATTACATGTTCCTATAAATACAGCGAAAATAGAAATCAACAAAAATACATAATATCTAATCAAATATATAAGTGAAATTATAATAAACAAACCTCGCTACTACAAAATTTTAACAAAGTTCGTTAAAGAACAAAACTACTGAAATAATCAGAAATATTCAGCGTCTGCAAAACCCCACACCAAGGCCACGGAAATCCTACAAGGTTATGTCTCTTTAATCGAGCCCAACAATTTTGTTAAGTTCCTTTCTATATGTGCTTATAGCTACATCAAAAATACCGCAAGAAATGCCTTCGGAGTGTACATTAAACAAAAGACAAATTTTTTCTACTGGACCATGATTATCCGCACGAAAAGTTAATTGACGTGGACGAATACCTGCTATTGGAACATTAATTTTTATTTGACTCAATAAATATTGACTGTCCAAATATCCATTTAATAATTTATGTAAAAAGACAAGGTTGATTATAGAGCGTCTATGTTCCAATTTTTCAATTTCAAACTCTTTTCTAATAGGTCCAAATGAAACAAATCCTGGACTTGTATGATACTTTTTAAAGTATAAATATTTGACAAATTTATTTTGAATAGTTTCCAAAATGTGTTTTAAATTTTGTTGTGTAGGGTCCCATACAGTGGATGCATATTCTAATTTACTACGAATGAGAGCAAAAAATACATTTTTAATCGAGTGTGTGTCTGTAAAGTCCCTAGTCGTGCGTTTCAAAAAACCTAACAATTTGTTAGCTTCTTTGGTAATGTTATGGATATGCTCGTCAAATTTGAAATTATTTTGAAAAACTATTCCCAAGTCGGTCATTTTTGACACTCTTTCTAGTGTTGATCCTTGCATTGTGTAGATAAAATTTTGAGGATTACGAATGTTACTGAATGTAATAACCTTGCATTTGGAAAGATTAAAATGTAATTTATTTTCAAATGACCAATCCGAAATTGAGTCTAAGTCATTTTGAAGGTCTAGATAGTCATCTAGGGTGGATATTTTCTTAAAAACTTTCAGATCATCTGCATACATTAGGCAGTCTGATGTAATACGTAGAGGAAGGTCATTAACAAATATTAAGAAAAGTAGAGGGCCCAAATTGGAGCCCTGAGGGACCCCAGAGCCTGCGAGGATTGTATGAGATACTTCACCACCAAACATTACGTATTGATACCTTAGTTTTAGATAAGACATAAAGAAATTTATTAGATGATCGCTAAGACTATAATATTTCAGTTTAGCTAGAAGAATATTGTGATTTACCTTATCGAAGGCTTTCTTAAAATCAGTATAAATACAATCTACTTGCTCACGAGAATTGACACATTTTGATATTTTATCACTGAAAGTTAATAAATTTGTATCTACAGATTTTTTACGACAAAATCCGTGTTGTTCGGTTGATATGTATTTTTGAAAGTAAGCATACAGTTTATCATATATTACAAATTCAAACAGTTTCGCCGTACAATTTAATATGGCTATGGGACGATAATTATCTATTTTATTTTTATCCCCTTTTTTAAAAATTGGTATTAATCTCGTTCTTTTAAATTCACTAGGAAATATGGATGTTTTAAGCGACTTATTAAAAATTACCAGCAAAGGGTATATTAAATAATCTTTACAAGCTTTTAGGATATAAGAAGGAATATTATCAGGACCCGCTGTCTTTTTCGGTTTTAACTTTCGAAATGCCGCTTCTAAGTCTTTGACGAATATTAGATCGAATTCAATATTCTGATAAAAATGTACGTTCCAATTGTTAGTCAAACCATTAATATCTATAAGGTTATAGTTTGAATCGTTGTCATACACTGAACTGAAATAATCAGCGAACTCCCCTGCTATAATTTTTTTGTCAGATATTTCCCTATTATTTATAATAAAATTTGATTCAGATATATTATTAGACCTCTTATCTTTAATGAACTTCCAAAAAAGCATGGGGTCCTGGTTAACACAGTTCTGCATATTTTGGATATAATTATTGTGCGCCGTCCTTATTTTCAATTTTAGGTCCGCCCTAATTTTTTTATATCTGCTAAAATAATATTCCGATAGATGTTTTCTTTTTCTGAAAAATTCTTTGTACTTTATATCGATTTTTATTTCATCCGTGAACCATGGCGGAAACTGTTTGCAATATGCATGTGGCCTATTAGTAAACTTTGGTACACATATGTCAAGCATTTCATAAAAAACCTGATAAAAATATTTGACAGAATCATCAACCTTTTCAATGTGTCCAATTTTGCTCGCAATAACATGGGCTTTATTCCATTTGTTTATTAATGTTTGTGTCTGGGTCCAAATATTGAATTTCAACCTTCCTTATTACGATCACAGCTGTACACATTAATTATACAGCATAAAAATAGATTCAAGCAATACAAATTTGATAGATTATTCTCCGAACACGGTCATATAGTTTTGAGATTACCATCATACCACCCAGACTTAACTCCAATAGAAATTATCTGAGCTGTAGTAAAAAAATAATGTAGCTATAAAGAATATTCATTTTAAATTAGAACATCTACAAATGTTAGCTGAAATTGAATTTAAATCAGTAACCCAAGAAGACTGGAAAAAAAGATGTGTACATGTAATAACTGTCGAACATAAATATTTAGATCGCGAAATTATAATGGATAACGTTGTAATTCCTACAGTTATTAATGTTAATGAAGACAGCAGTGATATTTCTAGAGATAGTGATGATTTTGATGACGATTTTTTAGAACTCTGTTAATTTGTTTATATTTATATTGTTTGATAGTAGTTATAGCAACAAGGAATAGAGGTTAGTATAAATTCATATTTTTAAAAAATCTTCGTTGTCTTATTTTAACATTTTTATGCTGATGATTTTCATCACTTTTACTTCACCCTCACATAAAATATTAAAGATATCAATTGCAAAATCACCATTTTTTCACCCAATAAATTTTTTTAACAGAATACATTTTAGCTAATAGATAACAAATAAATTTTAACAAATTCTGTAGTGCTTAAATAGTATATTACATTACGAGTGTGGAAAGTGACATTTTTCACACGAGTGGGAAATATAGTCGCACGAGGCGCAAGCCGAGTGCGACTATCACACGAGTGTGGAAAATCACTTTTCACACAAGTGATGTACAATATTTTTCCTACGACCACAAAATAATGTCATCAAAAAAATGTAAAACCAAGGTTATTATTACTATAATAATTAAAAAGTATTTAAAAAAATAATCAACAATAATCGTATTTATTCAATTTTCATATTTTCTAAACAAAAAAAACTAAAAAAAATAAAAAAAAAAATAAAAAAAATAAAAAAAAACAAAAAAAAAATTCTGCCCCGACAGGATTTGAACCATAGATTGAACGCGGTCGAAAAATGGCAAAATTGATAAGTTCGACGTCCTAACTAGCTGAGCTAACAGCCCTTGTGTCAATTGAATGATCTAATCGGTTATGTATTTAACCAAAATAAAGAGCAAACATTATTTTAAAATTATTTTATTAATAATTGTTAAAGATAAATATCTAGGATCTAATTTACAACAATTTCAATAATTTAACAATCATATCGATTTTAGTATTAATATGGATATTACATAGATCAAAATAGAAATTAGCTTACAAAATAATATCAAAAAAATGTAAAACCAAGGTTATTATTACTATATTAATTAAAATGTATTTAAAAAAATATTCAACAATAATCGTATTTATTCAATTTTCATATTTTCTAAACAAAAAAAACTAATAAAAAATAAAAAAAAAAACAAAAAAAAAATTCGGCTCCGCCAGGATTTGAACCATAGATTGAACGCGGTCAAAAAATGGCAAAGTTGATAAGTTCGACGTCTAAACCAACTGAGCTAATGGGCCTTACGTCAATTGAATGATCTAATCAGTTATGTATTTACCCAAATTAAAGAGCAAACATAATCTTAGTTATTTTAATAATAATTGTTAAAGATAAATATCTAGGATCTAATTTAAAACAATTTCAATAATTTAACAATCATATCGATTTTAGTATTAATATGGACATTACATAGATCAAAATAGAAATTAGGCGTTTGACATTTTTTGACAACTACTGCGGAAAGTAACATATTCTCACTTGGGTGGAAAGTAAATTCTTAGTCATACGCGTGTGATATAGGACACTTTCCATAGGACTATATAGTGTGATATGTGTCACTTTCCTAAGTGGTCGTAGGAAAAACCTATTTACATAATTGCGTTTGATCCATTGTGTAGGTACTCTGGTATTTCCTATAATACCAACAAATGATAGCCGCTGTTGATAAAAGTAGTATACGCTACTGAGCTTTAATAGTAGCCATTAAGATCGTTTGAAGGTGCGTGTCAGCAGTGCGCAAACTTTACCCCACTACTGACAAATTAGGATGCGATGCCTGTAATTATCTATAAATTTTTTGCAAAAAGTTCAAAATGCGCAAGCGTTGTTGTGCCGCTAAACATCGCAGATCTGTGCCATTTTTTATTAGGTCGGCAGGTTCGTGTATCGTTCCACTGCTGGGAAAGTTCAGTGGTGTGTACCAACATGCTGATTAAGAAGGAATTAAAATACTTCTTTCATTTCTCAAAAACTTTTTGCCTTCAATTCTTCTCGATAAACAGTATAAAATAGTTCGAGATGATTCATTATGGGTGGCGACCTGCTGTATCTCGGGAACCTGCAACATGTGGAACATTACCGTTTTCTCGCAATCGCAATCGCATTCTTTTGAATACTTTCCTAGAATGACTTTCAAAATGTACACAAAGCATATTTATCATATATGCAGCTTCATTTAAATAATAAGGCATTATAAAAGAGTTAGTTTACAAACGATCAAAATCTCTTTGACAGCAACAAAATCTTCAAAGTGAACAATAACAAAACATTAGTGTCATTTCCAAAGTATCTAATTTTGACTTTCTAAAATTGTTCATAGCGTTCTGAGCACAGATCTAGGATCTACAGAGGTGGTATTAGAAAGAGAAGTTGTAACACACATAAAACGTAAGTATTTACATAATTGATTTTTATTTTTATTTTAATCACATTACTATTCTATGACAAGCGTTTTATAAAATAATAGAGTACTTATATTGTATAAAAAGACTCTAGCACATTAAGGAGTAAATTTCTAAAATTTGATTGTTCTTAAGTATTTGTATTACTTTAGTAAATCTGGCAACGGTCGGTAAAGTTGGGTTCAAAATCAGTGATTCAAACAGAAAACAGATATGTCAAATTCATTGAAATAGAATAGAGAGGAGATGATATGGTGATCCTAAAGTGTCCACATCTTTGCATTACACTTTTACATCATATGTCAAACTCGAGATGTCAGTTTTGGTCCATCTGTCATATTGCAAAATGGTGTTTAGTTTATCTCGATGGTCAATCCAATTCTCAAATACAGTTGATGAATTATTTTTTCAAGAACACAACGCGATGTTATAACAATCTTTTAGCTGATCCAGTGGAATTCGCAGTGATTCTGAACTGGTTTGCGAAATAATCAAAACTCAAAAGAAGTCTATTAGTCATTATTCTGATGCTTCTGTACTTCCGAATTTTCCAAATATGAGTTAATTTGTTTTTGTTATGTTATAGATATAAGTGGTAATTCTATAACGAATATGTTAAAATTTAATGGGCGTTAAAAATATAACGTATGTTAAATATGAGAAGCAATTCAGTAAATTCATGAAAAATTTTAACTTGTCATAATTAACATAATAGTTCATTTGTGCTGGTAAAAACTATTCTATAAGCAGAAATGTGTTAAAAATTGAACATAAATGTGTTAATTTTATGCGTTTAATCGAGGATATTAACATGTACTAATTAGTAGGCTTTAACACTTAACATATAAGAAATTATAACTTTTAATTGTTTAATTCAACTTATAATGCAAGAAAATCATGAAATGAACCATTTTGTAAGTACTCAAGTAATTTTAACAGTTGAAACTACACATATTCTATTTAGAAATTATATCTTATTTATAGTGTACATAAATTTTTTGTAGTTAGTAATTGATTTGCCGTAGAAAGGTACTATTTATACGGTTATTGGGGTTAGTTTTCTTTGTATTGAAAATTGATGCCCTAAGTACATTCGACCGCAACTTTTTTCAATATTCTTGTGTAAAAACAGACAGATACAATAAATATGACAGAAGGAATGACATTTATTTGACAGACCTTAAAACTTAACTATACTTTTATTGCAAATTTGAACTACTTTTAACGTATGTTAATTTTTTTGAAAATTTAACGTAAGCGTTAATTTTATTTTTACAGAATTACAATTTATGTTAAAATCGTAAAATTTAACACCCGTTAAAAATAAACGTATTGAATTACAGAATTACCACTATAGTGTTCTAGATGAGTTTTTATTTTGTTTTAAGCTGTGAATAATATCAACTTTTGTTAAATTGTTTAATTAATGATTTATAGCTTGGATACATTTGCCTATTCTTGACATTAACGTTAACTGTTTGTAAATACGAAGTCATGTACAGTCTGCCATAAACAATTTCGAAAAGGCGAAGGAATTTCATTTCACCTGTATAAACAATCAAATTATAATAAATAAATCTCGTTTTTATTAATAAAAGTGTAAACCTGTAAAGTGTAGACCTCGTACAATTAAACAACCTGAAATTTCATTTTATTACAAATAACCAATTATTGCTTTTCGTTTTACCAATGAAACTACGCCACTGAAAATGTTCAACGTTTATGAACCGAGTCTATGTCAAAACATACAACCTGACATTCGACGATATGTTTGCAACATCGCTTAACATTGAATACGTATAAGTCCTGCCTCTCTTATACTCCCTCTATATATCCAAGCTCTGTAATTTTGAGTATATATAATTATTAAGTGATTTAATTTTTTTACATTTTGTAAATTTCTGTTATGTGTACCTAATTATTTATCTTAGTTTTATTGTTTCATTATTTATGTTTATTTATATTTTTGTGAAGCATTTTTGCGTTTTTACTTATTATTTTGTTCTTAAAACAATATTAGCAACATGGTTATTTCTCCTAAAACTCACAGGGTGAGCCAGCACTCATTAAAATAAAAAATGCCAATATCTTTGAAATGACTAGAGATATCAGTTTACGGTTTTGACATTTTGTCATTTAAGTTGCCTTTTTGTAAGCTGGTTATAGTTATAGTCTTTTAAATTTCTCAAAAAAATCTTAAATAGAGCTTGGTATTACATAACATCCTCTAGATGCCGACTAGTGTTCAGAAACCCCTTTACGCCGCTCCTGCTGAGTGAAGTGAAGTTGTTAGAGACCACAGAATCCCATGTTTTTAAATAAAAATAAGTTAATTGTTCGAAATTAAAAGTTTTTAATCAACAATGCCGAATGAAAAATTAAATGCGTTATTTATTTCTAATATATAATTTTATTGCTCTTTTCATTAGGTCTACGTTTGTAAAAGTCGGTTCAGGCATATGGAAGTTACATTCTCTTTTGTATCAACGAAAGTACACTCCACCACATAAAAATGAGTGATACAGAAAATTTGTTTTAAACAAAAGTTGGTATTTCTTACCAACCTCAATTAGGGAATATTTTGTAAAAAACTCAATTATATTTTGTAAGTGATAGATTAAGCTACATAGCGGAAAAACTACGTATTTAAAAATATTTTTAAACATTTTTTTAGGGCCGATTTAGTATTAAGAATTTTTTTTCCTAATTCTAGGTTTCCGAAATACAGGCGATACAGCCGGTCGCCACCCTTTATAAATCACCCTGTACTATCTTATACTGTTCATCGAAGACAAGTTGAAGACAAAAGTTCTTAGGAATGAAAGAAAAAAGTGATAAATATTTGACTAATTTGTTTCTCATGATTCTTTACCTTTGTTATTATACTCGTATCTATTTTTGTAGATTATTTTAATTAAATCAAAAACCAGTATTTAAAAATCAAAAATTGTTACTTCATAAATGAACACAATTAAAGTTATTTGCATACATCTTCAATGGTAAAAAATAAATATATAGAAAAGCAAATTACATACCACAAAACTGTTGTAGAAAAAATTACGTTCTCTGTCTTTTATATATATTATGCAAAGTGAGTGATTAAGTGCCCTTCCCAAGTTCTTTATAAATAAATGTAAGTAGTATATTGGATTCTTATTATTTAGTAAATTAACAAAAATTAAAACTTGTTATCTTAAAGATATCTTGCTTTGGCTTAACCTTTTTGAATTGGAATTACGGATGAATCCAGTAGCCATCTTGGCAACAATAATTGATTTTATTAAACCGTTACAGAATTTATAATAACTGGTATTTGATTTAATTAAAATTTAACCAACATTCTAAGTACACGCTTCTTTTTCCAGGCAACAAATCGAGCGAAACACAACACGTCACCATTAACTATTCAAAAGCGCAAGGAAATAGAACAACATCATGTCCAACGATAATAATTCCCCAAAAGTCGTCGTTCGCAAATACGAGTATTTCCCAAAAATCAATCGACGATACCGCTCTTGTACCTCTTGTCCCAGCGCTATCTCAAACTTCATCGTTAGACGTCAATTCCGGATCGCATCTTTCTTGCAAATCGGAAGAACGTTTACAGATAAACGAAGAAAGGAATAATCAAATAGTAGTTAGAGGAGATGTCAAGGCGAAATCGACAGATTCGTTCAGTATTGAGAAATTTATTATAAAATCGGAAGATGTCACTGTGTGCGAAATTAACAGTAAGTAGTTATTAGTTTCTATGATAGTAGATCAACTATTTCATTTATATTGTTTTCCTACCTACTAGCATTCTTTTCTTCTTTCAACCTTACATGTTCCAGAATTTTCTCTTACTGTCTCTCCTCTCTACATTCCCTTCTACGCCCTGACCTGTCATCAGATATAAAGTGATAGTGAAATTCCTCCTACAGTTTGCACGTGTCTTCTTATTTCAGTTGCGCTTTGTTGTTGCTTAGCAGCGTAAACTTTACTAGGCTGCGTTTTCACGAATACAATAATTTTTTCGTCATTAAACCATTTGAACTGTGACCACATCATCTCTATGGCATTTTGCTTGCAGTGATATGGAAAAGTTCCTAATATTTTATGCTCATATTACTCACTGTGTGGAATTTTTTTCGTGCCAGATTTTGACGTACAACTTCCCAAATCTGATATTTCATACCATTGATTGGACAATTATCATTTAAAAAGTAAACTCTAAATATTCGGGCATATTTTAATTGAAGATACATTATTTTTTTACCAAATTGGACGAGTTAAATTTGCCCATGAATTTTTCCAAGCTACTGTTTGTCTTTTAAATCTGTTTCTATAACGTGTGGATTACCCCCCCCCCCCCACAGCCCTAAGGCCTCACTAGGCCCATTGTGCATCCTCCTAAGATGATAGGCACCTCCTAGTTCGTGAGCCAGCCTACAAATTTAATGTAGTTGACAACGTCGCCAAGAGGTGCTTCTTTTATATCGGCTGGTGTTAGCCGATATTCTCCGAACACAAATCTTCTAATAAATGAGAGCGTCGAGCAATCTAAAAGGATATGCCCGATGGTCTCATCTTTTTGTTCGCACACTCTGCAAACTGCAGATTCTGACAGCCTTATGACACGGTATAAGAAACAATCGGCAGGCTAACTTGTGTTGGCGGCAACGCTACGCGCATACCGCCATTTTGGGGTCCAACCTCTCAATCAAGCCAGTGGCGTCCCTGTCGTCGATTATATCGACAAAAACTAACAAGTTGCAGCAGCTGAATCAGTAGCGGGTGTCTTAAATTTATTTTGTTTGTGATGTGTGTATTATGTAGTTATTATTTTTTTAGAATTATAGATATTTTTTGGCACTGTTTATATATAAGTTGTTTTCCAGTGTTAATTTGTTAAGTTTTACGTGTTTTATTATGTCTGGGCAAAGTTGTGCAGCAAAAAAACTATATGAATAAACTGTATTAAATGATTTTTTTCGGTTTCTTAAAGATCCTCTTAGGTAGGTATGTACGGTATACTTTTAAAAAAATCTTAGGTTATGGGTCAGTTTGTCAGTTATAAACCTATTAGGAAGATGTAGGTAGGTGCCTAGTTAACGTCACGTAAAGTTTAGCGTCAATTTATATTTACTTATGTAGGTATATTATTAGGATTTAAAGTAAAATGTTATATTTTAAACATCTCCCGTATAGAGTTCACAAAATGGAAAAATCTTTATTTTTATTTTAAGGAAAAAGTCATTATAAAAAAATTCTGTTTGACGAAAAAATAGGTTTAGTATATTAATATGTTAGGTCAGGTGTACAGGGTCTTAATAAATGAAGAAACTAGAAATTGAAAAAAGGAAAAAATCTGTATTACCTATTGATTTTACGAAGAAAAGTCACAGTTATCCTGTCGGTTTTCCTTCGTAACTTTAAAAGGAAACTTTTTCTTGTAATTTTTTTCAACAAGCAGACTTTTTTTTCCTGAAAAAAATGATTATTAATCGTAATTGTGTTATTTCCAAATATTGAAATGCTTAACAAAAATTTAATTCTGATATTCATTTTGATAATAATTATTCTAGATATGCTAATAAGAAAGCTTTATAATCTTGATAAATCTAAAGTATTTTCATTACAAAAAGCAAGAAAATCTTAATTAGCCATTAAAGAAATTATAAATAGTAAATTACATTTTTTTTGTTTTTCGTTTTAGGATTTATGGCTGGAACTCTTATTTTATTTCGCACTAATATGGAAAAAATTTGTTTGTTTTATGTTATTTAAAATAGTTGTTTATTCAGAAAATGTATATTATGTTTATTGTTGTAACCAATAAAGATTCTACAAATAATATTTATTTGTTACAATTTTGTATTATTTATTTAACACTTCTAAAATTATTTAACATAAAATTTTACATTTTTATTTGCATTTTTTAATACGCCTGAGATGCGTATTAAAAATGTAAAATTCTTATATTTTGTCGAAGTAAATTCAAAATCCCGCCAATTTTCAAACTAAAATAGCATTATATCTTTCTATATTACCGACTGAGTATTAATTGCACAAAACTATTCCATATGTCGCTGAAGGTAAACATGCTGCCAAATTTCTGTGAGAAATCTGCAACTCTTAATTATCCTTCCTCCATGATGGTAACTGTATAAACCCTATATCGGTCCAATTTCAAAGGACGTTCAAAAAATTGCAATGTTTAAATTTATTACATTCTGGAACTGAAAACTGCGAAGCTTTACTTGTAAGGCTGCATGAAATTCGTAGGACTAGTAAGGATGAGCCATTTTCCAAAATCGCGTGTAATGGTGGCAATATTGTCTAAAATGTAAATATAAACAAGCATATTAATGAATTGCATGCACAAAATATCAATATTTTTTAAGAAAATTTTATTATATATTCGGATTTTTAATACAAAAAATGTCTTGAAATTCACAGTTGCGACGTATGTACACAATATGCCTTACCACACGAAGACAAACAAAAAAACAACTGAAGATATTTTTGTCAATTTAAAAATGTCAAATAATAGTTTTGTATGTTTAATAACAAAAATTGAAATAATTTTTCAACAAAATTTTGAGTTATTTACCACTAAATCCGGCGTTTGTACATTTTTTTTAGATTTAATTAATTCCGAGATAACATTTGACGCTCCTTGTCTCCAATTTCCAGAAATATATGTTGTTAAGTTATATTTAAGGCTACTCATATATTACACTTAATTAATATTAATAGAAATTTTAGGATCATCAATAAAAACAAGCTAATTATTTGGCGCAATCTGTAGAGCATATTGTCTTTCTTAATGCTGTTCTTATAAGTTAAATTAAAATATATTTTATGTAAATTTTTACTTTTTTGTTTTAATACGATCCTGCCTATCAATACCTTATTTTATTACAAAATTTTTAAATACGCTTTAATCCGACCCTGACTAAGACCCCCGAATGGCGTCGCCAAGGTCAAATTTTCTTAGTATAATATTTGAATGCGATCAGCGGCAAGTGAGCCTGCCGATTGTTTCTTATGCCGTGCCCATGATATGGAGATGCTTCCGTACTTGGCAATGACCAGTCAGAATGCCTGTGACTAGGCGCAGATTCTGTCTAGTCATAGTCAAGTATTTGTTTGCTGAAGTATTGTCAGGATAACTTAGGAGCTCCTTGGCAACTCTGCAGTTTCTTGTTTCACCCCATCTGTTCTTGAATTTAACAAGGGAATGTTCTTTAATTAGGTCTGTCACTACCGATTTTGTCAAGCCAATAGAAGGGCCAGGTCCAAAAAGTATTAGGTTGGCTCGCTTTCTTGGCTAGTGAATCAGCAAGACGATTACCTTTCGATGCGGCGTGACCTTTGATCCATCTTAAGGTAACCACTTTGTTTATAGATACTTTGGCCAAAGCTTCGCGACTAACCTTGAGTAAATTCGTGGTCTGTTCATGGTTAGTAGTGCTTGTCTACTACCTGTATAGAACAGAAGTAAAAGTTGGAAATGCTTTTGCCAGTTCTCCCACTTTATACACATAAATTGACAGGTTGGCACCGGATCTCACCGAAGTGGACGCGATACATTGGCGTACAAAATTATTTTATAGATTTTAATAACAATTTCGAGTAAATAGTTTAATAAATTGTGAATAGCTGTTGAAATTTTGTAAAATTATAATTTGAATATTATAATACATGTTTAATAATTATTTATAATCCATAAATACATGCGATTGTCCGGTTCCGCCGATACAGTGAATGGCCCACTCGACCATTCACTGTTGGGTTCTAATTAACAGTGCTGTTCCTAAAGTGGCGCTGGGAAACAGTAACAAAGCCTACACAGAACACGAGGCTAATTGCCGTAGTAGTCGATGCCGATGACACCAAATTAAAAAAAAAAAAAACAATTTAAAATTACTTATTCTATGAAACGACAATGGCAGGTAAACATTACTGTGAAATTCTCGGAGCCGCCCGACGTGGTTTGACGTTTACCCCATCTCTACCTACCAAAAGACTTTTCAACTTTTACTTTCTCTATAGATGAGCATTTTCCTTCCAGTGATATTGTTTCTGGTGATTTTTTTGCTGCTATGAGAATCCCCGTTAGCTCTGTTTGAACTACACTGGCACTATTGCTCACGTCGCATTGTATGTTTAGATTTAAGAATCTGGAGTACAGTTCATCAAATTTCTAGAGGCTTTCGACGGCTAGACAGAGAAAGCACTACTGACAGGCATCCCGACGGATTTACGCAATGAAAGTACACTCTGCGAATCAAAGGCGATTTTAAATCAGTTACTAGAAATGTGACCAAGTCAAGTCTGGTCAAGGTGCTTACGTCATTATAATGACGTTATATTATCTGATTTAAAAATGTTTGGATTTATACTGACACTAACTTGACAATGCGCATGACATTGTCAATCGCGAATTTTTGTGTATTATGTATTGTAGTTAGGATTTGGTTTTGAATTTGAAGGATAAACAAGTTATAAAAGTAATTTTAAAAAACCGACTTCAAAATCGTGCAGATGCCATCACCACATCTTAACCAAATTTAAAGGGGGACCGCCTCTAAGTTGTCCCTTTACTAACAAAAAAAAAAGAATCATAGAAATCGGACAAGGTTGTAAAGAATTACCACTAAACTTACATAAAAATGAAGAGTTTGAGGATTTTCTAATGGACTCAATTATTAGATTCACAAAGTATGTTCTCAAAATTCCCTGCTTGCAGAATGACCAGGTCTTTTAAAGAGAAAGCATCAGTTTTTTGTTAACAGCGACGTCCAGTTGATTGAGAATACAATTTATTAATAAATAATATAATTCGGATGTTGAGAAATGACTGCATCCATTTATTTTTATTTTTTGACAATTTCAAAAAGAAGTTATCTCAATCAGTGGTATTTCGTGGAACGTCTGATCTATTCTAAAAAGTCGGTACTACCAAGATATACTAAATACTGATTTATTAATAAAATGCTAAAATGACAATAAATTATTCAATAATGCCTAATCATGATTAATCGTAATTAATTTAATCACGCGATTTTGTAATCATGTGTTAATTCAGAGAAAGAAAGTATTGGCCCTATTTCTCAAAATCATTAAATGAAATAAATTCTGCTCGCTACTTGAGATGTAGTTTTAAAATATCTTCATCAAACTTTTGTTCTAATTTTTCCGCTGTAATTACATTTATAACTATTTCTCACCATCTTTCTTTTTTTATTACATCTTTTACTTTATCTAAATTCATCTCTTTCTCTACCACTTTCTTAATCTTCTTGCCCTGTACCTATTCAACGTATACCTCTATTCTATAGATAATTTTTTTTCTGACGTCTTTTTTAGTTTGTTACTACCTTTTATTTGTGTCCTCTTTCAGCTCATCTATTTCTTGTATGAACTGTGCTCTAGTTTTATTCAACCTTGTTACAAATGCCTTTCCTTAATTTTTCCATTTTAGTTTTATTTTCACTCATTTGTCTTATCTTATTTTCACTTAGATTCCTACTCTCCTTCATTTCCATCATAATCCTCATTTGATCGTTCTTTTTAATCTTCTGCTATTCTTCACTATTCATCTGATCATCCTTCTTGAATTCATTTGCCCCTTCGCCAGAATTCATATTTTTTCCCCTATCAAATCCATTTAATCAAAATTACACAGAATTTCCAAGTATTCGAAATTAAATTATATTTTTAATTGACAACTTTCAGTTAATTTCACTAACTGTCGATTTTGCAGTAAAAAATTAAAGATGAAAAGGGGCCTTACCAATTCTCCAAATAGATCACCTTGTTATGCTCATTTCGTATATACTGCCCCACGTTGGGCGCCAGATGCTCCTTATCAAGAAAAATGTATATCGGGACAGATTCTACGTATGGCTCCTGTAAATTCACAATTGTTCCTTTTCTGTCTTCTCGTTGTTTACACAGTTACCAATTATTGAACTCCTGAACAGCTTCCCTCTTAAGGATAAAAAGCATAAGTTCACGTTGATTTATTTTAAGAAAAATGCATAAACAAAAGTTTACTCTTTTTATGTATAGTTTAAAAACCTGAAACTTTTCTAAAATACGGACTAAGACTATAATTTTCTTTGGAAGAACGTATATATTAAAAATCGTAATTTTTAGTATTAATTTTTTAAAAAAACGTTTGGTATCAAGCATTTTAAATCAAAATCAATAGAATATGCTAATAAGAAAAAGCACAAGAAACATATGCTTTTTACAAAAACAAATTGCATCACTTCAGAAGAAAGAAACTCATATATGTATTTGTGTTTTATTTGCTAGTGTAAGTAAAACAAATTGTAACAAATTAGAAGAAAGAAACTCATATCTGTATACTTGTGTTATATTTTCTATCACAAATAAAACAACTTGCATCACATCAGAAGAAAGAACCTCATATCTGTATACTTGTGTTTTGTTTTCTAGTACAAGTAAAATAAATGGAACAAAAAGATATTTTTAAGTAATATTTTTAACATAATTTCAATAAACTAAAGAACAATAAAAGAATAAATAAAACAAATAACTAGAACTCTTTTGTGTAATGTTTTTAAAATAAAAAAATCTATTGAGCTAAATAATTAAAAGAAATGTTCTTCGTTCTCATCTACGTCGTACTGAATTGTAAGATCAGCAACAGCATCGTTTACTGTCAATGCATTCCAAAAATTTACTCTGTTAGGCGGCATTAGTGACGACAATCGTTTTATGATTTCATGTCTTCTTTTGGACGTGATTCCTCTTGGTACTTCTTTATAAATAGGCAAGGGTAATCCTTTTTTTAACAAAGATGGCTTTATAAAGTCTAATTCAATCATTTATATCATCTTCGAAAGACTTTTTATATTTCAAAATACAGGTTCATTTGGTAAACTTAACTTGAACCATTCCGTTCATGTGAGGACGTGGTTTAGTTTGATTTACTTTCTTAAGACTTATGCAATCTTGATACATAAGAAAATCATTGCATTTCTATGACCTTAACTTTTCCATTGTTAGCCTTTCGAACAGTTTCTTTAAAGTCTCTAAAATCATACAGTTTTTGATTTTTCTTCATTGAGAGCTCTACCTGATGGTGGAAGCTGTCAGCCCACATAAATGAATGTCCGGGTTCAAAATAATTAAACAAACGAAAAAAGGCATAAGAGAACAATTTACGCTTTTTTTGTTAAGCAAGCTGAATAAAATAATAACAACATGATAAAGAGGGAAAACGTAATTAGACGTTTATGCTTCTTTTGCTTAGAATTGTAAGTTAGGTCTTTTTTGCCTCGGTCAATATGTTTCAAAATAATATATTAAAAAAATAAAGATTCATAAAATAGCAATTATGTAGTTTTTTACTTCTGAAGTCACAGTTCAAAAGGTATGAACTTACTTCGAACAGTTACCTGTTCTAAATGGGGTGCAGACCCAAATTTATCACTCACTTTTTACAGATCTTATATACGCTCGCTCTTAGACTATGGGTGTACTCTATACGGAACTGCTTCAAATACTAATCTGTTGATACTGGACAGAGTCCAGTATAAAGCGATTAGAATTTGCTTAGGTTTAATGAAATCGTCACCATGCCATGCAATTCTAGCAGAAGCACAAGAACCACCCCTAAAACTAAGAAGAAATTATCTAGCTAACAAACAAATCATCAAATATAGATCATATAATACATTACTATCTAACAAAATCTCGAACTTATGCACAGAAAATCTAACCTCCAACTATTGGAAGAAAAAAAAAATCTCCACCTTTAACAGTGCTTTTATTGATACCCATTATTTTACTCAAACTTGTGTTGCAAACAAATACCCCATATATAATACCAATTTTGAAATAATAATATTCAAACCATCAGTCATATTCCCCGCTTATACTAGTGTACCGGCGCTTAATAATGCAATTTTAAAAGCTACATTAAGTAACCTTACCATTGACTGTGTCATTTATACTGATGGTTCTAAGAGCGAGCATGGAACAGGCTTAGCTTTTATTATTCCCAGCATCAATATAGTATATCGTTTTCGTATTCCAGATTTATGCTCAGTTTTTACTGCTGAAGCCATTGCGATAGAGAAGGCACTTACTTGGTGTGTACAAAATCTGAGATCAGGAGCTGTAATAGTTACGGATAGCAAATCGGTCCTAGAGGCAATAATTGCCTCTCTATTTAAAAACTATAAAAATGATTTAATCTTAAAAATAAAAAAATTACTCTTTCAACTGTACTCAACAAATAAAAAAATAACTCTAGTTTGGACCAAAGCGCATGTCGGTGTAACTGGAAACGAAAGAGCAGATTATGAAGCTAAAGAAGCTGTAAAAAACGGAAATATCTTAAATTACTCTGTGCCTAGCTTTGACTTATTAGCTTTGTGTAAAAAGGGTCTTCGAAAAAGTTGGGAAGAGCACTACAAAAACGCTATCCCGAATTTAAAAAACCATTACTTCCATATACATCCAACATTACCCAATGATATTGCCCACATTTCAAACTTCGACTTTACCAGAGATAGCACATCAATAATTTCTAGATTGAAATTAAATCATGGTCGGTTCCCAGCCCACCTCTATAAAATCGGTGTAATTAATTCCCCTTATTGTTCATGTGATAGTGAAAAGATTGCAGATTTGAATCATTTATTTTTTGATTGTGAAAATAATAAACAGTTTACAGAAAAGTTCTTTAAAGATCTTAATAATAACAGTTTCCATTTGCCATTGAATATTACCTGTCTTCTAGCCTCAAACCAAAAATATATCTTAGATTTAATTCTGAATTTTATTAGGTCTGCCGATATAAAAATATAAAATTGAAAAAAAAAAAAAAAAAAACAAATCTGAAACTAGTATGTGGCAAATAGTTTAAAACTAATGCCAACCCACCCCCCCCCCCCCCCCCCACACACACACACACACACACACACAAGTCACAGTTGTGACTTTTATCACTATGATGGCATGTACAATTTGTAAAAAATCATGTACTTGTGTTTCTGTAACTTCTTCTGTATTATGAATGTTTTAACGATTTCTAGACAGAAAAATCACTGTTTTTTTTTGTTGTCTCCAATGTATAGTTAACTCAAAATCGCTAAATATGTCACTTATGCTTTTTATCTTAGCAGGGCAGTAGAGCTCTCCTGTCTTTTTTTGTTTGTTGGAGTCCATGTTGCTGTCCACTATGCAGCTTTCATGGATTAACTCATTTGATAACAAAATACAATGTTCCTTTTGTTTGAAGTATATTATTTAATATAAAACATACATTAACGATTGTGTGTTTATTTATTAACCTGGTACAAGTTACTTCAATTTGCCAACCTAGGATCATCATAATATAAACAAGCTTTTTACAATTTCCATTGGCAAATCTATACCAACTACTTGATCCTTCGTCTCCATCTCAGTATTTGCATTTAAACATCAAATTCTTTATTTGTGTGAAGCGTGATACTGTAATTATTTATTTTCAGGTAAAGAAGCCACTTCGACGACAGTAATAGTTGTAAAAGAAATCGAAAGAGCAGAATATTCTAAGATCATATCTTCAACAAAAATCATAGAAGTCTCTGATTCTTTGGAGGTGCTTCCGGAAACTGATGCCCAGTCATACACGTCTTCGTGCCTAGCTAATGACCAAGTTTGATAATTTTTATATAGCCAATAGTAAGTAGAACAAACTTTTAATATTTCTATAAATGTGTAAGTGGCATTCAGACTAATAAAGATTTTAAAATAAAAGTTTCCAATTTTCATTTCGTCTTGCTTAAGTCGTAGAAAAAATATTATAAACAACTATTTTTATCCTACAGTAATGACAGGGGAAAAATAAAAAAATAATTTAACTACATAAGTACAGTTTTTAGATTAACTTTGTAGTGGTGTCAACATTCTTCTTATTTTCAGTGTCGAAATCATCAAGTACCAGCAGTAGTAGCTTTACGGACCAAACAATTATTGCTTCTCCTAGTTTCAAACCGGTGAATTATAGAATACAACAAAATGTTATTGAAATTAGGGAAATTAGAAATTCATATCAAAATCAACTTCAATGTATATGTAAGGAATTTGGCGGTCCAAATCCAGGATGTGTTTCAGGTAAAAATTTCAAAAAAGTTTCTAAATTGTCATTTGCTAGTTAGAAAAATCTAATAAATCAGCTTTTTATTATAAGGAGTAAAATATTTTGGTGCAACGTGCAACATAATAAAATGCCAGGAATAGAAGTCGCTACTCGTATACTATCTGTATCTGTAACGTGTGGAGGGTGGGTTACCCCCACGGCACTTAGGGCTCATTAGGCCCATTGTGCATCCTCCTAAGATGATAGGCACCTCCTAGCTCGTCAGCCAGCCTACAAATTTAATGTAGTTGACAACGTCGCCAAGAGGTGCTTCTCTTATATCGGCCGGTGTTAGCCGATACTCTCCGAACACAAATCTTCTAATAAATGAGATCGTCGGGCAATCGTAAAGGATATGCTTGATGGTCTCATCTTCTTGTTCGCACCCTCTGCAGAGTGCGGATTCTGACAGCCCTATGATATGGAGATGCTTCCGTACTTGGCAATGACCAGTCAGAATGCCTGTGACCAGACGCAGATTCTGTCTAGTCATAGTCAAGTATTTGTTTGCTGCAGTGTTGTTTCTTGTTTTTTGTTTCATCCCATCTTTCCTCGAATTTCACAAGGGAATGTTCTTTAATTAGGCCTGTCACTACCGATTTTGTCAGGCCAATAGAAGGGCTAGGTCCAATAAGTATTTGGTTGGCTGCTTTTTTGGCTAGTGAATCGGCAAGACGGTTACCTTTCGATGTGGCGTGACCTTTGATCCATTTACTCGTATACTAAAGCGGTATCACCTGCGGCATAGTGTTACCATCGTAATGTCATTCGTGATATTTATTTATAAGTTTTGTGGTTTTATTTTTCGGTATTTATTGCGTTGTTTTCATTTTTATATTGTGTTAGTTGAAAGACCTTCAGGCATAATGGTATCTTGTGCTTTACGATATTATACACACCTAGATAGTGAAGAAATAAAAAAAAAATATTATAGGGAATAACCAGGGAGGTATGGGAATAACATATCATAAGTCAAATTTTCGTCCTTCTTTTTATAAAATTCGCGAAATTGACTATTTGGTATGTCGAATAACAGCGGTGCCAATTTTCTATGTAAGTCAATGTAAAATGAAGTGATTTTTTAAAAACTTGGTGAAAAGAATCAAAATAATGTGAAAAAAAGTACCTGAGTACAAGTAATATGAGTGACAAAAAACATCAAAGCAAGATTTGCGTCGTTCCAGATTGTAAAACAGTGTACAAATCAAATTTAAAACTAAAGAAAACAAGGAGAAATAAATTCAATGTCTTTTTAAAGCTTCTAATGTAAGTAAAATAATGTATTTGTCTAAATATAATATTTATTGTAAACTAGTCACAATATGTATCTTACGGAGTGTAGTTTCTATAATATAAAATTTTACAGTCATAGATCCTGATTTACAAACAACAATAATTATACATACTAGAAAAGAATATTTATTTTTTATAGTTTTATTGTTAGATAAAGAGTTGCTACTCTTATTTTTTTTTATTGAAACCCAATTGTATCATTGTAAATGTTTTTTATAGGATACTAAACGTTTAGAACAGTGGCAGCATATATATCGTTCCTAGTCCCGATAAAGCACTTTCTAGAGATGATGGTGTTCTATACTTTTTATGAGACTATTTTTACTGATGGTACTGTTAGCAAAATAAAATGGGGAAAACTGAAATAAAAGGATGAGGTAATACCATGTACATTCCCAAATCTCCCTTTATACTTGTATTACAACAATAAAAATCTGTTAACTGACTTTTATTTTGCTCTTAAAACTATATATATATAGGTTCAATTCAAAAAAAAATTGCCACAAAATTGTACTTATCAAATTTTAGCATTTAACAAACCTCTTTCTAATTTGGTCATACCTACCTCATTTGTATTTTATATATTTAAAATTAAATAATTTATCAATTAAAACATGCAAGACTTATTTAGAAATAGAACAGTATGTTCTGTGCTTTATTTAGCTATAAACAAGTTTATTTTTATTATTTTGACAATATTGTATAATTCCCAAAAGAAGCCATGTATTTTGAACACCGTAATCAGTACCAGCGCCCATGCGGTTAATTATAAAAGCTCAATTAGCGTGCTTTTTTTGGGACCGTATTTTGAGTATGCCGATTCGCCTTCTTATCTCTAGTCTTCATAGTACCGTTATCACATAGAGATTATTGGTAACCGACCAAATTATATAGTACATGAGGAAAAACATTTTGATCGGTCTCATTGTGTAGAGTCTATTTAAAAAATATCACAATTTTCGTGTGTATAAAGTTCAATTAACATTTATTTTTTTATTTATAATTTTAAATAAGGGCGGTTTTGTTCCCAAACGTTTTTGATTATTTTATAATTTCGCCATTTTAAATGTTTTTTCTCTTATAAATAAATTGTGAAAACATAAGTCTGCATTTTAAAACATTCGCTTTGTTGTAAGATGAATGTACCTGGATAGTTAGTATCCTTCTATCGTTGTTAATAAAACGATTTTGTTTCAAAAAACAAGTGCCACACTCCTGATGTGATTAATTACCCAAAATAAGACAAATAGTTCCTATCAACATGGGTGAGCAGATGCTTTGTTTAAAAAATAGCTGTCAAAATTTTTAATTTTTTAGGTTTTTCAAAATTTGTTTGATTCAGCTTTGACGGTTAGAATGAAATTTTAGTTGTAAAATGTAACCAACAAAGCAACCCTATTATTATCATATTATGATAGTCGCAACCAGGGGCTGATAATTCAAATAGAAAAACATGAGGAAGGTAATTTAGTACCACTCCAATTAACGGGATAACGCTCGAATCGAAATGTCAGTTGTCAAACTTCAAAAAAGTGATCTGTGAATTAAAATAGCTATTGCAGTTGAAGGTGTATTGGATTTTGATTCATCTAGATTTATTTTTCAATACCTTCCAATTTTAAGCATATTTTCAAAAGATGGGAAGATGGATTTCAGCAACGAACAGTAAAGCATTCCTAGATATTGGTAATGATGCAATTTATACCACATATTAAATATGCGATTGTCATATTAAGGATAACCAAACAAATTGTAATAAGTGTTTAAGAAAAATGCATTTTACACTGTTTGACACCAATGGTAAGTAATATTTATAAACTTGTTTTTGATTCAGTGTTAAAATAATAGATTTTTGTTTCTCAGTTTTTAAATGATCATTGTTATTGTAAAGAAAATGTTGGCCCTCCAAAATACCCTGTAAATCTATGAAATATGTGAGCCTCAGTCATCAATATCAAAAATTGATTCAATGCCATTGACATCAAACAAGAAAACTTACCCCAAAATATTCAAGGATCGAAGCGTGTGTAAGTTTAATTTAAGCTCGAAAGCTAAATTCATTTATTATAGTGCCCAGATGATGAATAAGAATTGGATAAACTGATCAACTTCAATTTTTTCAAACTTATTTGTCACTTCAAGTCGCAAAACTTTTATAAAGGTCTTGAATACTATACAAGCTGATTTTGTTACAGAAAATAATTTTTATAGGTTTGTTTTATAAATGTTTAATTATTTAAATATTTTTAAATGCATATGTGTCAGAGTATTTCCATGTTTAAATAGACAAATTATATGATGCGGCTTTAATTTATTGTAATAAAAAAAATTAAATAAATTGCATTTTATTTCAAGTTTGAAATTAATGCAAAAATATAATGAAATAAAATCAAATAATAAATATAAATTGGCCAAATGTTTGATTAGTTTCAAATCATAAAACAGTCAATAGGATTTGAAACTAGTCAAATATTTTTCCAATTTATTTTTTTTGATTGATTTTCTTCATTACATTTTTTCCCAGCTAGCAGAAAGTTAAATTTCAAAAATCCCGCTCCTGGCGGCCATATTGAATTTTAGTACCACTCCAATTTGATAGATGACAGCACTTCGCCTCAAAATTTTCTTAGATAATGTATGGTACAGATAGGCTACCACTGCATAAAGCTGTACAATATTGATGTCGCTCTAATAAAATCATTGTTTCTTCTTCTAATGCAGGCTTTCTCACTCATATTAGAATCTTCAGCAGTAGCGTACGTAAACGGATTGCGTTGGGTTATTTTAAATGTGAAAATAGATTAAAAAATACAAAATTATGTTGTAAAAGATAGGTACGTTTTTATTGAACTGAAAACAAAATATGACATTATTGTCATGTCAAAAAATATAATAATATTGCAAAAATATGTTAGTATATTTTTATGTATGAGAGAGTAATAAAACAGCATTTCTAATGCAAAACTTAGTACGCTCATATTTTTACAGAATAATCTTAAATATTTCCTAAAATTGTAATAAATGTATCTGAGCTATTACAAGTTTTGGGTCTTTTATTCGTCCTTTATAAACATAAGCTGTACAGAACAATAGAAAAAGGTTTGGACAGCCCAAAAGCCCTGTGTATTAAAGATTACATAGCCGTATCTTAAGATTATTTTCAATAAGTACCTATTTGCCAATTTTGTTTTATTTTAATTCCAAATTTTTTTTACAGTAATCGAATTAAAAGTAGATAAATACTTTCCCAACAAATTTCACCGAAAATGCGATTATAGGTTTTCCATTTAGTAAGGAGGTCCAAGTTGTGTATTTTTGACAGTTTACTAAATGTCGTTTAGTTGCAACTTGCAAGGTGCAGTGTGAATTCTAGTGTGATCATGGAAAATTTGGAAGGGCCGCGTAAACGACAAAAAATCGGTCCTTTAACAGTTAATGAAAAAAACATTAATATTTAATTGTTTTAAATCATTTACAGACAAACATTTATGTAAAAGTGTTGATGACACAGTGGAATTAGTTAGTAGTACGCTTGGTGTTGGGAAATCTACGATTTACAGAGTTGTTAAAGAAGAGAAATGTGGCGAATTTCAAACAGCACGTAAAGCTCCAGGAAAACCAAAATTTCAATTAGAAAATCTTTTGAAAGAAAGACTTCGAAGGAAAGTGCATGCGTTCTTCTTTAGAAAAGAATTTCCGACAGTAGACAAAGTTCTTGCCTCGGTTCGAGATGATAAGGATTACCCTGAAATGAGTCGAAGCACACTATGGAAACTTTTAAAAGAAATAGGTTTTCTATGGAAAAAGCATTCCAGAAAGTCTATTTTAATAGAAAGAAGCAATATTGTAGTATGGAGAAGAAATTACCTAAGGACTATAAAAGAAATGAGAAACCAAAGAAGAAATATATTTTATTTAGATGAAACATGGATCAACGAGGGACATGAAGCAAATAAATTTTGGCAAGATGAAACTGTTACAAGTCTTTTTTAAATAATTTATCTACTGGTTTAAATCCACCATCAGGAAAGGGGCGCAGACTAATAATAGTACACATCGGTAGTTCAAACGGTTTTGGTAAAGGTGGTTTATTGACTTTTGAATCGACTCGTACCGGTGACTACCATGAGGACATGAATGCTGATGTCTTTAAAGAGTGGTTCGTACAAATTATAGATCTTCTTCCTCAGAACTGTATAATAGTAATGGATAATGCAAGTTATCACTCGAGACTTATAGAAAAAATGCCCACAACCAAGTGGTTAAAAAAAGATTTACAGAATTGGCCAAATTCAAAGAATATTAGTTCCATCCCGGTTCTGTGAGAAAAGAACTGTGTTCCCTTCATAAAGAGAAATTCAAAAAATATGAAATTGATGAAATTGCAAAAAATCGTGGGATGACGGTGGTTAGATCACCACTATATAATTGCGAAGTAAACCCGATTGAACTGATATGGAAAAATAAAACATTTTAGAAAAAATTGCACTTTTTTAAATTCAGCTGTTTAGAAGTTATAAGCAGGTTAATTAGGTGAAAATATAAGTGTATACTCGAGGAATAACTTCAAAAAATATTTTAACTTTCTACTAAAAGAAGTGCTACGCCTATGGATTACGAACGCTTTATTATTTTAATACTCTCTCATACATAAAAATAGACTGTAGTGCTTCTAAAACATTTAGGTTTACATCAAGGATTTGGAATTCTATAAAATATCTATACCTATTGAAAACCTATACAATAGTAGAACTAAAGAAATACATAAAGCATTTAATTTAAACTTGTAAAAAATATACCCAATAAGAATAAAACAAACCAATATATATTTACCTTTTTAGCATAAGTTGAAGTATTTTAGGACATTAAAAAATATATAAGAATTTTATTTACTTTTCTAATGATCTCGTTTAAAATATAAATTATCTAGTTTCTTTATTTAAATTAGATAACTAAATATTCTTATATTACTGATGATAGTTTATATTTTAGACCATGCCCAAATATACAGTATGCTTCCAAAAACTAATACCATATTTTTTTTCTTCTCAAATCGGCAATTTTGCACAAATTTTTTGATATTGCACATAGTTTTTCACTCATCTTAATTGTGTCTGTAATGTTTTATTTCTGTTTCGTAAGTTTGAAGCAGTACTGTTGGCAACAAAAAAGTTTCATAATGACCGATTTTCTAGAGACTTCAATGTAAAGTTACCAAAATATCTAGGTTTTCTGAAATAAGTATTCATATACAATTTAATGTGTCAGCTTAGATTAAATCCAATGTTTGATTTACTTCTTAATTAATGGTGACTCAAAGTTTGTTGATGAGAGTTTCAGGGTCATACCTTGAACTTAATATTGAAGTGTATGAGGTACTTTTGTTCAAACTATAACTTTTATTTGTTGGCAAGTTTATTACTCTTAAAGAAGTAGGTACTTGGCCCATAATCAAATGATTTAGTATCTGAAGAATTTACTATACCTACTAACAACATTCAAACATTATTCGTTCGCCAAATTTATTAAACACAATACCTTCTATTTTTTTTGGGTGACATAGGTTCACCACTACTCTCTTTTACCTGCTTTGTTTGTGTAATATAAAGTTCCTAAAAAGTAAAGATACAATTTTTAAAAGTGCCCGATATTATTTAGAAACGTACAAACTTGTTGCAGCAAAGCCGTCCTCTAAAATGTGCCTTGAACAAATGTAATATATTCGTTCAAATTCTAACATTTCAATCCATTCAAGTGCCTCTAACCATAAGTTTCTTCTAATTCGTCTTTTAGAACACTAAATATAATATTCATATTTTATGTTCTTTGGTAAGAAATAATATTAACGAGTGAAACGTAACCTCACTTCCTCTTTTATATTTGAAACTATATAAAACACAAGTTTTTTCCTAGTATAAAATAAACCCTACAAACCAAAGTCTTTTTTAACACCACCATACTTGAACGAATTTAAGTCTTAAAAACCTGAATAATTCTCTAAAAATAACTGGAAAAATAAATACAGAGAGATTAATCTATTTCTCTCTAATTTGAATCTTTGATGCTATTCTCGACTATATTTTCAAGGCAACACAATCATTGTTTACTGTTCTCTCTGTACTACTCTGACAGAATTTTACCATTGTTTTTCCCATATATTGGGGTCTACTCTGTAACAATTCCTTTATATGTAACGGCCTTTAAAAATATTGGCGGCCTATAAAAATATGTTCGTATTTGTTAATTTACTTCTATCATTATTTAAACAGATTTCTTTAAGATAGTCCTCTAATGTATTTTAAAGATCCGTTTAAATAATGACCGAATTAAAGAAGAAAATATTTTTAAAGGCCGTTAAATATAAAGGAATTTTTACAGAATAAACCCCATTTACTTTTCCCTAATCTATGGTCGCAACTGAACTACTTGCGCCGTTGCCGGCTTTACTAAAAAATCCTGGATTGTTTTATTGCATATCTCTCAAAGACTATTTAAATTTGAACTTATTTTATAATTATTTATTTTTTTTATTTATTTATTTTATGTTTATTTATTTCTTAGTTTTGACGTCTAACTTTACGTATTAAAATTTGCTAAACATTTGTATTACTTCTTTTAGGACAAAATAGTAGGGGAATCAAAGACAATGTTAATTATTCAATTACGGATTCAATCAGAAATTTAGGTATGTATATTTTTCGAATTTTACTACTTCTAAACATAATATAGTAGTTAACTAATGGTTAAAAAATTATTAAAATAACATTGTATTTATTTCCAGGTTTTCTAAGTGAAGGAATTGTAAAATGAAGCTTATTTATAGTTATTCAAAATTTAATGTTTAATGATTAGTTTTATAAATAAAATTTGTAGCTACGATAAGCCAGTTTTTGAGTCTTATAGAGGTAAAGGTACTCTATTTACAAAGTAATGTAGCTCGTTCCTTAAAACGTACAAGCTTGTCATAAAGTAAGGGATATATTTTAGTTTACTATACATTTTAAAGAATTTATAAGTTAATAACAGGATGTGAAAGAAATTCGATATCTTAAATAGTGTGATTTCTAATTTCCAACAGTTATTAACGCAAATGTTCGATATGTCGTCAATTTTGCTGCTGTACACTCAACAATTGTTCTTCTAAATTGTACACAGAATTATTTAGCATTTTTTATTAAATTGCAGCAAGTTTCCCCTAAGAGAATCGTTTAATTTTTCCTGCGTTTTTATAAATACCAATTTTTTTTATATTACTTGATCAACTGGGTTAGATTTACATTTTGCTACCGGCCTTGTTTCTTAAAATTATATAACACTTTAAAGTATAACCCTAACTTTATGATGACATCATATAATAAAGAATAAATAGAAAACCTAAGTACGTGTAGTTACGAAGTTTGCTAGTGTTACGTGAAATTAATTTAAATTTTTTTTAACCTCTCCATAACCCCTCGTAAATGACAAAATTAAACGACAACCGCTCGCTTTTCTGGATTTACAAAGTAAGCCTTGCGCGCGTTGCTGGCGTTGATCTAACCGGCCTTTTTGTTTATTGAGTTCAAATCTACTAGTTTGTAGTTGTTATGAGTGGATTTAAATAATTATCGTGTGTCTTTCGTATGTGCCTATGTGCTACCGTTGGGGTAATTGTCAGGTAATGTTTTTTTTTAACAAATTTTTTAACGCTTTGCTTGATTTAGTCGGAAAGCCGGAAGGTCGGCCATTTCCTTTTTTTATTATCACCATGCCGACGAATGCCGGTTGTTATTATTGTTTTATTTTATTTTATATTGATTATAGCTACCCTACCTAATAATATTTTGAGACTTTCTTTGATATATGCGCGGGAAGGCAATTAAATAATTGAATTACAAATCAGTCTGGAAATACAGTTTAAACAGAAATCTAAGACTCTTAACTTATTTTGGCCTTATAAATATTTTATATTTTATTTAAATGACGTAAAACTTATTGTTATAACTTATTTTGGCCCTATAAATATTTTGTATTTTGTTTAGATGATGTAACTTTAATATTTGTTCTGATATTTTATATTCTGTTCAGATAATGTAACTTCAATATTTGTCCTATTTATGCATAAGTCCATTAGATTTCCTGTAGATGTACTATTCCTGTTACTGAGGTCCTTTTTTTTAAACCTGTAGTGGCTCTAAGTCTCCAAGTTACGTAGCTTGCAAGCTCCAAGTTTCCACGTAGTTCAAAGCAAATTTCGACGTACTTCACGTAACTCCAAGTGATTTCGAATAAACTCCAAGTAATGTCGAAGTAACTTCAAGTAGTCTCCAAGCTCTCAGTAGTCTCGATATACTGTAACGTTTAAATTTGGCCTTATAGCGGTTTTTCATAAAAATAAGGATACACTAGTTTTTTATCCGTGTTCAATAATTATGGGTCCTTCTATACCCGCATTTTAACCACTGTGCTTTTGGGGTCGATATTCGAACAGAGAGGACCCTCTGCCACACTCTCCATGTCTCGGCAGACTTCATCTACCCAGGGTATATATTCTTGAATCTTAGGGAGTAGAAAATTTCAGGGAAGAATGAGACAAATACAAATTTTGTGCGTTGGAGATAAAGAGGAAAAACCGGTTTTCTACTCCCTCGAATTCAAGAATAGCTACCCAGGAGACGATTTAACAGGGATTTAACATGGTCGAAACAAAGAAAACAATTTTTATTAATATTCAAGTTTATTCAAAAATTCATTAGTCATTAATCGGTAATTCAAAGTGTAACAAAGAATTCAAATATTAGGTAACACTAGCTTTCAGGTCAAAACAGCATTTCCTTCGGAGAAGTGTTTTCTCTACAAGGCCAACTTTTTTGACAGCGTATTTAACAGTTTCCGAAAATTTCCTATCGATTGATGAAAAACGTAAAAAAATAGGAACATAAAAATTTTCTCATTTTTTCGATTTTTTTCTGCTAATTTTACGAAAAAAATTCCTTATACTACTCGACATTCCTCATAATCTGGTATGGAAATTTTCCAGGAAAATTATGTAAGCATATAATATTAAAAATGTTTGTAATTATTAAATTCGAAACCTGTGTTTAAAGAAAAACCGTTTTCTCTTTTTAATTATTTATTTTCATATTTTGCTATTTGAATATAAAAATAAGTACAACTAATACACTAAGCTAAATCTTACAGGTTATTGTAATATTATTTTAAGTTTATTTAGGACAGCAAACACCAGCAAATCTGTAAAAAAAACAAAATCGAATTACATTTCAAACATTTCTTTTAAATTGGAATTACAATATATTAATATAAAACAAAATAATAATTCTTACCCTTGTATATCACAAAAATACTTTTCGTAAACATGAAGATCAGTCAATTGGGTGAAAATTTGAGGACATTTGTTTATGAGCGTGCATGTTCCTGGGGCGTTGGATGGAGATTTGGGACATTCTGGTTGAGTAGAGATTGTTTCATTTAGACCCAAGTTGAATTTTCCTACAAATAATAACACGTAATAAATAAAATAAATTAATAAATTTCTAATTTTCAATTCATATGTAAAGCATTTTTATATTTTTTACATGGGTCTAATTTTCAATATAATAGAAACTTCGAATGAACTTTTCTTAAAGGTTACTCTCTAGTTAAAATAATAGGCATTTTTTAAATAAAAGCATTCTTCTGCATTTTTTGGTAATATCGAAATGAATAGTTCCCAATTTCACCTACGAAATTATGAAAAATACACTCCTATATCCTCAAAGTGAAAATAAACCAAAGAAAAAGTGATAATTAAAAAAAGAAAAAAATAGTGCATCCACCAGGAACCTTCGGACAGCAATATCTTCGACATCCGAACTCGTAGATTTGAGGTCAATCAGATTTCGACTCTTACCGGCGCAGACACAAATTTGAATCCCTCCCAAGCTCTCTTAATGCTTTTTAAATTACTCTTGTGACATCCTTTAGACTGTAGAGGGACAACAGTCTAATTGTACTAGAATGAAGGATATTAGAAATTTATTGAATGGAGGATCTTAGAACCCAGATAGCACAAGACGTCTAAAAAAGGTCTTTTTTGTATTTTGGTTTGGTCTCAATGCCCTAGGACGTTATTAAGACGTCTGGCAAAAGCCATAATTCAGAAGTATTAATGTAAAAGCTCAAAGACGTTTTAAGGTGTCTTAAAGACGTCTTCCAAATCCATATATGATGTACACATTTCAAATTTTAAATTATAAATGGTTTTACTTTAAAAACTTTTAACTTTTTTAACAAACTGATTATTTAGAATAACTTGTGTAGTAACTATTACAATATAATTTGTAAAACACCATATCTTACATCTGAACATGGCCCATTCAAAATTTGTATAAAAAAAATAACATTTTGTCACAACGGCTTATTTAAGTCGTAGTTGTCGACCACTTTACCGCTACAGGGAGTGCAGCAAAGTATTTCCATATCCTATAAGGTAAGAATGAACGAAAAATTTGTAATTTTTCGTTACGAAAATAAGATACCTGAAAGTGTTACTGGCTTCAACTATTATATTTTGCTTGGAGGACGTAATTACCTGCAGAAATTTTAATAGTTCCATCATCGCTTAAAATGGTTGCCAACCAAGGCAACTTCTCCTTCAAACGTTCCAATTCAGATTGCGGTATTGGTACGGGTTGAGGTTCAACTGGAGCAACCGCTGAAGCCGTCGCTGAAGTTGATGGATAAGTTGTCGATGGACGTATAAACAGTTTACTACCAGAATTACCACCTACGATACGGTCACCGTATGTGTCATCCTCCTCTATGGATTCCATCACTCCCCAACCGAAGGCTCCTCCATTACCTCCATACCCTCCTCCGCTGCTTCCTGGACTAAGAGGTGCTATTGGAGCTGAATAGTAACCACTGGCTATAAACATAGAAAGTTAAACGTTTTAGTTTAATCCAAGATTTTGTTCTCATTGTAAACTGTATCTACTTGGTACCTTTAGTGGGTCACTTAAATCAATTCTGAAGATAGTTATTAACGATTTATATTTTTAATTTTATTGGTAATTTTTACGAAATAGGTTATTTAGCTAAGACAACCTGGACTTAAGTTATTCTTGCTTAATACATTTTTCATTGTTAGAGACTTCACCATTCCCTTGATACAATCTATTAGATTAGTAAACTTTTGATAATATATTTTTTCTACACCCACATGTATATTAACTTGCACAGATTACAAAATAAAAAAGTATACTATTGCCATTAATTAAACGAATATATTTTATATTCATTCTATGTAGTGAGAACACTGCAAAAAAATGAAATTCGCCAATCACAGTTCATATTTTGGTCACCTGACGACTATTATTATTAAAATTTTAAATAAATGACAATTCTGTCAAACTGTCAGTTTATTTTTTAGTTATTGAAATATACATTAAAATTACTCATTTTTGTCTAGAATCGATAAATAATAGCATTACTATTTTTATTTATACTATAATTATAAATAATTCAATTATGAGTATTAAATTTTTTTCCCATATCTGCCGGTAGGCAGGTGATGAGAGTAGTTGCCTTCCACGCGAGAAACTCAAGTTTGAGCCTCGGCAGAGGATTTTTAAATTAATTTTTTTTCTTTATTTTATTTTAAAAATGATCAAATGTCATAAATTATTTAAAAATTAGTTATTTTGTCTTATTAACCGAAAATATTTTGTTTATCTGTAAATTTTCGTTAGTGGGTCGTAGAAAAAATATACTGTACAACTCGAGTGGATTGTCCACATATCCACTTTTATTGCATAAACTACTATTACTTACAAGCATGCAAAAGCATTAGGATGGATTGAAAAGTATCCAGATCGGTAATTAAACAAAGTCAAAAGTAGATTTATGATATCTGTTTCGCAAAGTTACTAGGTAGAGGGATGAAAAATAGATATTGGGTAAATTAGATTAATAAGATTGTAGAGGATAAGGATAAGTAGAAATTTGCTAGACAGGGAATCACCAGCGAACACTCTATTTTGAATCTTTTGTATCGTATGGCAAGAAAATTGACTATCATATACTTTTCAATATATCCTGTAGAGATGCAAATATTATATGGTTAAACACACCTGCTGCTGACAAGATTTGTGGCTTGCCCTTTTTCGATGACGCTATCGCTATAAAAGGAATACCATCAACAAATAATAATAAAAATAAAATAGATATAGATTTTTTCAAGGACTATAGGATAATGCAAACAAAAACCCACAATTATTTATTAATAATAATACCTCTGTTATAATTGTTGATCATATTAAAACCAGGTGCTTTCTTGGATTTAGGGTTAGTGTTAAAATTCCAAGCTACTTTTCTCCATGTAACAAAGGGAGAAACGCGACTAGCTTCATTTAATAACCATCATGTATAAAGTATTAAAATAAGTAACATGAGTGGTGGAAAGTGTCAAAAGAATTAATCTAAATTTTAATACGTGAATTAATACAGTTTCAGTGTGGTCCAGGTTATCTCACAGGTGGTTTACTTGTTATTTCCTGAACAGCAACTTACTTTACATTAATTCTTGTGGTGCTTTCCTCTACGTTTACTTACTCCATCCCTTGTTTAATAACAAAGCATATACCAGAGTGGCAGCCATAACGAGTTATGCGAACCCTTCCACAAAGACCAGACACCATCGACGTATATAAAAGGACAAGTATCTGAGCAGGTGGCTCTACAACAACGTATCTGTCTCGCATTCAGAAGGCAGTTGGTTCGATCTTTACTACCACTTGACCTGAAAGGTTTTCTCATAGCAGTTGGCAAATGTTGGATTAGTAACATCTTCTCAGATATCTACTGCCATTCTTTCCACCTCATCCCCTCAGAATCCAGATTCCTGATTCTTCTAGTGCAGCTGAAGAAGCTCTCTCCTTTTCCCCAAGTGGTACGTGCCACTGATTTTTTATCCTATCTCGTCAATTGGTAAACTTGTTGAGTTTACCAATTTTACTATTAGACGTGTTGCGTCTTATTCTCGATACAGACGAATACGGTTTATAAACCCGTTTAAGACGTCAACGTTAAGTCCCCGTACCCGAACAAACTTTTACTTGCAAGAAACCAGCAGCTTACATCGCTCTGTTGAAGAAGACACTTACTGAGCATTGAACCCAACGTAGTGTCCGTTTTCAAAGATCGTAGCTACCAAGTCGTCACTAGAATATTATTTTATTTTCTTTGTTAAAGCTTTTGAATTATTATATTTATTTCAATAGTTTTTAACCTTCACCTTACCTCGTGGCCTCCCACGCTCTTTCTCGTCAATTTTCGAAATCCAAATCTTAGAAATCGAAACTCGTAACGACATCTATCGGTAGTCAAGGGATATACTTTTATACCTAGGTTAAAGACCCATGAAAACAATTATTATTCTTTTGTAGTGATGTAACAGAAGAAAACACAGCTAAAATTTTAGCCCTTTTTATCGAAAAACAAAAACGTTATGAATTTTTTTTTGTAAAAACGCATTTTTTTAAGTTTTTCAGTTTTCCGGATTTTTTAAAACGCTGATCTTTATTTTTTTCAACTCTTACTATTCTACAGTTTAAAGTAGTATCTAAAGAGGATTTCTGAATTTATTTGAGACAAAATAATCAATATTTCAAGTTTTATAAAGATTTTATCACTGGAATTCGTTCGTACGTCTCAGGTATGTTATTCAGGATGAGCATGCCAGGTGAAGGTTAAGCAATAAATGTCATCTTATATTTATTGGTAGTTGAAAAAATAAGAAATTCACCAGAGTCTGTCGAGAACGAAGACGATGATAACGATAACTTAATAGGTATTATCTCTTGGCCTTTAATTGAAGTTATTTAATCATGTAACGTATCAATAACAATTAAAACCCGTTACTTTTACCCTCTTAGGGTCAAAGTCTGGTATCAACTTGACCCATGAAAATCTGTATCTCCATCCAAGACTACCAGAGTCCTTTTTGATACCGTATCAAAAGTTTGTAGATGAAACTACGTTAATGAAACTGGCGCCTGAGTTATAAGTATCGTTTTCTCTGTGTCGAGAAAACTTCTTGCAAACTATTATAACGTATAATTAATTAAAACATTGTTAACCATTCCTTAAAATTAACAAAATCTACCCATAAAAGAGAAAGTAAATAAAATGTATTACACTTTAAAATGATCATAATTTACTACGGTTATAATTACTACATGAACCAAAATGTGCATTTGTTTCGAGACCCAATAAATAACACAAAGCGACAAATTATAGTTAAAGCCAACACTGAGTTTTTAAATTATAAGAAACAACTTACCTGACAGAGGGAATCCTGAAGCAATTATAGGGTACCCTAAAATAAAAAACATTCGTACAAAAACGTATTTTTAACCTATTTCCTGAAAATCATGAAAATAATTTACACACATAAATTGGTACATGTAGCCAATTATTCATACAAACAGTATGTGTAAAAATAGCCAATCATTCGTAGAGGCATTTTTGAAAAATGATCCATTATGTCTACAAATGGAATGTGCAAATATCCAAGCAATCTAATGCCTACCAATAGCCAATTAATCGTACTCTAATCGTGCGCTAATCGTGCGCTAGGTGTAAATCGACAATTATTTATATATATATGATGTGATTAAATGGCCAATTATTCGTAAAGACAATTTACGAAGATATTCCATTATTTTTACAACGGAATACGCGAATAGCCAATTACTCGTAGGGTTCGATTAAAATTAGAAGAACACAGCTACGTCATAACCATTACTTCGAATTTCGAATGCATATTATCTATAACTTTCAATAAACGAAAATTAAGTAAGTTGTTAGATGTAAAACAATATTTCTTATTCTTATAATATTGACACTCCACTAAACCCCCATTAGGCGGCAATAACCAATTAATTACTTTGCCAAATGATGACGTAGCTGTGTTCTTCTAATTGTAATCGGACCCCTCATACGGTGCGAATAAATTGCCAATTATTCATAAAGAAGCTTTATGTAAGTAGTCCATTATTTTTTACCTACGAAATGTGTAAATTTTCAAATAAAATGGGTAAATAGTGATCCACAAATAAGTTTCTAAAGTAGACCATGACCGACAAAGATAAAGTTTCAAATACAGTTAAAAAAAGAATTATTTTACGCTCTGACATGCGCGAATCTCGTCAATGCTAACTTTAGAAATATTTTTTGTGTGGAGCATTTATTACATACGGTATGAATAAATAGCCAATTATATTTGTGCAAATAGTCTATTGTTTATACAAACTGCATAATGCAAATAACCAATTGGTCTGAATATGAGGTAACAACATTAAATAATATTAAAAAATCGTTCTTATACTTACGTCTATCATTGTGAGAACCATCTTCAGTATCAACAGCGTCCGTTTGGTTAGGTTTAACCACAACCAAAGACGTTACATCACTAACGAAAGAATATTTCAATGCTATCCTCAACGCCTCCTGCGTAAGTCCTTCTTTAGCTTCCTTATCATCGGCAGCGTCCCTTTTTTCCAACAGTTGTTTTAAAGAAAGGTAAGCCCAGACTCTTTCTAAATTACCGACAGAGTTCTGAATAACCGGTGTCAGTTTGACTGGTCCATTGATGCTCCAGCCTTCGACTGATGAAGGCGAGAAACCTGGATCTGAAAATGTTATATAATTAATAATATTATATGTAAAATGAAATCTAAATATTATAAATCATCGACTGAAGCATTTACTAAGTGAATGGAAGATTTCAAAAGTCATTATAATCCTAAAACCTGGAAAACCTGGAAATCAAGTGAACTTAAATCATTATTTGTCTATTGTTAATGATATCAGAACTCTTTGAGAGGCTTAAAATGATTATAGAAAGAAACCTAATAAAAATACATTAATTCGGTCAAAACAATCTACAATAGATCAAGTCGACATATTTTCAAATTTAATAGAAAGTCTATGAAGAGAAAGAAGTCTGCACTGCATAATCCTCAGTATGTACAACTTCTAGAATTATACATCTGTATCTGTAACGTGTAGAAGGGCCAGGTCCAAGAAGTATTTGGTTGGCTGCTTGCTTTCTTGGCCATTGAATCAGCAAGACGGTTATATATCTTTCGATGTGCCATGACCTTTGATCCATCTTAAGGTGACCACGTTGTTAATGGATACTTCGGCCAAAACTTCCTGACATTCTAGTACTAATCCTAAATAAATTCGTGGTCTGTTCAGGGTGTTCAGTGCTTGTCTGCTATCTGTATAGATCAGCATGTTCCTTCCAATGATATTGTTTCTGGTGATTTCTTTTGCTGCTATGAGAATCCTCGTGAGCTCTATTTGAACTACACTGGCACTATTGCTCACAGCCCATTTTATGTTAAGGTTTAAGGATCTGGAATATATTCTACATCCTGAACCTTTTGTTTTAGAACCATCGGTGTAGATATGAATCGTACCTGCCACTTCCGGCTCTTCTATTTTTTCTGTTACAACTTTATATGGCTTATGGAAGATATATCTCAGTGAGATGGAGTTCATGTTCGCTTGAAGCAGTGGGAGCGAATAGAGCGCCTCCTGCCAAAAGCCACGTCTTGCCTATCTAAATCCTACATCAGGTTCTATTCCAACCGTGCGAAGGCGTGTCATTGACGTCAGAGCAACCTCCTTGATGTAAATATCAAGGGGAGTGAGACTAAGTATGACTTCCATAGCTGTGATCGATGTTGTTTTCAAGACTCCTGTTATGTTGAGACATGCTGTTCTTTGAATTTGTTCTAGATAGCTGTCAATTTTTGTGTTTTCAATATCCATACAACTGCATCGTATGTTAGCATAGGTCTTATGATAGCAGTGTAAGTCCATGCGATGAGTCTGGGGGAGAAACCCCAGGAGCGCCCCACGGTTCGACGGCATTGTTCATAAGCAGTGTGTGCTCTTTCGACTCTGTTTTCTAAATGCGAGTTCCATGTTAACTTGCTGTCAAAGGTGAGACCTAAATACTTCACCTCTGTTGCAAAGTTTAGTTTTGTGTTTAGGAGTTCTGGAGGTTTTAATTCCATTTTCATCCTTTTCCATGTAAAAAGGACCATTTCATACATATAACAAACTAGAGCAGAAATACCACAAGATAGCAACCTTCATCCTGCCTTGTATCTACAATTTACTAAGAATATACCAGAACATTATACCAGAACATTATACCAGAAAGATATTATCAGAACGATATACCAGAACGATATACCAGAACGATATACCAGAACGATATACCTGAATGATATATCATCAAGATATACCAAAACAATATACCAGAACGATATACCAGAAGGATATATCAAAATGATATACCAAAACTATACTAGAACAATATTCCAAAACGATTTACCAGAACTATATACAAGAACGATATATCAGAAAGAAATACCAGAACTATATACCAGAACGATATACCAGAACGATATACCAGAACGACATCAGAACGACATCAGAACGACACCAGAACGATACCAGAATGATATCAGAACGATATCAGAACGATACGGGAACTATACCAGAACTATACCAGAACGATACCAGAACGTTACCAGAACGATACCATGACGATATACCAAAAATAAACAATGTCAAAACATGTTTGATGATGAAACTGCTATTTTACCAAATGAAGCAAATGCAGATGAAGTTATTGAGAAGCTAAAACAAGATATCCAAAGAGAGTTCTCGAACAGCATGCGCAGTAGCCATAATCTCCTTAATATTCGCTGCTTAGCGTCATACGATGATCATAGAAGAATCATATGAAGGGTATACGAGAACGCATTTTACGTAAAATATCATTCAGATTTCATTTACAATGACGAAACATGAGTAGTATTACTGCCAAGCTTGTACTAGAGAGAAAAGTCCGCTCTTTGTATTTGTCCACATGTTATCTGTCATGGTACCAAAGCTGAATATCCTAAGCACATCTTAAATGTACTAATATTTTAGGTTATATCCAAAATGAACAAAGTACCCGTTAATAACTCAATTATCTGGAAACAAAAAATTTGCAGATAGGACCTTTCTTGTTGGGGCGGCAGTATATCTCTATTATTATTATTATTATTATTATTATTAATATTATTATTATTATTATTATTATTATTATTATTATTATTATTATTATTATTATTATTATTATTATTATTATTATTATTATTATTATTATTATTTCCATTAGAACGAGGCAATAGCGTGAACTGCCATTTAGATGTCATTTACAATGAAAAACGTTTGTAATACTAGTGACGGCAAGGACCTAAGCTCATAAGTGATTATAAATCTCGTATAGATTTAGGATCCATGTTCAGTTTGGAGACACGTTAAAGAAGCCTCTGGAAAGTCGACGAAGAAGAAGAAAAAGAGGAGGAGCTAAATAAGTAACGTAGGACTATCGAGTTCTTTCAAGTCGAAGGAGTAACGTAAGATCAACGACGAGGACGTATTTAAATAACAACAACTTGAAAACATTGCCAAACGCCATTAGCATATATCTTTGTTATTATTGATTCGAATCGAATGGAACAAATGGATTGAGTGATATTATTTGCAATAAAAAAACTTGCATAGTAGCAATGCCAAAAGGATCTACATTCAACGTGAACGTAATTTAGATGTTTATTAAAACAAAAAATTAGTATATCTAGTTTTTATGCCAAATGACCCAAGCAAAATGACCTAAGTACATAACCATTTTCTCATCTACAAGCAAGTTTTAAATCTAGTATAAGTCTTATGGCGTACAGCTTTGAGATTTTAAAAAAAGTAGGTATTTTAAAATATTGTAGATACACCGGTATATTCAGATAACATATTTTCAACGGCATTAAACAGAAAGAAGACTAAAGAGAACTAAACCTTCAGATCTTATGTAAGATAAAATTGAAAAAGTTAAGCACTTACCAATTATTTGTCCAGAAACTACCAGTTCCCGTCCGTGGAACAAAATTGGAAACTCGGTCCTAGTAAGTTCAGTAACATTAGAAGCATATTTGAACGTAACATTGGATAACAACGGCGAAGAGATCTGCTTATAGAACTCCTGTAGCTGTAGCGAAGCATCGGCGGCTTCGTAAATGTGCCTGGCAAATCCCTGGTTCTTCAACGAAATTTTCTGCAAAAATTCCCTATCAGCACCGTCGCCGAATGACAACGAGAAAATCGGGGTTTTCCCGGTGTTTAATTCCGAAACTGTTCTAGTGATTTTGTCAGTGTCCGTTATACCGACAGTTGCTTCTCCATCGGTTAGGAATACTATAATGGGTTGGTGTTTCTTATCTTCATGGTTTTTCTTAACAATTTGAAGTCCAGTTTTGAGAGCTGAGTCGATATCAGTGCCACCGTACGCTTTTAGTTGGTCTACAACACCTTCGGCTTTTTTTATATTTTCTTCTGAAGCTGTGTATGGAGCTGGTATCGGTTGTTCCTTAAAATAAATTATAATACTCAGTAATCTTTAATTATATACATTTTTGTCAAACAACTTACGGTTAGATGTTTGGCCTCTTCCGCTTGCTCTTCATTCAATCCCCAAGTGTCAAAGCCAGATCGGTACTGTACCGCCGATTTCTCGATATTCCAAACTTTAACATTTGATCCAAATTCAACTATACTGAATACATCAATTGGTTTCAATTCCGAAAGTATGCTCTTCATCGCCTCTTTCAGTTGAGTTATCCTGATACCGTCCATACTTCCACTGGTATCTAGGATGAAGATGACTTGCTTTGGCAGCGATGTTAGATCGCTCGGGGAAAAGAAATGAACGAAATATCCGCCTTCGACTAAAACCTATAACAAATATAAATAAAAAAAGATCTGAATCATTCAATATTTGAAACTGTTCAATATGGAGTGGATCTCATATGAATTTTCTACTGCTGCCTAAAGAACCCCCAAAACAGGACGACTCTGTTTGTTTAATAGTATACGTAGTTGTTTTCTAACTCGAATTCAAAAATGGGGACTAAAGTGAGTAGTTTTTGTTCCCGCTAAAATCCTAAATGGCAAATGTAGGTACTAACCTCACCACCTTGCGGATCCCTTTCGACATCATACTGGACAATAAACTGTCCAGCAAGTCCGTTTTCTGCGTTAGTTCCCAAATCGGTAGCGTACTGCTTTTGTTTCTCGACATCCGGACTAAATTTGACGACGGCTGCAGTTTTGTTTATGTGATTGATTTCAGCGTTCGGACTAAGTTTGTCGTCGTTTTTGCCGATTTCGTTTCCGGATCTCAAAGCAGGAGCTTTGACGAACTTCAGTGGGCGAGATTCGTCAATGTTTACCTATACAAAAAAACTATAGTAGAAAAAACCAAAACAAAACAATGGATACAATTGGTTTAAGTGTGGATATCTAAAACTTAGTAGTACAGTGTTTGACGTTTTTTCGCTTCCGAATTCTTTTGAACTAAACTGATTGACGTGAAATTTGGAGAGTAAGTTATTTAGTACTGATGTGCGCGTTCACTACGGATGTGGATACCACCCGTTTTTAGGGGTGCAAATTAATAAACTAAAAAAAGAAGTTTCGATATATCAATATTTTTCGTGATTTAAAATTCAAAAAACTCATGATTCACAGTTATTTTTCACGAATACCTCAAGAATCTTACATTTTATAAAAAAAAAATGAAAAATAAATAAAAACCTTCTTAAAACATGGATTGGTATTTGTTTCTGCAGATGCAATACGAACCAAGTTATGGCTCGTTGAAGGTGACTATTTATTCACCAAAAACTGAATTAAAACCTTTCAACGTTAAATAACGGAAGTGACAAATTTTTGGAGCAAAGCTTTTTATGTCCTCTAGAAGACTTTTAAAATGAGCTTCTTTTAAAGTCATTAATATGAAAACACTGATAGAGGTATCATGAAAATAAAGTGAGTGTCTGTCTCGGAGAAAACTCCGCAATGAAGCCAATTTTTGGATTGGAAAAAATTTGATTTAATTTTGAAATAATTGTTAAAAATATCTTTCTTTAATCCAAGCATAGCCTTAAGTTAGGTAAGGTTGAAAATGATTGGCATGATCTTATGCCTTCTAACTTATTGTTTACTGTACAAGCCACATCTTTTGATAAAGGGCATAGTTGGATTGGGTGAGATATGTTTAAAAGTCGGTAGGCTCCAGTCGAGTGAATCCGAAGATCTGGGACATAGTTCTTTTTAAAACGGAGTATATTTCTTATCTCAGAGTAATTGGAAAAATTTCCCGAAACACGTCGTATGATTTTCTTTGGGGGACATCTTTTGACGTATATTTGAGGCTTTAACGAGCAACCCACTATGAGGGGGCGCTTCAACCCCTCTAAATTGAATAGGGAAGAGGAGTTGAGTGATACTTCATTTGTAAGGTCTTGGAAGCCTCTTTACAACGGTGTATGAAGAAAATCACATTCTTAAAAAAATAGTTCTTCCCTATTTAATTTTGAGGGGTTGAAGCGCCCCCTCATAGGGGGTTGCTCGTTCAAGCCTCAAATATACGTCAAAAGATGTCCTCCAAAGAAAATCATCCGACGTGTTTCGGGAAATTTTTCCAAATACTATGAGATAAGAAATATACGGGGGTGGCTCGTCTGAGATGGAACACCCTGTAGAATGTGCTCTGCAGATTCGTCTTCCACGCTGTAGAATCGACACTCCGATGTTTATTGCAGACATATCCTTCTCATGTGGTTACTTAGACGACAATGTCCTGTCATCAGTACCGTTAAAACATGTAGATCTTTTCTAGTATATTTCCGGTTCTGATCAGAGGCGTTCATGGACGGGTTGGTCATAAAGCGCCTTGTATGTTTACAGTTCGTGAATGTTGCACCCTTCGTCCATTTTAAGATAATTGCTCTATCAGTGCTCTTTGCAATGCCCAGGAATGTTTCTGGTCCTATGAACTCCTATTCCCTTCACACCGCTGTGTCCCGGAACCCAAAATAAAGTAACTTTGTTGCTGACACCGAGACACTCAAGGGTATTACTTCAATAATATGGTTTTCAAATGTTTACTATCAAACCCTGCACTTTAAATTATTTACGGGTTCTTTAATAAAACTTACCTGGACGTCTAATTGTTTAACAGGCTGTCCTGGATGAATATTAATCACTAGTTCATATCTTTCGTTTTGTCTTGCCAATAGTTCTTCGTATTTTAAATAAAATATCGCCTTCTTTTGCGGCTCTACATTTACAGATACTGTAAATCTGTTTGAATCTCTTGCGCTGACAGACACATGAGCAGCAGCTTGTCCACTATGTACAGCCTAAAAAAACAAATTATTAATGATTTGTAGAAACTGGAGATGTTTGGGATAAAACGGTTTCTTTATAAAAATCACCGCGATACCTTGTCGATTAAAAGAAATATTTAAAAATAAGGATATCAACTAAAAGTATTGACATTTTAGCATATTTAAAACTACTCATCACATATTTTATACAAAATGGCTAGAAATCGTACTTTACAACAATTCTTTTTAAATAGGAATTTTGTTATTAGACGATTTGTATTTGTAAGTTTTAACTTAACCATATTTGTTTTACAATTGACATTATTCACTACATCATTTTTAATTTAAAATATGGATTCACAAACCGTTTCATTATTATCCATCAAATAAATATGGAATATGAAGAATTTTTGAAAATTATAAATTGTTCGCAAAGTGTGGATTTAATAAAAACAAATTATTTAATATTTTATATTCTTTTCCCTAAAAAACTAAAAAATAATATGGGCCTCCATGCGGGAAATGTTTTTTAAAAGCACTTAAAAAGCTATTTTAAAGCGTTGATTTGTTGATTTTATGAAAGTTTTCTTAAAAAAAAAGGTATTGTCAAATATTCAATGACTGAATAAGCTGGAGGCTCCCACCTAAATTGGGATATCTGACATCTGGCAACCCTATATGCTCGGTGCAGCCACCACTGGTATTCAGTGGTGCTGCGGTCCTAGAGTACCAATGAGATAAGTAGAAGCACAATATAAAACATTTATTAAGGCTTGCGTCTGACACACAAGGAATCGCATTTCGTGCAAGAAAAAGATGGGTATAACTTTCCGCAATGAAGGTGTCCCGGGACGTGGCGGTCCCCGGCAGTGAGTAAAGGAACTTAAAAATATCTAACCATCGAAGAGTAGTTTTCTACTTCTGCTTTCAAGCCTTCAACCGTTGAGAAATTTACATAAGCAGACCCGGAATTAGTATCGTTTTAGGAAGAAATTTGAAAAGTTTATTACTAGTTTACAAATTACCTTTCTTGTCATAAAAAGTTTAAATTATAGTATGCTAAAATACAAATAAACCATTTTAACTTTCTTAGCAAAAATCAAAAAATCTAAACAAGCGCGTAAAGAAGAGAAACTTTGGAATGCACCAACTTATATAAATCAAATTGTGTATGTATATATTTTCGAGTACTCATTTAATTCAGACGTGCTTTTAGTGTGCTCTTCCAAATTCAAATAATTAATAGTGAAAAGACACAACTACAATTGAAAAGTAAGTGGATATTGATTTACAAACTCGATCTTTCAATAATTATATCTAAAAAGTCTAAAAAAACTACTTGATTTTGAGAAAATACAAATTTCATTAAATAGTTGCACATTGTCGTCTAAAATAAAAATATGATATAGTCCGGGAGCCTGTAAAGTAAATATTTTAAACATAAGAAATAAAAAGCAAAATAATGGCATCAGAAGAACAAATAAGAAGTCTACTACTAAGCTTTAAGACTGAACTTCTTCAAGAAATAATAAGCACTAAACAAGAACTAAAAAATTCTATTGAAGCGTCAGAAGCGCGAATAGCACTGAGTATTGAAAAACAGAATAAAAGAATCAGCAATCTAGAAGTAGAAAATCAACATCTTAAAGAGAAATTGGAAAACATTGAAAGAAATCAAAAACGTAACAATATAATAATTTTCGGATTAAACAAACCAAAATTTGAAAGAAGTGTGGCCTTCATCTGTGAGGAAATAAAACGATTACTCCAAATAGATTTATTTGAACAGGATATCTCTAACTTATATTCGTTAGGGAATTCAGACACCTCTCCATTAAAATTAGAATTAATCTCGTCACTAAAAAAGAAACAAATATTTCAAAACTGCAACAAATTAAAATCAACTAATATAAAAATTGTACAGGATCTCACAGAAATACAACGAGAGGAAATAAAAATCTTAACGAATTATTTAAAAGAGGCCCGCAGAAACGCCAACGAAAGAAGCTATATAAAGGGAGAAAAATTATACGTTGGAAATAAATCCTATACAGCAGAAGAACTACAGAACTCTATACTTCCAAAAGAACAAAGCCAATCACTTTGTGCACCATCCACTCCTTCAAATAATTCAAATAATACGGAAAATAATTTAGAGGACCTCAACAATAGAGACCGTGATACAACAAACATTCAAACAGAAGATAAACCGGATGAAAAAAATACGGCAACTCCAAAAAGTAAGAATCAGAAATCCAAACCCACTCTGCCAAAAAATCCTATTCCAAAGAACCAATTTGAAAAAAGGACAAGATCTGGATCAAATTCTAAACAAATCTAAATTAATTTTTACTAATATAAAGCAAATACCCTTTATGAAACTGCTCCTTGACTAAAGTAAATCTAAGAATTTTGGTTAACTGTTTATTACATTTTTTTTATTATTTTTAAACTAGATATAAAATTAGTATAATTAACAAAATCAGATATGGATCAATATATACATGATTTCAAACTAGATCCTGTAAAAACTTACACCTTAGATACAGAAATTGAATGTAAAGAAATTTTAAAGGTCAACAAACTAAATAACAATTTTAAAATAATACACAATAATATACGGAGTGTGCACAAAAATATAGATGAATTCAAAATATTTTTAAAAAACATTGATGGAGAATTTGATTGTATTGTTTTTACAGAAACTAGAATATTATCAGACTGCACTTTATATAATCTACCGGGTTACAATATGATCTATAACGAAGGAGATTATAATCAAAATGATGGAGTATTGATGTACCTAAAGAGTAAATATGATTATGAATATGAAATTGTGCAATTAGGTAACATTAAAATTCTTAAAACTAAAGTTAATCTAATCGAAAAGAACATAGTAATAAGTGCACTCTACAGATCACCAGCTTCCAATATAAAGGAGTTTAATCAAATATTGCAAAACTACTTAGAAAACAATCAAACAGAATTTGAACATTTTTATTTGTTTATAGGTGATATAAATATTAATATCCTTGAATCAGATGACAACTGTATTGAATATTTAAATATTCTTAGTGAATTCGGTTATATCTCTACAATTAACGAACCTACCAGACTTGATAATTGCCTAGACCACATTTTTATAAAATCTAAAACTTTTATTTCAGATATGATTATTCCGATTATAGTAAAAAGCAATGTAACAGATCACTTTACAACAATACTTCAAATTGTCTTACATGAGAACATAAAAATTCCTTCAGAAGTTATGGTCAAAAAATTTTTAAATGTTAAAAAATTAATACAAAATGTTTCTCAAATCAGCTGGCAGTCTGTGTACACAGAGACTGATCCAAATACTGCAATAAACATATTCATTAAAATATTTTCTGAAAACATTAACAAATCTTTAGAAATAAAAAAATGTACAAGAAAAAATTCTAAACTTGCGCCATGGATTACAAATGGCTTGCTAACATCTATAAATAAAAAGAGTGATTTGTTTAAAAAAACTATAAAGTTTCCTAATAACGAACCAATAAAAAAAGAGTACAAATTATATAGAAATAAACTTACAAATATCTTAAATAAAACAAAAGCTAATTACTACAAACAACAGATAGAAAGAAATGCAAATAATTCAAAACACCTATGGGACGTTGTAAAAAATCTAAGTAAATCTAATAACAAAGAAAGTACCATCAAACAAATAAAAAAAGAAAATGGAGATTTACTTACTGATTCTGTTGAAATCGCTAACGAATTCAATAGGAGATTTACGGAAATGGGGAAAAATCTTGCTGAAAAAATAAAACGGGACCCAAATTTTAAATTACGGGAGAACAGAATACCTTCTAGTATAAGTTTATATCCTACTTCACCAACAGAACTCAAAGTTATAATTCACGAACTAAAAGATAAGAAATCTACAGGTATAGATGATATTCGTTCAGAAACTATAAAAACAGTGGCCGATTTTATAGTGGCTCCGCTTGCCTATATCGTAAATCTCTGCTTAGAGAATGGAATTTGGCCTGATTCATTCAAAAAAACAGTTGTTGTTCCTATTTATAAAAAAGGAGATAAAACTGTAGTCACGAATTATCGTCCAATATCCCTTATTACCAACTTGTCAAAGATTTTTGAAAAATTACTAAAAAAACGGTTATTATCATACATAGACAAACATGATCTAATTTCAAGTAGGCAATATGGTTTTAAAGAAAACACGTCCACTGAAGATGCAGTATTAGCTCTTACAGATAAAGTACACCCTTGTCTATGTATTTTCATTGATTTTGCGAAGGCCTTTGACACGGTAAGCCATCAGCAACTCCTGGATACTCTTGAATCCATTGGTCTTAGAGGAAAATGTTTACTTTTGTTAGAAAGCTATTTAAATAATAGATATCAAGCAGTAAAAGTTAATGGTACAACAAGTAATACAAAACCTATCGACTATGGGGTACCACAAGGTACGGTTCTAGGGCCGATCCTCTTTAACTTGTACATAAATAGTATATTTAGTCTTAATACAACAGGAGATATACTGGGTTATGCTGATGACACAGCGGTTTTTTATAAGGCTGATACCTGGATCGAATTAAAACATAAAGCAGAAAAAGATTTTCTATATCTGATCAAATGGTTTAACTATAAGCTACTTACCATAAATATGGATAAAACACATTTTCTACCCTTTAGCTGCACCAACACGAATATCTGCCCCTATCAGCAACTTAGAATTAACAAAAATGATACTTCCTTCAAAGTTAATGCTATAAAAAATACTAAATATCTAGGAGTGATTATTGATACTCATCTTAAATGGGATATTCATATAAAATTTGTAATAAAAAAATTACAATCAATTTTATATAAATTTAAGTACCTGAATAAATACCTCCCATTAAAAGCAATGAAAATACTATATTTTGCATTGGTTGAAAGTCATCTGCGGTATGGAATAGTGGTCTGGGGAAGTGCACTTAGAGTACACATTAATCCACTTGAAATTATACAAAAACGATTTTTGAAATTAATTTTATCCAAAAATAGAAGGTACTCTTCTGACATGTTATTCAAAGAAAGTCACATTTTGGATCTACGCCAACTATTTTACCTAGTAGTGAATACAAAATTTCATTTCTCTACCGATAAATATACCTTACTACATACCTACAACACAAGACAGAAAAATAACACAATTCCACCCACTGTAAAAAAATCTTTATCACAACGATCATATTCATACTTGTCAAATAAAATTTATAATTATGTTCCTTCTCATTTAAAAAATATAAAGAACAAAACTAGTTTTAAGAAGAAATTAAAATTTCACTTAGTACAATCGGATAGAAAAATAATATCCGAACTAATAGAAAAAAATTAAAAAAAAAATTAAATAAATAAGAATGTAGAACTTAAAAAAAAAAAAACTTAGGTACACAAACTAGTGTCACGATTTTGAAATATACTCTTCTTCTAAGATCCTTATTGTTTACCCCAATACTTACTCTGTCAACTTTATATGCCATTATTAATATTACAGTTTTAGAATTTTACCATAGTATTAAGAAATGTATTTATATTTTATTATGTATTATGTATTTCTGTCGAAACAAGTAAATTTTTTACTTATCGACTCAACCACTTTATTTATTATGATTTATATGTTTAATTATTAGTATCTTGTATTTTATATGTTATTTGTGATAATTAAAGTTTTTTATTATTTATTATTATTATTATTATATATGCATATTACATATGAAAATAAGAGGTATTTAGATAATTTTACTAAGTTTATGTTTTGTAAGATGTAAAAGCTAACTATTTTGGAATCAATGATACCAGGTAGAAAAACTATTGGAATTCCATGCAAAAAACAGTCAATGGACTCGAATAGTTTTACATAATATACCTACATACATAAAATTCAAGAACTATAAGCAGTGCCACAACAAATACCATAAAATATACATCCCATATCCCTTTCTTACTTGATTGATATCTCTGTTTACAGTATAGGGGTATACGATTTGTCATATAAAATTTAATGTTTTTTTATTTATCCGTTTTTGAGTTTTCTTCAAAATTCGAAATTTACACATTTTCTCAAATATCTCGAATACGGTCTATTTTATAGAAATTATGTATAGAATAAAAATTATAGATAATTATATTAGAAGTAACTTTTATTTGAAGAATTTTCTTCTTCAAATGTAAATAACAGATATATTCCATAAAATATAAAAATTACCACCTATAAAGTACCCCCCCCCCCCCATTAGATGTTCCGACTTTGCCCACCAAAATCTAACCAGCTCATTAGACGCTGGAATAAAGCTTAGGTTTAAAATTTGGTTTTTCTGTGTATCGGTTCATGAGTTATGCGACATACACACACACACATAGACACACACACAGACACACACACAGACATCATCGCGAAAATAGTCAAAACGGATTCAGGGGACCTCAAAATGTAAAAATCCGTCGAAAACTCAAGGTCGAAAAAAATCATGATTCCTATACTTTCCTTATATCTGTATACAGATAGGAAAGTAAAATGGAGTAGTTAGATGGGTCACATTTAAATAAAGCCAGATATAAAAACAGAAAAGCGATATCAACTAAAAAATTTTAGTAAATATCAAACTATAAGGGGATAAAACCTATTGATTCTGAACAAAAATGGAATAAAAATGGAGGGTTAAGGGGGTTTGTTAAACTGTGAAGAGTTTAATATAGAACGCACAGCACTATATATTTTCATTCTAGTTGGAGGGTTAATAAGCGTACATTAAATTGTATCCCCATTTCTTTTTGTTTTGATTTTGATTTTATATAAAAACTACCTTGATGCCAAAAATATATGTCATGCATGAATGTCACAAATATGGCCATACGTATATGTAGGTCTTTGTGTGTGTCTCTAATGAGTTGATTAGATTTTGGGCATATTCGGAACTTTATAGAGAGTCGTTTTTCTACTTTAAGGAATATATGTTATTTACGCTTGAAGAAAAAAATTCGGCAAATAAAAGTTGCTGGTGATATAAAATTCAATTAAACAAAATGAGAAAAGTATGTAGGTATTTGACTAATATCGAAAATCTTTTACCACAAATGATTGGTTTTCAATTGTTTCTTTTGCAGTATACAGGCCATTGAGATCAATACGATTTTCATGTAAAATTGGTATTAGCGTATACTCTGTATAATCTCATACTATTTAATTGTTATAATCGAAAAAGCGAGGGCAATTCAAATATAAAATAAAGTGTCCCATTTAAAAAACCTAACTTTGATATGTATCACATTCTTGAAGAACCCTGTATAATTGAAATTATTTTTAAATTGTTGGTTTTTGGGACATACATCTCATTGTGAAAACAAATTTTAAAAAATCACATGGTTGTGGCTCTACAGACCAAGGCGTTATCAGTGGCCCACCCTGTATATAAGATATTACCTTACAAGGCCATTTTTAATTTGAGTGCAAGAAAAATATGTAGGTATGTATAAATGTTAAAAATGAATTCCGTGAAGCTAATTTTTAAAAATGTCAAATAGACATCTCTATAAAGATGTTTGTTTTTGTAAAGAAAACAAAATCAAAATTTAAAAAAAAACATATTACATAAATTAAGCCTAAAAAATATTAAACATTGGTAAACAGTATTATAAAGTTAGAGTATGTATTTATTTTTAAAATTAAAACCAATAATTACAAAAAATGGCAGTGGATTAAATTTCATTAGGAAATAAAAATACTTTTTAAGGGCAACAACCACATTTGTTAATAATATATCGAATTATTTAATTAATTAAATACAAAAACGCTGGTATTAAAATTGTATTTGTTCCGGCCCTGTCTGCCTCAAGAACAACGGTAATGCAAATGACTAACAACGACTAATGTTCTAAAGCGGCATCTGTGAAATTACCTTGAAGTTCTTACAGTATAGAATCCTACAAGCTTTGGATACGGCGTATATCATCTTTCATCTGCGTTGTCCCTAGCCGATTAGGTGAATTAATAATTAGCTTTTATTTCAAACCAAGCTTTCAGGATGACCAAACATTATTTTGAAGTGCGATTTGTTTCATTTATTTGATATGCTAGTTGTACGGGTGGTAACGAAAAGAAAACGTCTAAATATGTTTATTTTTAAAGTAAATACGTCGACAAGCCGAGGGTTTCTATGTGATTTTGACACCAAGGATCAAAGTCATTTTTCGAGTATTTTTAAAAAACTCTGCTTCTTTAGATTTCTTTACAACCCGTAGGCATTATTCATGAACTGATTTCTATATTTAAATTAATGCTACGAAGTATACTTTTCCCGAAAGCTTCGTCAAAAGTAACCTCTGCATATACGGGAAATTAACATGGGCGATCGCCGGCCTTAACTATCATGAATTTATAAAAGGAGATTTTTGATTATTTATTAATACTCATAATAATGGAGTATTTTATATATACAGGGTATATATCCGTTTGAAAACAAAACAGCCAATTTTGGACACCCCAGGTCATTTACGAAAAAATGCTTGGACCCGTCAATTTTTGATTTTAGGAGGAAATATTTTTTTGCTAGTTTCACCCCCTGAACGGAAACCCTCTAGCGGGGGTAAAACTTATCCCTAAAATCTTAAATGGAAAGAGGAGTCAAATAATAGCTTATTTTGACGGTACTTTTACATAGATTATAACCCCCCGAGTTTTAAAATACTACTGTCTTCCTAGCCATGATCTTTTAACGATTTTTATTTTCTATAAAACCTTAGCAGTAACTCGAGTAAATGCTGGAAATGCTGACCCTGAGCCATGCAATAATAGAAGTTTTGTTCAAAACGCTCTTGAACATTTTGAAGCATCTTTGGTGTGATTTGATGATATTCATCAATTATCATTTGTCGCAGATTTTCCAGTAATATTGGCTTAGTGGCATAAATTTCAGTTTTCAAGTAGTCTCATAAAAAATCTAACGAGCTTAGATTCGGAGACCGCGCGGGCCACTCAATACTTCCTCTTCTTCCGGTCCATTGACCTGGAAACATTTGATCCAAATACTGACGAACAGTGGCGCACCGTCTTGCTGGACTATTAAGTTGTTTGCTATGTACTGACCGTCATTCTCAATCAAATCTTGTAGTGCTGGATAAATGTCGTTTCCTAATATTTCCAGATACATTTCTGCGGTTAAAGTTCAAGGTTATAAAAGGGACCAATTATACTGTTACCAAAAATGCTAGCCCAAACATTATTAGTTTTTCCGGATGTTGCATATGCACTTCCTGAAATATTCTGGGATTTGAATCGGACCTATAACGACAAAAAACACATAATCATAATTTCACTAAATTGTAAATTATAATCGCCTATCAAAATCGTCTTCGTTAAGTTCTTTTATCAGATGTATTTTGTAGGGATGAAACTTGTGTTTTCTCAATATATTCTGAATGCTGCTTCTCTTAATACCAGATGTTATCGCCAACTGTCTTGTACTCAATGTGGGTTCTTAAACAACAAGCCCTTAAATTGCCACCTCTGTAGCTTAATTTACTACAGCATTTTCAATTTCACGTTATTTGTTAGCTATTGACCCAATTTCCCAAAATTTTTGGACTACCACCAAAATATACTTTCGATGGACTTGTCGATTTTGATGTTGATTATTAAACAGTTGGGCAGTTCTATTAGCACATTCATTGTTCGCAAAAAAATATGAAATTATTTGCACCCTCTCAGCAATTGAGTAAACCATTATCACTGATATGCCACTTTAATGCCGACTCTACAACGAAATAAACTAAACCTTGCTATTTTACGGCGACCAAAGAATGTATAACGGTTGGAACCGTTTTCGTTATTTTGACACAAACATCTCTACTCAAATGTCATTTGTCGTTTATGCCTTGCGTCAAAAGTTCCTAATTCATTCGATTTATATCTATCAACAAATCAGGTTGATTTAAATTTTAAATTATCTTATATAAGCATGGCTTATCTAGACGGTTTAGTTCGAGCTATATCTATAGAAGTTTATTTCAAGTTGTATCTAAGAAGTTTATTTCAAGTATAGCTAAGAAGTTTATTTCAAGTCCTATCTAAGAAGTTTAGTTCAAGCTGTATCTAAGAAGTTTAGTACGAGTTATATCTAAAGAAGTTTAGTACGAGTTATATCAAGAGGTTTATTTCGAGTTATATTAAGAGGTTTATTCCGAGTTATATCAAGAAGTTTATTTCAAGTTATATCTAAAACAATTTCTGGAGATTTAAGTTTATGAAGATTTATACCTAAGACTTTGGTGCTATCCGAAGAATATCGTTCAAGTCCCTTTGAAGAAGGCCTAATATACCATACAAATTACCCTAATATAAATACCTCCTGTTATAACATAAGTTTTTTCAATAAACCATCTAAATTTGAATTATGTAAATCTCTGTGAATTAGAATTTGTTACTGCCTTATCTAAAACTTGGTTTAAATATAATATCTTAATGGTTAGTGATTTTCTATATTTTTATCACTAATCTATAGTCAAGTATAATAAGTTTTAAATATAGTGGTGCCCAACTTCTTTTTCAAGGTAATACGAGTTATTTAATAACCTGACCCACTCCCAAAATCAATTGAGCTTAAAGCACTATAACAAATAGATAAAATAACAAGTATCACGTTACAAATGTTTCTGATAACAATAATTGATAGCCACCGGAATAAAATTAGAATTGTTACAAAGAATTTATTTTTTTTTTTAATAAAAATTAAGTTAAACCGGTTTTGTACTTTTGGTGAACCACTGTATGGGCTACATAGCGATGTAAAACTTGGTGGTTATTATCTAGGTAAAAATACCTTCGAAATAAGATATCATTTTACCCATCTTTCCATTTAAGATTTTACTGGTGAGTCTCACCCCCGATAGAGTGTTTCCGCTCAGGGGGTGCTACTGCAAAAAATGTTTCCCCCTAAAATCAAAACTTGACGGGTCTGAACGTTTTCTAGTATCTAGATGACCTGGTTTCTCGCCAACACTACTAGAGAGCTGTTTCTGACTATAAATAAACGTTTTCTTCTAACAATGCTTGATCGTAGGCAACTTTCAAACGTTCTCCTTTCTCCCCTCAAACATTTGCTCAATAGCATATGTACAGAGCTCTTGTCTTGATAATTGTAGACCGTTATTAGTCGTTTTTTTTTATGTCATAGGGTTTTATACACCAAGAATAATAAACCCTTAAGTCCAAGTTCAACGCGCTGTCTATAACAAGTCATGGCGACTTTTTTATCACAAAAAATACAGCTCCGAACGATAATATTTTATCGAGGCATCCTGTCGCTATACCAACGACAGCTCCTTCATTTCACTTATTGGTACTTTTTCTCCACGTTGTGCTATGGGTGCTCCGCACCCAGTTTAAAACTGCTCTGGGTGCTTGCACACCCAGAGCCCCAGGGAATCGGCGCCTATGGACTCATAGATAAAATACGGCATGACATTTGTATAAAATTTCACTCAGCTATTATCTTATTATACATTTCGTCACTCATACGCAAATACACTTTTTCATACACTATTTGTTTTTTTTTCTCTCTCCTGGGCTCGTCTGACTATGTGTCTCCGAATAACACTGAAGCCTATTGGCTTATTGTATTTTACCCCATGTTAGTTTATAGCACCCACTCTATCACCTTTGTACCTTGTACAAGTTTGTACAGATCCTTGGGTGAGTGGGTTCTATACGTTGTTGGATCAACCTGGGGTTGTCCAAAAAGAGCCTGTCTTTTGCGATCTAGAACTTCGCATTCGCACAGTATGTGTTTGGCCGTTTCTGGTTTCTTGTGACATAGTCGGCACATGAGTTCCCCATTGTACATGCCAATTTTGTCCAAGTGTCCCTTTACTTGGGCGTGCCCAGTCATGAACCCTGTTATCACTTTCAACTGGTTCCTATTCATTAAGAGTAGTTCTCCAGTTCTTTTGGGACATGGTCTGCCTATGAAGGCTTTTCCATGTGCCTGTTTGGGGTGCTTCCCTAATAGTTAATATGTTGTTCCCGAATCCAGTCATTTATAAGACCCCGGACTGTACTTTTTGGTACTCCTGGGTTTGTGTCTGGTTCCGGTGTTTCTTTTGACCCTCTTTTTGCAAGTTCGTCAGCCTTTTCGTTGCCTTCGATCCCTTTGTGACCTGGCACCCAAAATAGTTTTACTCTATTTCGGTCTGCCAGTGTTCTTAGTTCTTCGATGCATTCCCATACCAGTCTCGACGTAACTTTCTGACTCGATATGGCCTTAAGTGCCGCTTGGCTGTCTGACACTATTTGTTTAGGTTATGTTTTTAACAGCAGCCGCAGAAGTAATGCTAAATCTAACACTACTCCATACACATTATGCATTCAATAAAGTCAAATATGTCACTAACAGACTGCGCAAAGGTCCATCATTCATAAACAATCTGCATGGGCGTGACTACTGCGAACTATATACACCGTGTCCCACGTAAGGCGGGCATTACAACTTTATGGAGAATAAATTAATTTGTATTTTCGCCATTTTCTGAGTATACATAATCGAATATGCTCTTTTGAATTAAAATAAAATGAACTCTGTGCAACTTCCGGTTATACCGGAAGTGACCACTAACTTCGTTATTTTAAAGGGAATATCCCATATTTTTTTTTTCAATTTTAGATTCAGCATGAAATTCTGTAAACAACGATACCCCATTTACCTATTCTAGTTATAGCGGATTTGGCGTTATTCAATTTTTTTCTACATTTTTAGTCGCCGGTAGACATTTTCTTAAAATCGTCTATCTCAGGTACTATATCTATCAGATACTTAAAATTTTAACCAGAGGTAGTAGATGGGATGTACTTCTTGAGAATATTTAGCTATTCATTATTTGTTGTACGGGGTGTTTGCAAATTATTTTTAAAAATGAAATTTTTTAAACATAAAAAACTTTTTTATTTTAAAGGGAACACCCTATATATTTTTTAAATTTAGGATTCAGCATGAAATTCTGTAAACAATGATACCATATTTGCCTATTCTAATTATAGCGGATTTGGCGTTATTCATTTTTTTTTTTAATTTTTAGTCGTCGCGCCGGTAGGCATTTTCTTAAAGTCGACTGTCTCAGGTACTATTTCTGTTGGATACTTGAAATTTTAGCCAGAAGTAGTAGATGTGATGTACTTTTAAAAACATTTACAGTTTTCTGCAACAAAATATGTCGTTTAAAAAGTTTAAATTTTTTTAATGATAAGGTACATACTAACTAAAAACAATTTTTATCATGGTTTAAAAAAATCATTTTATCAAATGTTCAAAATGCCCCCCGTTAGCTTCTAAACATTTTAACAATCTTTTTTCAACATGATTAGTTGTTGCTTTACGAATCATTTCACCATCTAACTCGTTAAAGGCATTCCGAACTCTTTGCTCTAATTCTTCTTTAGTATTAATTTGGGTAGAGTACACTAAATTTTATTCTAATGTATCTTTCTGAGGTCAGTCTTTCATTATAAATGTAATAAAAAGCTCTTCCAAAACCGATCACTGCAAACACATTAAAACTAAATTCGTACTGAAATTGTGCTTCACGATAAAAATGTGGATTTTCGTTTGCCCAGAAATGACATTGCTTGCGATTGATGATCCCTTTACGTGTAAATTTCGACTCGTCTGACCACAAAATTTTGTTTAAAATCTCGGGATCTTCTTGAATTCGTAGCAATAACCATTCGCATAATTCAGTTCGTCTTATTTGATCACCATCTCGCAACTCATGAACTTTTCTTTGTGCATAGGGATGCCATTTATTTAGTGCTAAAATTCGTTGTATTGACCCTCGACTAATATTTAAATTATCTTGAGCCATTCTAATGGAGGCGTGAGGATACGCAGTAAAATACCCTAATACGTTAATTAGATTAACTTCTTCATCTCGGACATAATGTTGACGGTTTCTTCCCGGGTTTTGTTTAAAATTATTCAAAAAGTTAGCTTCGATTCTATCAAATTTCTGTCTGTTCATTGGTGGTAAATGAGGGTATCGTTCATTAAACATGCGGCAGGTTCTACTTTTGATTCGATTACATTCTACATGAATGTAAAATAAATTAAGAATATCTTGGTTGATATATTCTTCAATATTTTCCATATTTTCCATATTTTGAACGCAAAAAATACACAACTTAAATACATAGAAATATGACAATTCAGTTTGTTAACAGATTGTTGTTTAGCATATTTCCACGGCATACTAAGATAAAAAATTAAAATGTTAAACTATACTATATTATGTAGGTGCATGCGTAAAATTTAAATTTAAATTTTCTTAAAATTGGCGAGAGATAATTATAGGGAATTAATAGTGCAAATGAAGATCAATGAAGAATAATTTTCTGAACAAAATGAAATAAAAATATACAGGATTTTTCATTTAAAATAAAAAAAAATTTCATGTTTAAAATATTTATTTTTTAAAATAATTTCCAAACACAGTCGAACAAACGATGTACAAGTAAATTTAAAAAAGCAAATGTCTGCCGGCATATAAAAGTTTATAAAAAACTGAATAACGCCAAATACACTATAATTAGAATAGGCGAATGGGGTATCGTTGTTTACAGAATTTCATGCTGAATCTAAAATTTAAAAAATGTATAGGGTGTTCAATTTAAAATAAAAAAGTTTTTTATGTTTAAAAAATTTCATTTTTAAAAATAATTTGCAAATAATGAATAACCTAAATATTCTCAAGAAGTACATCCCATCTACTACCTCTGGTTAAAATTTTAAGTATCTGATAGATATAGTACCTGAGATAGACGACTTTAAGAAAATGTCTACCGGCGACTAAAAATGTAGAAAAAAATTGAATAACGCCAAATCCGCTATAACTAGAATAGGCAAGGTATCGTTGTTTACAGAATTTCATGCTGAATCTAAAATTAAAAAAAAATATGGGGTATTCCCTTTAAAATAACGAAGTTAGTGGTCACTTCCGGTATAACCGGAAGTTGCACAGAGTTCATTTTATTTTAATTCAAAAGAGCATATTCGATTATGTATACTCAGAAAATGGCGATAATACAAATTAATTTATTCTCCATAAAGTTGTAATGCCCGCCTTACGTGGGACACGGTTCATACTAAATAATGGGAATGGCCTCTGACGAAATTCTCCTAAAATATAGTTTTCAAAAACCATATAAAATAAGTGTATCCTACAAGGAAACATTAAAGGGAGATTTTCATATTTACGCAGAAATCATCTGGTATACAAACCAATGAATGAGTAGGAGTAGGTATAATACATAGTAGGATAATATATAATGCCACGCCAAAAACAAGAATCTCACTGAGATTAGGTAAACATGTGACAGAAATAGTAGCAATACGTCACTGATCAAAAGATTTATTAAAACATAAGAGCCATCAGAATATGTACAAAGCAATAGATATTAATCAAGCTTAGGAATCACTAGGACAGGACCAGAGAATTGTTGAAAGGACTAGCTTAGGCAGAATCTTACAGTGTGACGCTTCTTCCCATGGTATAGGTGGTTGTTTGATTCAAGAATTTGAAGATTGGGGAGAGTCATTTGCTTTATTTCCAGAAGTCTTACTAGACAGGAACACAACTATAGCACAACTGAAAGGGAAGCCTTGGCAGTGATTTGGTGCATAGAAAAACTTAATTATTTAGAGTCAGTTCATTCCTTGTTGTGGTTGCAGAGGATTAAGGATCCTCAGGGCCGTTTGGCTAGATGGGCTCTTAGACCTTATAATTTGAATTAATACATCGTCCTGGAAAGCTTCATGTAGTTCCAGACTTTCTTTCTCGTTCAGTGGCTATAGAGGTGGTAACACCACAGGCCGTTCTTCATTATTTTGACACATCAGATAATTGGTATAAAGTTTTAGTGAAACGAGTTTTACAATTTCCAGAAAAATATCCTTCTTGGAGAATTGAAAATAATGTCCTTTATAAATATGTTAAGTACAGTATTTCTGATCTTTCAAATCCTGTCGATTTTTGGAAAATAGTATTTTCTAAAGATAAACGCAAGGAAAATTTCTTGCTTTGCCATGATGATCCTACTTCAGGGCATCTTGGGGATTTTAAAACGTTTTGGCGGGTTAGAGAAAAATATTTTTGGCCGAAAATGAGATGTGATGTTTTAAAATATATTAAGTGTTGTAAAGTTTGTGCTGAACAAGAACCTGAGATAAAAGCTCCAGCTGGTTTAGATTTTATTGGTCCTTTACCACATAGCATTTCTGGTCATAAACATTGTTTGGTTGTAACTGAATATTTTAGTAAATTTGTTATTTTATTTCCTTTAAGATCAGCTAATGCTAAGTCGTTAGTTAAATGTGTAGAAGAAGGTATATTTTTAATTTATTTTGCTCCACAATTTTTGATTTGTGATAAAAGAACACCTATGAAGAGTAACGATTTTCAAAATTTGTATAAAAAGTATAAAACAATTATTTCCTATACGGCTCAATATTGGCCTCAAGATGATCCTACTGAGAGAACCAATAGGGTTGTGAAAACCGTAATATCTTCCTATGTTAAGAATCACCGTCATTGGGATAAACATTTGGCAGCTATCGCCTGTGCGATACAAACTGCTAGACATGAGACAGTTGGTTTCAGTCCTTTTTATATTAATTTTGGTAGATATTTTAAAGTTTATAGTCAAGATTTTTGTGATCAGGTTCCAGCTGATAATTTAGACCCATCTGAAGAGGTAGCTACAAGAAAAACTGGCTATCAGAAGATGTATGAAAAGATACTTGTGCGTTTACAAAAATCACATGAGCGCAGTAAAAGAGTATATGACTTACGACGTCGATCTGTCGATTCAAACAAGGTGATAGGGTTTAGAGAAGACGTTGTCTGATGGTCTGAATTATTTTTCGGCTAAATTAGCTCCTAAATTAGTAGGTCCCTTTATCATTCATAAGAAAGTTGGTTATTGCACGTATGAATTAATGAATGATTCTGGTGAGAAGAAGGGAATTTGGCATTTGCAAGATTTAAAACTACTTTAGATGATAATTTTCCTATATAAGTTTAGTTCGTGTTAGTTGGTTTGTCTTTCTGATGCAATTTTGGCTTGCTTAGGTTTTATCGTCGGTCAAGTTTTAGGAACTTAACCCTCTTTGGGAAGGAGAGGGGCAGTGTTTTTATTTTTAAGTATTATTTACCAATAAATTTAGTTAGTAGTTTTGAACCATACCTCGTATATAATAATATTCTTATTTTGTGTTAAATAGAGCATCTCTTTATTCGTAACATTTCATTTTATATTATTCTCATCCAAATTACATTAATATAATACATATAATTTAGTATAAATCCGATAATTAATTGGATGAAATGTACTAGTAGACAGAGAAGAGACTTTGTGTCGATTCTGCCAGGAAGAGGAGGAAATTTCAGTTTACGTATTGTGCTACTGTGAAGATCTATCAAGACAGAATCCTTATTCTTAGTCTGTGGAGTCTACAACAAAATACCAAACTATCCAAAGTACGCCAATGATCAAAGTATATCGACAATATAACTGAAAAGGTCGAAATGGAGGATGCTACATAGCTCACAGTTCTAACCAAATTTAATTTTTGTTTCCTAATCATATTTCTCTGTATTTAATTATGTTTCAATACGTTCTTTAATTCGGTTTCTTTTACTTTCCTATCTGTATACAGATAAGGAAATTATAGGAATCATGATTTTTTCGACCTCGAGTTTTCGACGGATTTTTACGTTTTGAGGTCCCCTGAATCCGTTTTGACTATTTTCGCGATGATGTCCGTGTATGTGACTGTGTGTGTGTCTGTATCCACGATAACTTATGAACGGATACAAAGAAAAACACCAAATTTTAAACTTAAGCTTTATTCTGGCTTGCGGTGAAATGATTACATTTTGGACAGAGTGAGAACATCTGGGGGGTACTTTATAGGAAGTAATTTTTATATTTTATGAAATATATCTGTTATTTACGTTTGGAGAAGAAAATTTTTTAAATAAAAGTTACTTTTCCTAAAATGGTCCGTATTCGAGATATTTTACAAAATGTAAAAAAATCTGATTTTTTAGAAAATTGTTGAACTAAAAGATATTTGCTATATCGATCTCTATAATTTTTGTTTTTTACATGATAATGGAAAAATTAGAGGGAAATTATAAAATTTTAATTTTTCAGCATTTTCGAGTTAGATGTATGTGGAAAATGTATATATTAAGTTAACCTCTAAATATTTACAGAGGTGCTACAATAGGTTGTACAAAATAGCCAAAAAAAGCCTGTAATAACTAGATAGGAAAGTCATGTGTTGGACACATCAGATTTTTTTTGATATATATTTATGTTTCTAGTTTCTAGTCAAATTTATTTATGTTTATGTTATGTTTCTCTATATTTAATTATAAGTATTTTTCTAAGTTAAATGTTTAATTATGTTTCTCTATATTTAATTGTGTTTTTGCATGTTTTCTTTTCTATTTAGTTCGTTTTTCTACTTTCTGGTCAGTACATAGGAAGAAAGTATAGGAATCATGATTTTTCGACCTCTAGTTTTCGACGGATTTTTACGATTTTTGGTCTTTTAAATCCGTTTTTACTATTTTCGCAATGATGTCTGTGTGAAAAGCACTAAATTTTAAACTTAAGCTTTAATCTATCTTCTTATGCGTTGATTAAATTTTGGACATGGTCGGAATATTTGGGAAGGTCCTTTATGGGGAGTAGTTTTTCTACTTTATGGAATGTGTCTGCTGTTTACGCTTAGAGGAGAAAATTCGTTAAATAAAAGTTACTTGTGATATCATTCTCTATAATTTTTGTTAAATACATCATTTTTATAAAATGGACTGTATTGGAGGTATTTGAGGAAACAGAAAAAGAGAAAAACACTAAATTTTAAACTTAAGCTAATCTATCCTGCAGTGAGTTTGATTAATTTTTGGACATTGTCGAATCTTATCCCTGGGTACTTTATAAGGTGTCGTTTTTTTATTTTGAATCTTCTCTGTAAATTACGATTGGAGAAAAATTCTTGAAATACAAGATATTTGCGATATAGTTCTTTATAATTTTTGTTCTATGCATGATTTTTTTAAAACCATATGGTTTTTTTGTCAAATGATGAATTTTGACTTTGTTGTTGCTTTAAAAATTATAAAATGACATGCAAATTGCAAATCGCGTGACTTTTTGTAAATGTCAAAACTGACATTTTTTCTAAAAATAAAAAGTTGCTTATTTTTTATGAGACAACATTTAAAATTAAAAATACCTACATTTAAAATGGGCGATTCCCGTAGAAAAAGGTTTTATACAGGTTGGATTAAATTCCAAAAACCTAAAAATGAATTGGTAGAAACAATGAAAAATCGACTTTGTCTTTACGCTTTCTAGAAATTCCATATAGATTACAGCCATCTTAAATATAAGATTCTATATTTTCTATATTTTTTAATATCCAAGCATATTTGAATAAAACAGCATATACGAAACACGGACGAAAAGTGTTTTTTCAGGTTTCTCCGACTAGCCAGAATCGACTACGTCTTGTTTCGAAAACTTCTCAAATTCGCTCGAAAAACTAAACACTTCATCCTTGAAACATAAACTATTATAACGTATATACCTACATTTTTATAAGTCTCCTTGGCTTGCTCTTTCTCCTGTACATACGCCTCGTATTGCTTGCCGTCAATCTCCATTATGAACCCGGATATATAGGCTTGTTCGGGGATGATAATGGAGAAAGTGGCTTCCTGTGCTTTTTTATCCAAATTCTTGACTTTGCTTGTAATTTGACATCTGGCAAATCTGTTCGTAACGTTGGCGTCCACTCGCATCTCGTAGATTTTTGGCAACACGGGTACTGCTTGCTGAAATTTAATATTAAATTTATGAAATAGAAAATCTACACTTTAATCAATACAGAGATTAAGAGTACCCAAATTAGAATATAATATAAAGGCATAAATACGCCAAATTGAAGTTCGTATTTATTCACCAAAAACCTATACTCACTAGATGCGATGCCCTTTGACTATTATTTTTTCCCTAATCTTAATAATAAAGTATTAATTTGAACTTGTATACTGGTGTTTCAAAGATATCAACATAACATTTCATTTTATTAATTTAGTCATTGACATATTTAGTATTCATATGTTCAGATTGAAAAAATTTAATTTAACATTAATTATAAATAAAAGCCAACTACTTAAAATTCAATAATAAATTATAATTCCCTTCTCATAAATTATTATGAAATGAATATTAACATTATAATGATAATATTGAATAACAAATGGAGCAAGGTATTTATATTATGACTACCTTGACATAGGAATGTCCTAAATTTTTTGCCAAAAATGTTTAATATTTAATAAAAAATGTACACCTTTGTATATGTATATCCCTTTGCTGTCAAGATCAAACATTCAAGTCTGCTTTGCTTGTGACATTAAGCCAAGTTCAACAAGTGAATCCCCAGACAGCACACGACGTCCATTGGACGTCCATATTTTGTCCAAATAATGTCCTGGATGTCCATGAACTTTATATGGATGTCCATTGGACATCCATTTTCTGTTAACCAATGGATATACCCATTCAGACGTCCAATGGATGTTCAATAAATGTCCATGATGGACACTATAAAAATGACTAACTTATAATAAATTATTATAATTTTTCTTGTATAATTTAATTATTTACAACATTTTAATTAAAATAAATCAATTAATTTTCCTCTCCTAACGCTTCTGTTGACAAGATAAAAAAAGTAAAAGGCCATTCAGACCAGACTCGAAGAAAAGAGGAAAGAGGTTAAGAAGAAAACATCCCACATGTAGCCGATAGATAATGTTTATCTGGTAAGAAAATAAGTATAATTAACATTAAATTATTTAAAAATCCAAAAATTAAGAAGCAAATCGTTTGTTTTAAACTAATATAACCTATCAATTATGTTTTAAACTTTATATTTTCAAAGAATCCCTTTCTTTTAGACCTTTTGTCAAACGATTTACCAACCATTTAAGAAAATGGCTTTACTAAAAGCTAACTAATATTCTGCAAATTCGAGATGATGTCAACACAATTATTATTGTAACTAAGAGGTGAGAAAACTTTCAAAGGAGAAGAAAAAAATTCAAGTTTCTATTTGTATGGTATGAGACGTTAGCAGAAGAGGCTATTTAGAATATACAAATATTTTTAAAGAAGCTGTAAGTTTTACTTTTATTAAGTAAAATAGAATCGTTTTGTAAAGTTTAAGAAATAATGCATTGAAAGTGGTTTCATAAGTTATTTCTCTTTAATGTTCACAAATACATATTTTCATTGCAATTTTAGATTCAGCAGTTACCAAAACCAGGTCCAAGGACATGACGAACTTATGAAAAGATGTTTTGTTTCCATTTCTAATATCCTCTCAAAAGAATTCGCATAATATGATAGTATGAAAGTAAAATGGTAATTTAAAGAAATAATGAGCAGTTTTTTATTTATATGTAAGTATAGAGGTAAAGTACATTAGTCAATGCATATTTTCATATTAGTTAATAACATTTTATCTAAAAGTTTTACATTTTTAACTATCAGTTTTGCCTAATCAGGCGTGTATTAAACGATTGATTTAAGACTCAATATTCGTATAAAATGTAGTCTTTTTTTAGCTGCTGCTGAGAGTGACAATGGTGCTGCTTAAAAAGTAAGCGAAATAGCCTTAAGAAACTGGCTGAGAAGGTCAACAGAAAGGAGTGCGTATAAAACTAACACATGCTTGATATTATTTATGACAATAAAAATAAGTCCATAGTTGCAATTATTTTATTTCATATTAATATAGGTGGTGATGTTCGTCAGATGTCCATAAATTGTCCAAAAACAATACAAAAAGAGTCCATGTATGGACCTTCCATGGAGTCCAAATGGACGTCCAGGAGTGGGACATTTGTATAGTCCAGTGGATGGCCATTGGATGTCCTTTGGTAAAATTCTGGACGTCCTTTGGACAGCTGATATGTCCATGAATGGAATTCCGATAAACATCCAATGGATTGACTTGTACTGTCTGGGTCATGGTAACAGCGTTGTTTATTTCTGCGTTCTACGTCAAAAATAGCGTTCAATCATATTTTTGTAATCTAAACTACACATATTTTTTTTTACCTTAAAGTAGCTTAACCTGGTAAACAGGTATTATTATTATTATTATTAGTCTTGATTTTTACCCTTAAATGCATCTTGTTGTCATTAAGCAACATCAATTTTAAATACATAAAATTTCGAGGTGAAGAGAGTGAAGATGAAGGCGACTTCTGTGATGCGGACAGTTTGATGGACCCGGAGTATTTACCCGATCCTGAAGAGACTATGGAAAGCATGCACGATACAGAAGAAGATACAGAAGAGATAGAAGAAGAGTCCGTTGTTGAACCAAAACGTCAAAAACAATGAAACTAAAAAATAACATTTGGCGAAAGAAAAAGCTGCTTCTCAATGAGGATCAAGTTGTTTTTCACGAAAATTCTGAAGTGAATACGGATGTATCTCAGCTTGCAACCTCTTATCAATTCTTCAAATATTTTTTAAACGACAATATTGTACATTTATATGCAGTTCAGTCAAAACCTGACAGGCCGACAGTTTTTTCTGGACAAGAAATAAGTCAATTTATTGGAATGATACTGTATATGTCCTTGACTCGCTTGCCTTCTGTTCGGTCTTACTGCAGTCAAAATCTAGAGTGAAAAATGTAATGCTTGTAAACAAGTTCGAAAAAATTCGCAAGTTCCTTAATTTTAATGATAATACTAACTTTATTTCCCGTGATCAACCAGGACACAACAGGTTACATAAAAGTCCAATTATTGACTTCCTTATTCTTCTATTTCAATGGAACCCCAACTAAGCTTGGATGAGCAAATGTGCTCAACAAAAGTGCGCCATTACACATGAAGCAGTACCTGTCCATGAAGCCCCATAAGTGGAGATTCAAACTTTTTGTCTTGGCAGAAGCTTCTGGATGTGCATACAGGTTTGAAGTATATATCGGCCAAGAGAATGATGAAGATACCAATCAAGAATATTTAGGAGTTTCAGGCAATATTGTTCTCAGAGTATCGCAAGATATTCCTCGTAAACAAAATTACCGGCTCTACCATGATAATTATTACACCAGCATACCACTAATCATGCACCTTGCTAAAGAAGGTATTTATTCACTAGGAACCGTTCGAAGAAACCGTATTTCCAATTGAAAATGACCCACAGAACAAACACTCAAAGACGAACCTCGTGGTAACAGTAAGGAATATGTTGCATGTGTCGATGGAGTTGACATTTAATCTGTTATATGGAAAGATAACAAGGATGTTACTTTATTATCTTCATTTGTAGGGAAGCAACCAATATCAAAGTTCAAAAGATATGACAGAAAGAAGAAAGAGATTGTAGAAATAGATTGCCCAAGCATTATCAGAAAGTATAATAAACATATGAGTGGGGATATGAGACGTTACAAAATCAATTTAAAAAGCAAAAAATGGTACCTGAGAATATTCTACCACCTATTAGACCTCACAGTCGTAAATGCCTGGTCTTTATATAGGAGGGTTCATGAAGAAAAGGGAATAAAAGTAACTATGATACAAGCTGATTTCCGTTGTGAAATTGTAGAAGTTTTAACAAGAATTGGTACAACATCGTCTTCTAAACGAGGTAGACCAAGCAGTATAGAATCACAAATTTGTGAAAACCAAAAAAGGGAACCTACTCAGCATATACCTCCAATGGAAGTAAGATTAGATCAAATGGGACATTGGTCAGTAATCATAAAAATTTCTGTTACTAAATAAGACAAATAACTGTTCCAATATATTTTATAAAAAATATATTAATAAATACAATTGTTTATTATATCTCCTAAATATTTCACGTTATGCTATCGAAAAAAGATTCTATTTATGCATAATGTTAATATTTGGTAACATACAAAAAAATCAAGTTAAAAACAAAAACTATCAATTCAAGATTTTCTAAATATTTTTCTACTATTATAGAACATAAAAAGGTTTCGAAAATATTTTTTTTGGATCAAAATAAAAAATCATGAATTTAATGGTTAATTTTAAATACCTCTAGACAGTTTTTTAAAAGCACAAAAAAAATCATATACCAAATCACCATGAGGAAGAGATTTCACCATATTACGGTGTCGATAAATGTAAAATCTGTGATTAATTCATTTGGTTGGCATAAAAGGTACAATGTAACGGACAAATAATTCATTTACTGTTTAATGGAAGGCGTTAAATGGCTTTGTCTTACTGCAGATATACCATGTCCCACTATATACCACTTTCCCCTCTTAGTTAACAAAATTCAGTAGAAATCAAAATAGGCTCTAATCTGACAGTCTCTATTGATAACGTTTTGTGATGTATGCTATAATTTTTACAAATTTAAAAAACATGGATTTTTAAAAATATTACGAATTTGAATACAATAAAATATAAAATTATGTGGCCCCAAATATCTCTGGAGCCTCGGTGCTTTGCACCAAACTGCCCTGTGATAGATACGCCACTGGTTGTAGCTCTATTTCCTCTATTATCCGACCACTAAGCATATAAACCAGCTTCAAAGATCTAGAACCAACTTGTATGATTATTCCTTGTTACCAAAAGTGACTAGAATTGAACTCTTCTTTCTACTAGAATCCGATTACAATAAAAATAACTCCGCTACGTCATAACCATTTCTTCGAATTTAGTAAGTTATTAGATATAAATTACTTTACCAAATAATGACTTAGTTGTGTTCTTCTTAGTGTAATCGGACCCTACTAATACCGTTGCATTTAGGCTGGCTGTCAAATCTGTAAATCTGTACTCATTAGCTATTAATACATAGTAACCATTAAGTTTTTTGCCATAGCTGCAGGGTATTTCAAATTTTGATATACTTCATTTTCTTTGCCCCCACGAAGGTTTGATCTTGCAGCATTATATTGCATATATGTATTTACCTCTTTTGGTTCTTCACTGGAATTGTTATCCACTGGTTTTCCCGATGATGGTGTTACCAAACTAGTCGCTTGGCCAACTTGTGGAAACGAATTTACCGAGGATATAAATAAAAATATGCCCAGAAGGCAAATCCTATTTAAATCCATGGCGAAATCTGAAACGGAAAAAATAATTAGATTCTCTATTTTATCGTTAATTTGGCGACCTTAACGTTGTAAACAAAGTATTAAATCTCGCTGATAATTATTACTACAAATTTAAAATTAATTATTAATTGACATTAAGTATTTATTCTTAGATATCTGATTGTTTTTTTTTTTCTTCTTAGAATAGATTTGTTTATATTGTAAATATCTACGATAACAATGTTGTCTTTTCTGTATGGATATTTTTTTAATGCTATACAAGGAAATATAGTGATCAAGCTAGAGTAGTTTATTTGCGTCAATTATTATTACAATTCAACATAAACTTGACATTTTAATTAATTTCCAAATACAAAAATGGTGTTTACTATACCTCATTACCCCCCCTCCCTTATCTACGGTCTTGATTTCTATTGCATTAAATAGCATTTTTTATCTCCTTTTTAAAAATATATGACAACATGGTATTTTCTTTCATGATGTAACGTGAAAATTGACCATTTCCCAACATCGGGTACACCCCTGTATGAGTTTCGTTTCGAATGAACCGTCAGCGCCTCAAGGACAGCGTGGTGTTTTTTTTTTCTGGTAGATATTTTAATACATGACCCGACCCTACCTATAGGCAACCAGTTATACTTGTAAGTGTATTCGAAATAGTAGAGCGGTGGACGGGGGTTTTTCTATAAAATAACGACAAGATAGTCGAGAGGGTTTCTAAGGAACCCGAAGACTATCGGTTTTCTTTTCTTTTTTGAACTTTCGAGAAAGGAGGTTGACGTGGTTGCGTTGGCGAGTTCTTTTTCTTAAAAAAAAGGTGATAACAAAAATGGCTTCAGATATTACTCTGGATTTGGGAAAGCCAGCCTAAACATGGAGAGCTGGAGCAGCCATTAAGAGATTAAGGATGGCGGACATTTTTCCCAAGCCGGTCAATTTAAAAAATTATTAAATAAGATAACCTAGTTAGCACCTCCAACCACATGTTTCTTTCCTAATTTAAGGTTAGAAAAGATTTCTACCATCATAGGATAAGACAGGATCATTTGGATTCGTTGTTTTTTTTTACATACTGAAGTAACTTCAACCGACATTAGGCCTCAAGCAGTTTCCACCATTACTTGATGATAAAAGTCATCGCCCTGTTCCGTGGACATTTGTGGTAAGGTGTTGGGATACACGAGTCGGAGCGAGTACTCTTGGCAACTTGCTTCATGGCCACATAAAGGAACAACCCCTATTTCTGTTTCGACCGAGCTGCTGCCAAAAAGGAACAACATCTGCACATCAGGTCCTTTGTCTACCCCGGATCGAAAGAAGATAGCTGAGGCGGATACCTGGCGAGTGGTAAAGTCACCCATTTTTTAAGGTACTGATTAAGTATTCTTTTATATAAATATTAGTGGAGAACTGCTGAGGTTTGTGATATAGAACCTCATCTTATAACGCCTGTTAAAAATCATTTCAGTGTTTATTTTTCAACATTTCATATTTTTTTATTCGACTAAATGTTTCGGAATTATGTAATGGTCTAAACATTAATTTTACTTGGGGTTTTTTGAATTGTTTTCTATAGACTCGTTGAGAGCTTGAAACCAAATAAAATATCTACAGAAAGAACACCACACTGTCCTAAAAACTTTTGAAATTATAATTTTAAGTATAATGCTATTTTTGTTAATAAGTATATAAAGTTAGGGAAATGTGTCTGTATTCGAATAGCCTGATGGCTTATTATAAACCCCTTTAGGGTTGTAGAACATCTCTACCAGCTTACCTGCTGTATAGGTAATACATATATATTTAAAAGCTGATGTCTGATAATTTAAATGAAAACTTAAAATATTATTATTATAATTAACATCTCAACTAGCTTACCTGTTGTATAAGTAATTCATATTTGAAGGCTGATGTCTGACAATTTAAATGAAATCGTAAAATATAATTAACATCTCAATCAGCAAAGAAAATGAATAAAGATTGAATATGAACTGAAGGAATTTTATTTAATTATTTTGCAGGTTTCACTCCCATTCAATTTTTACAAATTTACAAGACATTATTCTTGCAATCATCTTTTCTAAATTTTTGCTTCTCAAATCTAGTGGCGCCTCCGGGTACCCTTTTGATTTAAATTTTAATATTAATTTAATCCTACCTACGACCCGTAGTGCTCACCGACGAAAGGCTAGCGGCATGTAGTTTGTAAGGAGGAAAACGTTTTTTTCTCTGGACAAGATCACCGAAAACAAAATCATACTTGTCAAATTACATTAACTTCGTACTTAAATAAAAAGATCGTTTTAAGGTTACAATGAATATTATTTTCTTTTAAAAGAATATTAAAATATTAACCATAGTAACTTCCAAAAAAAAAATATTACACACTGCGCTTTGGAATTTTTAAACTCCGTAATATTGGGTAATTTTAGCCATTTGGTAGGTAATATTTTTGTCTACTGTATCTTAATAAATATTTTTAAATACTATAATATAATATCTGTATAATTAATCTTTTTTTTAACAATGCAATACAATTTTCCCTCTATATAATATCTCAACCAAGGACAACAAATATCATGAATACCTTATAAACCGTCAGAGAGTGACTGATTTAGGTGCCCCATTTTCGCATACAAGCCTCGAAGAGGGTTAAAAGGTACATCGATGTTGAGTATAATAAAAAGAAATTTACGAGTGGCCCCTGGGGATGACATATTGAGAATTCGATTTTCCTTAACAGAAATAGAAGGTGTTTTTTTGCTCATATTTCCACGCAAGCCGTGTTCACTGAATGATTAATAATAGAACTTAGCTTCGAAAAACCAAAGGCTTGAATGTTGCAAGTGGCTAAAAGATTGAATTAAGGACGTAATATTGTAAAGAAAAATCTATATTTTAACCGATTTTTCTACACAAGCCCGTCAAAAGTATGAAAACATACATCGTTACTAGCCCGAAAAACATATTGGCTTGAATAGCGCATTTTGGAGTCGGAAAAATTACCGCAATTTTATTTCGATTTTTTAGTTATTATTTCATACAAGGCCTTTGTACCCATAGAATGTTATTAATGTGTTAGACGTGATAATAAAATTGGCATGAGTATCGGATGTGAACGGAACGAAGGCTTGTGTCGGAGAGTTGCAAGAAAATTGTATGGAAAATGCCACCATTTTCTCACGCTAGCTGCTTAAAAAAAGTAATTCTAAGACTATGTAACAAAAGGCTTGAGTGTCGGTCATGGTTATCATATTAATTATATACAGGGTGTTTCCGAACTTGGCGTCCAAATTTGTAGGGGTGGTAGTTCGCATAATTTGAGACCGATTCGCAGATTTTATTTTTGCAAAATATTTAAAATAAAAATAATTAAAAATTATAAACAGGTACTGTCCTGTACAGCCTCGCGCGCGCTACGCTTAGAATCGACAAAATTGCAATTCGCATCTGTTTTTGAGGACTATTGCGCTATGCGCTCAGGGTAGGACCTGCTCTTTGATTTTTTTTATAATGGCTCTATTTTGTTTATTATAATTTTTTTAGAAAAATGAAATCTGCCAATCGCTCTCAAATTATGCGAACTACTATTCCTACAAATTTGGACGCCAAGTTCGGAAACACCCTGTATACAATTTATTTAACAAAAAGCTGACAAAAATCTAGAAATATCCACCATTTTCCCACACAATCCGTTTGGCATAGTAATGAAAGGCATAAGTGTTGAAAATGGAACACATTATTTATTTAAAAAAGGTCTGTCAAAAAATGTAGAAATGTTTATGCAGGGTTATTATTTTAAATGAATAATTTAGCATACATTTTCTTCTCGTAAAGGTTATAATAACGTTTTATATTATGAAAATAATTCGCAAGATATGGGTCTTCATATTATGGTTTTCATATAAAAAATATAAAATTTATTTAAAAAATATTGGTAATGAATTTAATTAATTTTAATGACTAATTTTATACATTTTAAATGTTTATTAACTTAACGCACTTTCAAATAATTGTAAAAAATCAAATATTTCATTTGATTAACTAAATAAATGTATATCACATTACTTATTAATTATTTAATTTGAAGAAAAATAAGTAATGTAATGAACACAACAACCTGTGACTTCAATTTTGACCAAAAAAAGTTTAATTCTAAAAATAAGACTAATTAATAACACACAATAATTATTTAATCCGATAATTTGTATTCCTATCAACTCAACAAAAATCATAGGTATATCAATATTTTCTAATCGACTTTAAGAAAATCATTTTGATCTGTTATCCCATGACATTCTTGATTGCTTTAATATCTTATATTAAGGGCGGGCGTGGGCAATGTATTTAACATAGGCATACACAACGCTCTTTCAATGACTTTTTAGCTGAAACTACAACAAAGATAAAAGTGAAAAAATTCCTGCCGATAATAGATATATACTACTGTTCAATAAAGGTTTTTGGTGTCTCTAACTATAAGGGATCGTTTAAAAATAATTGCCAAAATATGGTAATTTTTACGATGAAATAAAGCTAAAAATATACCAGTAATAATAACCCGATGATGAAAATAATTCTTCTTTGAATAGGCTATATACTAAAGCAACAAATGTCACTTAAAATATCTAAATTAATTGCGTCAATTTTCTTAAAAGCTCATTGAAGTAAATTTTGGAATAAATTATAAATCGCCATTTATGTGTAATAATTGCCTAAAATATAAAAGAAAACTTCCTAAAATTGCATACAGTAGCCACAGGTTAATTCGGAGCTTCTCTAATAGATGGCGCTAAAGTCGTCTTGAATAAAAATAAAAATACATTCAAATATGCAGGTCCTTATTTAGGAGTTTACTAATATGTATATCATTTCAATTATTAAGTTGATTTGTATTCGATTTTTTTAATTTTGTAAGAATTAAACATATTCAATATTTGCGTAAGAGCATGAAGGATATGTAAGTAATGAGCTTAGATTAAAGAGACCGAAGATGTAACATTGCACACTGCGCATGTTGTCTATTTTAAGCCAAAGTAACCCACCAATTGAAAATCATTGTTGCACGACGCCACCCGAATTGCTCCGATTTCCATTCAGCGATCACCTCCACCTGAGTTTAATCACCATTGACAGCTGTTTTTTGATTTATTTGTTGGTATTTTAGCAATTTAAAGTGTTCTAGTTATTCAATTTCAAGTTCAAAATGTCACGATGTATCTTGAAAAATTGTATGTACTTATAATACAAGTACTACTGTTATGAATATATTCGTTTTCAGCGGTAAATATTTATTAACGTTTTGACATAAAGCGCCATGATTCTCTGGGCTGAATACTTCAGATCCGCATTAAGGGGTTTCAATAAATATTAAGCATCAGAAATCAGATTTCATATTACTTACATAAATTTACAAAAGGGTAAAAATTTGAACATTTAATTTAAATAAATAGTAAATAGGCATTATTGCTAACGAAATTTTGTATTTAAAAAGTAGTTTTATAAGAATGTTTTCTAAAGGTAGTTTTTAGGCCTTTTTGGTAAATAAATAAGAGGTAAAGAATCGTAGTTGCTAGCTAAATTTTATTTGTATAAGGTATTTTTATAAGGTATTTTTATAAGGTATTTTTATAAGGTATTTTTATAAGGTATTTTTATAAGAATATTAGATGAAATACAGGATGACCTACTTAAAATTTCAAGGTTCATCTTATTTGCGGTCAAATCGAAAGTGACATTGAATTTTCAGTCTTAAAACAAAGTAATCTAGTAAAAGCCCAAAAAAAATACTAAAGTTACAGGAGTTAGGTCCCATTCCACCGTTGTGTTAAACGGAGATTAAAATGACAGTGTTAATGTAAAAATGTCATTTTAAACTTCGTTTAACACAACGGTGGAATCGACCCTTAGTCACGTTAATAAAATGTTACATTACAAACCCCTAAACAACTCGAACATAATTTTCGTTTACTAAAAAAAATCCAAAATTTAGCAATATTTATTTATTATACAATTGAATGCGATTTCAAAGATAACTGGATCAAAAAATCCGAATCTCTAAATTTTGAAGCTAAATGCTCAGATAAAAGCAAGCGACCGATAGGGGTTACAAAAATAATCGATTTATCGATATTTCTGATATTTTTTAATGAAAATCGATTTATCCGCTGTTTTTAATAAATTATTTTCGTTTTTTTTTAAGATAATGTATTAATCGATTTTAAAGGAAATACAAAAAAAGTAGATTTATTCAAAATAATCGATTTATCGTTTAATCGGTTTATTAATTATTTGATTATTTTCGATTTTTCGAAGATATTATATGAAAATAATCGATTGAATATAATCGGTTATTTTACATAATCGATATTTTTGTTATTTTTTTTAAATTATCGATTTATTGGATAATCAGCTTTTTAATAATCAATTATTTTCGATAATCGAATAATCAATTTCAAAGGAAATATGAAAAAAGGATTATTAGAAAATAATAGATAATTCGTTTTATTTTTTGGAAAATCGATTTATCATAGAATCGGCTTCTTAATTAATTGGTTATTTTCGATTAGGCGATTATTTTGGAATTATTGATTATTTTTGGTATTTCAAAGATAATCGAATTATCGATTTTAAAGGAAATACAATAAAAATATATTATTGATAATAATCGATTATTTAAAATAATCGATCATTCTGTTTTTTTTGAAAATCGATTTGTCAGTTAATCGACTTTTTAATTAATCGATTATTTTTGAAATACAATAAAATAGATTATTGGTAATAATCGATTTATCATAGAATCGGCTTCTTAATTAATTGATTATTTTCGATTAGGCGATTATTTTGGAATTATCGATTATTTTCGGTATTTCAAAGATAATCGAATTAACGATTTTAAAGGAAATACAATAAAAATAGATTATTGATAATAATCGATTGATCGAAAATAATCAATTATTTAAAATAATCGATCATTCTGTTTTTTTTTTAAATCGATTTATCAGTTAATCGACTTTTTAATTAATCAATTATTTTTGATTAATCGATTATTTTCGATTTTTCAAAGATTATCGAATAATCTGTTTCCATGGACGAAAAAAAAAATGGTTTATTTGAAAATAATCGATTATTTAAAATAAACGATAATTCTATTTATATTATATTTTGTAAACACTGATTTATCGGTCAATTGGCTTTTTAATTAATCGATTATTTTTGATTTTTCAAAGATAATCAAGTAGTCGATTTTAAAAGAAATGACAAAAAATATATTGTTTGAAAATAATCGATTATTTTCAATGATCGATAATTTATTTCGATAATCACTCATCCCTAGCGACCAAATGACTTTTAATAGATTTAAATTTTAAAATGTTATCTGGTTTCAGACATATGCATTTCTAGAGTTTTATGTGACTCATCCTTTATAATAATTAATATTCCTAAAGAAAGAAGCCTTAACATACCTTTTTCTGAGGTTATAATACAAAACAGCATTTTCTCATTTTGACTAATTTTTATTATTATGTAATAGCCGTAGAAAAAATATAATGTTCAACTCATAAGGGTAGATTTGCAGTATTAGCCTGCGCACATGCTATTTTTATAATACTCGTAGACAATGAGTAACATTTTTTGCTCTATTAACAATATATTCTATTTCAACATTTTACTGTAATCTCTTGCAGAAAAGTCCGTAGTAAATAAACGCTAACGAAATATTCTATAAAAGGTCTTCTCTTTACATAAAATGTCGTGGCATCTGTTTGATATTAAAAAATCACGTTAATTTTATTTCATAATACAAAATTCGATTAAACACCTTTTAAATAAACCTAATAGTTCATTAAGATGCTAATAAACAAAGTCCGGTCCCTGTCACAGAGTTCGGGTCGCCGCGTGTCGCCGCCCAGTTCCCCCACTCCGTTAACCCTTCTTTAGAAATTGGCAACATTTGCGCAGGTTTAAAACCGGTGTATGTTATATCTCTGGTCTCTTTTATCTAAGGTAATGAGAGAAAGCCTCAACTGTATACTTTGAGATCCGAAAATGTCTGCACGGAGATGGTAAAAATTTATTGCTTGCTTATTTTGTTGGATACTGGAGCCTAGGTGTTAATGGTACTTTTAATTGTTTTATAAAATTGAATATTTCAAATATTCATACAAATCTAATATGCTTAAATGTATTTTTTTTTAAATTAGGTTTTAACTTTCATGTATCCAGTAAAGTATAGGATTGCTTTTTTTTTCGACTTGTAGTTTTCAACTGTACTTTAGGTTTTAACGATAATTCAAAAATGAATAAACAGTAAATTTTAAACTTCAAATTTATTCTAATAAAAGCTAATAAAAGTTATATAGATTTGAAAAATAGATATTTTAAAAATATTTTTGGATATACAGGGTATTGCGTTTTTCCTGGCAAATAAAAATGTATATTTTTTAGATAGAATACCCTGTATTTTATTTTTAGAATATTTTAGTAATACTGTATTCAATCCTAGAATATTTTTATAAAATATTACACTATTGCCAAGCATTAATTTTTTTTGAAATTAGAGAATGATGCAGACCGCAAATTAAATTATCATAATTTAGGTAGGTTTACATTGATCTCAAAATTGTTTAATATACAGACTTACAAGATACTAAGCTAACGAATAGTGGAGATAGAACTGATTTTAAGTTCAATTTACTCAATTTTTTAAAATGCATCATCGTGTATATTATCTTATCATAAAATTCTTTAAAAATTTGTCTATACAACGATACCAATAGTTAGCCAATAACGCATATTTGATAGATAGCTGTTTTATTATTAGAAATACGACGAAATTTTTAATATAAAAGTTGTATGATTATATTTAACAATTATTCCTAAATATACAGGGTGGTCCATAAACGAGGTGCGAACCAAATCTATACTTTTTAAAAGCAAAACACCCTGCAGGTTGTTATACTAATTTTTTTTTCTCATCGTCAATCAATTTTAATAAAATTAATTTCATTAATTTGCTATGTTGTATAGGGTGTGTCAAAACGTGAGGTTACGATTTTCTCAATTTTGTAAATGGACCCTGTATTAATCAATTGGTGGTATAACATATAGCGTATTCCATTTAAAAAAATTGAGAAAATTGAAAATTTTAACACACCCTATATTCAACATAGCAAATAAATGAAGTCTATTAAAATTGATTGACGATGTGAAAACAAGCAGATATGGGTCAGCCCCTCGTTTATGTAACACCCCGTATATTTAAGAATTTTTATTAAACACGGTCAAACAACTTTATTATTTTTGTGTTTCGTATTTCCAATATTAAAACAGCTATTGATCAATTACGCACTAATGGGACACCCTGTATTTGTGTTATTGGCTAACATGTTAGTATCGTTGGATAGGTAAATTTAAAGAAATTTTATGCTAAAATTCTGCATTTGAAAAAATTGACGAAATTCAACTTAAAATTGGTTATATTTAAGACATAAAATAAACCAATTTTATCACCACTACTCGTTAGCTTAGTATCTTATATTTATGTATTTAAAACAATTTTAAATCATTGTAAACCTACCTAAATTATGATAATTTAATTTGGGATCTGCATCATTCTCTAATTTCGTAAAAAAAATAATGGCTTGACAAACCTGTTATATTTTTAAACAAAATTCTAGGGCTACATACAGTTTCTAGGGCTACATACAGTTTCTAGGGCTACATACAGTACTATTAAACCATTCTAAAACTAAAATAAAATTCAGAATGTTCTATTTATTTGCCAGACAAAAACGCAACACCAAGTGTACTCAAAAATATTTTTAAAATACGTATTTTTTTAAATCTATATAATTTTTATTTAAAACTTATTGGCGTGTCAATAACACAAATTGAAATATTAAACAATTACGCACTAATAGAGCACTTTATAGAGCTTGTCAGCATTGGGGTGATCAACTCAATTGTTCGCATTCTGCTTTTATAACCGTGTTGTTATAAATAAAGGCATAGGTACCTATAGAAAATAAATTGAAGCCCACTAAAGAACTTCTTTGTTCATACTTTACAGAACCTATCTACCTAGTTGATGCCCTTACGTAGAGTGTATGTATTAAAATATTCGCGCTAGAACACGATTTACCTCCCACTCTTTTGCCACAAGCTAAATTTTTCAGAGATAAAAAGTCATGATAAGGTAACCCTTATTCCAGAGGTAATACAAAATAAGACTGTGCAGAAGGGCACTATCGCCAAAAAAACAGATATTGATACCGCCGAATAGAGAAAAAATTACTCATTTTTTGTTCCAATGCACAATAAAATCTTTGAAGGGAGTAACTGTTTATACTTAAAAATCATTTGCATTAGTACTTACGACAGAAAAAAAATTAAACGTAAATATCTCAGTTTCAGCTCTTCAAAAATTTGGTTAAAAAGTCGTCTTTTTTAAATATACCACTCATTTAACAAAAAAAGAAAAAAGAAATCATAAAAATTTTGTTTATGTGTTGACAAGGTAACCGAGTAAACACCATATTTCTGCTTTTGAATTAACAAAGATATAACAAGAAACGATGAGAGATGTCATAGGTTTACGCTGTAATTAATTCCCACCGCCATTTCATCGACTTTCAGTGCATGTCTCTCTTCGCCTTCAGCTAAGAAAGCAAAATTTGCAAATGCAGGAAAAAAATATTGGCTGTATCGGTTCCTGCACCTACCTGTATGGCACAGAAAAACTGCAGAAAAAGTTTGACCACAGTCGCTAATGTTTTGGAAAATGTTGATTCGTGTGGTGAATCTTATTCTGATTAGTTTAAAAGTCTTGTACTATAAATTTTAATATTGTTAATTTATGCTTTATATACTTTTAATTATTCTTATTATAATGTTTTTTACATTGGGAATTTATTGTATTTTGCAGAGCAATAGCCTTACTGTTTTTAATCGATACTTATATATACTGTGTTTATACCTTCAATAAATAGTTCATATTTTCTTATTTTTTATTTTCCTCAAAAAATAAAAAAATAAATCATAGCGTATAAATCAATAATCCGTGTATAAAATAATATGAGAGATTCAAACTGATTGCATACATTTTAGCACTGAGAGAGAAGAATAGAGAGTGAGAGACTTTACCTTCAATGTTTGCTTTCTAGTTAAACCATGACATAACTAATTGTTTATTGCTATATTTTTGTTATTATAAAAGCAAAAAATATGGGGAAAGCACTGTTACCTTGTTAATACATTGGCGAAACTTTTATGAAGAATAGTTTTTTCTCATTTAGACCTTCGTTTTTCGTCAAATGAGAGGTATATTTCTAAAAAATTTTTTATACAAATTTGTGGACGGTTGAAACCGAGATATTGACGTTTAAATTTTTTTTCGACCATAAGGGCTAATGCAAATGATTTTTTTTAAATAATTATAAAAAAATACTTCCTACAAAGACCTTATTGTGCATTACAACAAAAAAATAAGCAATTTTTTTTCTATATGGTGGTATCAATAACTCGATTTTTTATGATAGTGCCCTTTTGCACTGTCTAATTTTGTATTACCTCCGGAATAAGGGTAAGCTTATCATGTACTTTCATTCCTGAAAAATTCAGCTTGTGACACCGAAGTGGGAGGCAAAGTCAAAAAAAATTCAATCTATACCATACAAAAGCCCGTACCTGCGAGTTTAAAAGAATACATTTTTATTCGCAAATGCGAAAATGCAGAACGTATATTTGTTACTTAGTTGCTAACTAGAGGCAGCACCTCTCGGATAACTTTATTTTGTCTCTCTCTGGGAGGACTTGTTCAGACTTCTCTGTTCCAATGCACGCCCTTAATGCAATTCAAATTGTTTACACGAAGTATCTATTCCATAGAATACTTAATTGTCATTATTAAATTCTAGGATATCTACTTTTTTATGCTTAATAGCTGCATTCTTATTTTATACATACATTCATTTTATAATAATTCAAAAATGGACCAACATATCTTTATAACGAATCTGTTAATATTATTTAACAGGTATTTTAAAGTTTATATTTAATAGCCCTCTAAAAGAATATATAAATTTTTCTATAAAATAAACATATTGTTACTTCAACACAAAATTCATATTAAAATTTACACCTAAAATATAAAGAAGATAGATATCACTTTCCTTAAATAATATTATATATTCAACGTTAAAATATTAGAGAAACTTAAAATAGTATACGAATAATCACCGAACAATAAATAATAATAACCATAAATAAATATTATTTGTAAATTTTTTTAGATGAATAATATGCTCCATTTCCGACACTTAAGCCTTTTGTTATATAGTCTTAGAATCACTTTTACTAAACATATGTCAAACGCTTGTGTGAGAAAATAGTGGCAATTTGCATAAATTTTTCCAGCAACTTTCCTATGTTCTAAAAATTTGAAGACCACTCGCGCCAATATGTTTTTCGGGCTAGTGACGATATACGTATTCATACTGTCGATTGGCTTGTGTGGAAAAATCAGTTAAAATCTCAATTTTTCCTTACAAAATAACGACCTTATTTTAACTCTTTGGCCACTTGCAACACTAAAGCCTTTGGTTTTCCGAAGCCAAGTTTTATTAATTAATCATTCAGTGAACATGGCTTGCATGGAAATATAAGCAAAAAACACCTTTTGTTTCTGTTAAGAAAAATCGAATTTTCCATATGTTATCCCTAGGGGCCATTTGTAAATTTCCTTTCATTCTACTGAACATATCGATATACTTTTTAACCTTCTTCGAGGCAATTCGGAATTATATGTTCTTCTTATACCTACTTACATCACATAAATAAAAAATAAAAGATATCTTAATTTGTTAGAATATTGGGCCAATATAGGTAGGTAGGATTAGTGAAAATAATCCTTATCTTATGTTCACCCATACTATATCCAATATTTCATTCTATTTCATTTTAAATTTTATTGGTTTCTTGTCCCTCTTTTTCTTTTACCACGATAAGTCGTACATAATTTTTTAATTTTTCTTTACTAAATTTATTATAGGATAAAACTTACTAATTAATATACACATTTCTAGGTAATTTTGTTATTAATAGGTATTTATTTTTTACGAGTTAAATTTAGAAGGGTTTCATATAATAGAAATGAGAAATACACTTTTATTATTTTGTAGCACTTAAAAGAAAAGGATATGTAGCATTTCTTATTTGACTTTTAATACCTAGTATTAATAAAATTTTATTTTAAACATGTCGTGATAAATTTTACCCTCTCCCTCCCATGAAAAAACTTAAATCTGCCCTTGTTCTTTTTGTCTGCTTCTGTTAAATGGATGAATTCAAAATCTCTCACGCTTTTTTCTTTGCAGCTTTTCTTCTTCTTGAAATAGAAGATCCAACAAAAAGACTTTTTCCATGGAACTGATTTTCTGAATTAAGTAACAACTTAATAGTGTACATTAAGAGTGGATATGATGACCATAGAACAAATCATTAAAGTTGTGCATTATATTTTTTCCAACTAAATAAAATTTACAAAATTTTTAAAAATTATTTTGAGGTTAATAAGATAAAATAACTATTTTTAACATAATTAACACAACTATTAGAATTTATGACGTTCCTAGATATAGAATGCAGACAATTATATTGTGGACTGCCATTATTTATCGATTATCCACTAAAATCACTCAATTTTAATTGAATCGGTCATTTTGAAAAGGGGTCACATCCACTATTTAAAATTTTACAGGAGAGATAAAAAACCTTTAATCTTTAATACTATTTGAAAATAAATTTTTATAAGGTATTGTTTGCTTTAAACATGGACTTTTATGACCATGAATTATTAAAAAATATGATTTGTATTTTAAAAGAGGCTAAAAATTGACATTTTTTGAAAAAGAGATGGCCTGTTTTCAAAATGAACAAGTATTTAAAATCAAAATAGAATAGAAATATTGTTTATTTTAAACAACAAAGTGGTATAAAATACATTTTAATACAAAAAATAAGATCTTCTTTCATTTTCCTCCGTTTCTTTAGCGGAGGTAGTAGGCCATTCGCAGATAGTGGTGTAAAATTCCTTGTATTTATCTGGAATATATTGCTGAAGCTTCTTTATATCCTCAATTTTCTTATTTAAAAGAAGGAAACGTTCCTCAACAAAGCTGCCAATGTATGGTTTCGCAAAGATGACACCCAAATTTTCTGAGTTGAAGCTGAACTCGTAGAAGGAGTTGATAGTAAAATTTTTGAAACTTGTTTGCCAAGACTTCGTGTAGACAACACTTTCTTCTTAAAGAAATCCGGCCATCATTGTTTGAAACTAGCTACATCTACGTGAGTAACATGTTTAACGTCGAATTTATTGCTTATAGATGAAGAAACTCTTACGTCTTCATATTCTCCTACATAGTTTGTTCACATGATTAAAGTGTTCTTTTCCAGTAACTTTTACGTTTTTTAATCGAAATTTGCTTATAAATGTTTGAATTTTTAACACCTTTCTTCCGTTTGGGAGGCGGAGAGAGTGCCTCACTACTTTTACTACTAGATGGCATTTTGTCACGCGACACGTAAACAGTCTCTAAACACGTCTAAAATATCCATAATACCCAATAAAACGTTGGTGGTGGGGGACAAAGCACGGTTCATTTTGAGAAGGGGTTATCTCCTGGAGAGATAACCCGTTTTCAAAATGAACTGATTTTTGTGTGTTGTGAATAGGCGGTAAGAATTTTGAAAGTTGACCCGTTTTCATCTTGAATTGATGCCTTTAGGCATGCTGAATATAAAATCGCCAAAAAGTGAAAATGTTAAAAAAGTGGATGTGACCCCTTTTTAAATTGATCTATTCAATTAAAAGTAACCCCAATAGTGAAGAATATGACAACTAGTTTGACAGACTGGTCGGGTCACTAAAGGGGCGTTTGATTTGAACTCGATCGAGCGAGCGTTGAGGAGACCGAGAAGTGATGACGTCACAATAGAGTATTGAAACAAATCAAATAAAACAGAGTAAAAAAACATAACCTCGCTTTTTTGTGATTCTTGTTTCTGGTTTGTGTGTCAAAATAGTAAGCAAAAAGTAAAGAAAATTGTAATTAGGCTCTGAAATGCAGCATATACCACAAATGCCCACTTCGCTCTCATACTCCATGACTGTGATTACTGGTGATTATATCTGGATAGAGAAACACACATTTTGTGTTTTTTATGATGAATAATTTTAGTTATAAGACAAAAGCGGCTACGTAATTTGTTGACTTTATGTCTGGTCATTAATTTTGAGATTCAAATTTGTATGTAAGTTAATTAAAAAGAAATAGGTAGAGACAAAGACAAATTTCTCCCTCTTCTCGATCCTTCTGCTCTGAGAACATCGAGCTCGCTCTATGTTCTCGCTCCAAAGCAAAACAAACACTTTAGGGATCTTTCGGAGTGTCAATTCAAACACATTTGCAGCGCTCGGAGATCTCCGATGATCAAATCAAACGCACCATAAGAGATACCTACGTATAGGTACGTTTCCGACACCAAATTGACTTTGTATACAAGCAAGATTAATTATTGTGGTCAATGGAACAAGTGGTAAGATTTTGTACACATATTTTAAAATCATTCTGAATACTTAAATAAGTACAGCTTAGAATAGATATTTGAATGTTATAACATAAAAATTCATTTAACAATCAATATTGTTTTTTTATTAGGTATTTCATTTTATCTCAAGCATTTAAAGTAGTTAATAAAATCTAAATATTTAATGGGGATTCTTGCAATTTACCGTTATTGTAGAACTACTATTTCATTTTTTTTTTTAATTAGATTTTAAATATCCAGTTTTGTTAATTGTTTTTATGGTAATTTCTTAATTATATAGCCTTATTTATTTTTATTTGGTTATATCCATTCTAAAATTGGAATTAGTGTAATATATCAGGTATACAGTTAGATTTTTAAATTTGGGTTTTTTTAAAGATTCACTGTCAGAAATTAAACTTTGCATAATTTTTTAATCAAGGTACCCAAAAACAGTTATTTTTTCTTATTTCAGAACGTTCAAATTTAATAATATTGGCATTCCATGTATATCAAATTACTACTAGTCACCTAATTGTAAAAAGTGACAGGTCGTATTTTTTGCTTACTATTTATAATTGGTTATACATGTACTGGCCTTCAAACATACTGCGACGGATGTATACTGCAATAGCGAGACCAATCATCACTTACGGGGCTATAGCCTGGAGTAACAGAACTAGTTTAGCTACTACGAGAGCTAATATCTCAAAAGTACAAAGACTAGCCTGTTTGCATTACTGGTGCAATGAGAACCTGTCCTACGGCCGCAATGGAGGTGATCTTTAACCTCACCACTCACCACATTTGATGATAGAGAATGTGGCAAAAAGGACACGATATAGAATGATCAAGAACGGAGTAATCAGATGAAAGTCTACTTGATTCAGGACTAAAGATACCTGGGACATGCCTCAGGATAAAATGCTAAAGAAGTACAGTTTTCTAAAAAACTTCAAAACCACAGAGCTGGGCTGCAAGAGAGAATGGAGCCAAGAATCTATCGCACTTACAACCGAAAGACTTGCTATTCAGTGGTATACGGACGGTTCCAAAACCATAGAAGGAACTGGAATAGGAGTATATGGGCCGAGAACCAAGCACTCCGGAAGCTTGTGAAAATACCCAAGCATCTTCCAGGCGGAAATTCACGCCATCGATAAGTGTATCCAGTTTAACATCGAGGAAAACTATCATAGACAAGAGATTATCATCATGTCCAATAGTCAAGCAGCCATCAAAGCGCTGAGCTCTTACGTAATCAGCTCAAAAATGGTCTGGAGATGCCTAGAACAATTGAATGAGCTAGGCGAGAAAAATAGAGTTACTCTCACTTGGGTCCCGGGATATAACGGGGTACAGGGTAACGAGATTGCAGATAGTCTTGCAAGGAAAGGTGCTCAAACACCCTTTGTAGGACCTAAGCGGTATCAGCAGTAACGTAATATTAGGAGAGATTAAAAAAGAATTGGGCAGTAGAAGAACCGATAATTGGAACAATCTCTTGGGCTGAGACAGGCCAAGATACTTCTGGGTTAATATAACCAGAAAAGATCGGAAGCCTGCATCTACCTGAGCAAGAACAGGCTACGTATTGTAAAAGGGATCATCACCGGGCATTGTTGACTAAAAGGACACCTAAGTAAACTGAGAGTAGTAGAGGATAGTGAGTGCAGATTCTGTGAGGAGGAGGACGAAACCTCCATTCACATCCTAACTGAATGTTTTGGAGTGAGGGTAGCCATATGTGAGTAGTAGGGATTAAGTGTAAAGGTTAAAGAAAAGGTCCTTTATTTCTCACAAGTCAATTTATTGGCGACCGGTTTCGAAGTTGTCACTTCATCATCAGGCACACCTAAATGGAATGTCAAGGAGTCAGTTGTAATAAAAACAATTATAAAAGCATGAACGGACTTTAACATATACAAAATAACAGAAAAAACACAAAAGAAAGTTAAACAATAACCTTGACTCACCTTGACTAATTCCATAAAGGAAGCGCTACAAAAAGTTTAACAGAACGAGTTAAAAAAGTCATGTGTAATAAGTATTTTTTAAAGAAATTTTAATGTAGGTTAGGTTAAACCACCAGATGTCTTTTTGAATAAAATAATTAATTAAAACACATTTAAGACAATTATTAACTAAACAACACAAAATAGTTTTACAAGCACAAACAGTTTAAAAATTTTTAAGGAAATAATGTTAATTACTCAAAGTAAAAAGTAAAAAAGTAAAAGTTATCAGACTGTCAAGACATCTATCTAGATTTTTTAACGAATCAATGCAGTAAACTGTAAATTTTAAATTAGCGGATAAATAGTGTACTAACGGAGGTGTTATTTACTGAAAGTGAGTATAGGTGGCGATGACAAAATTTATTGAAAGTAAAATATATTAAACTGAGAATGAGAAAGCAAAAAAATTTTATACTAACAAGAAAATTAGAACACTAAACAAGAAAATATGAAAATTCATATGTAAAAAGGGGAAATTTGAAGCAGATAATCAAAAAGAAAATTACTGTTACAGGAAACGGAAAATAGGTTGACAGTACGAATGTCAAAAAAGAAAAGTCAAATTTTGGCGTATGACAACCACGTGGGAGAATTTGAATGAGCTAAAAAACGTCCAACTCGATCAGTAGCCTGTTTGTTAGGAATAAGGATAAGATTGATCCTATGGATCAGTCTGGTGTTTACAAACTAACTCTGCGCTTATTTAAATTATTTTCAGACTTTTACCCCCACTCATTTGATCTTCAGTCAGTTACTTACCACAATTAACTCTCCCAATTTAGATTTTCTTTCCATTAATTTTTGCCCATTCGCATCTTATTAAAAATTTTTTAGCTCATTCAAATTCTCCCACGTGGTTGTCATACGCCAAAATTTGACTTTTCTTTTTTGACATTCGTACTGTCAACCTATTTTCCGTTTCCTGTAACAGTAATTTTCTTTTTGATTATCTGCTTCAAATTTCCCCTTTTTACATATGAATTTTCATATTTTCTTGTTTAGTGTTCTAATTTTCTTGTTAGTATAAAATTTTTTTGCTTTCTCATTCTCAGTTTAATATATTTTACTTTCAATAAATTTTGTCATCGCCACCTATACTCACTTTCAGTAAATAACACCTCCGTTAGTACACTATTTATCCGCTAATTTAAAATTTACAGTTTACTGCATTGATTCGTTAAAAAAATCTAGATAGATGTCTTGACAGTCTGATAACTTTTACTTTTTTACTTTTTACTTTGAGTAATTAACATTATTTCCTTAAAAATTTTTAAACTGTTTGTGCTTGTAAAACTATTTTGTGTTGTTTAGTTATTAATTGTCTTAAATGTGTTTTAATTAATTATTTTATTCAAAAAGACATCTGGTGGTTTAACCTAACCTACATTAAAATTTCTTTAAAAAATACTTATTACACATGACTTTTTTCACTCGTTCTGTTAAACTTTTTGTAGCGCTTCCTTTATGGAATTAGTCAAGGTGAGTCAAGGTTATTGTTTAACTTTCTTTTGTGTTTTTTCTGTTATTTTGTATATGTTAAAGTCCGTTCATGCTTTTATAATTGTTTTTATTACAACTGACTCCTTGACATTCCATTTAGGTGTGCCTGATGATGAAGTGACAACTTCGAAACCGGTCGCCAATAAATTGACTTGTGAGAAATAAAGGACCTTTTATTAACCTTTACACTTAACTAACTGAATGTGTAGCACTCCAGAATCCAATATCTGGGAGGATATCAAATAGAAGATGGAGATTTACCTAACTTGAAGCCACTTCAAATCCTACACTTCCTTGAGAAAATAGGATTGGAAGGGTCGTTATAGGCATTGAGACATTTCTTTGGTGTATTGGCAACAGAAGGGGGGCACAATAGATCTTTTAGGTCGCAGTATATTTACACCCCATTCTCAACATAACATACATGTACAAGCACACCGGCGGTTAAATTACAATTATTTAAGTTTAAAATAGTAACAAAAAAAATATTAATACAAACAAATAACTCCTAATTTACCCAACCGTGCGCTCATCAAAGTCTTAAAAGGGATTAAAATAAGGGTAGCCTATTGTTATGTTCCACAAAACTGGGCGGCATAGGTAAAATTTCCTAAAATCACCACACCTTATAACTGCCGGCTGTTTAAAATAACAATTTTGTTTGAGCCGCCTGTGCTGTAAAACTCCTATAAAATTTTGATTTATTACTCTGTGTCGATTGCGATTCTACTATAAAATAATGTGACCGTAGAAAAAATCTTGTGTATATTTTGAGGAAAAAGTTCGTTGCCACTTTCGACAGACTGCCGAACAAATTACCACTTTTCGCTCTTAATACACAAATAGCTATTTCCTACGACCACATAGGAAAGTGACACATATCACACTATATAGCCCTATGGAAAGTGCCTTATTTCACACGCGTATGAATAAGAATTTACTTTCCACCAGTGTATGAATATGCTACTTCCCGCATCAGCTGTCACAAAATGTCAAACGCGTCATTTCTATTTTGATCTATGTAATGTCCATATTAATATTAAAATCGATATGATTGTTAACTTATTGAAATTGTTGTAAATTAAATCCTAGATATTTATCTTTAACAATTATTATTAAAATAATTTTAAAATAACTAAGTTATGTTTGCTTTTTGTTCTGGTTAAACACATAACCGATTAGATCCTTCATTTGACACAAGGCCTATTAGCTCAGATGGTTAGAGTAACAAACTTTATTTACTTTGCTCAGTGCCGGTTTAAGGTGCTTTTACGCCCGGTGCTACTTGTAATCGCCGCCCTACCTATTAATAGTATATACATCTTAGATTACTGAATTTATTAATTATTTAAAAAAAAAAAATTACGAAATTCAAAAGTATTATATTTATAACGTCACAACATCATTAAACCATAATTATTATAATGGTCAGAGACAGCTATAAAACTAGTACGCAAACACAAATAATAAAATAAAACAAACAAAAATGACAAAAATAAGATCAAAGAAAAATGGAATGAAAACAAAATACCAGTCTAAAACATAAGTTGTTTTCTACAATATTATCTTAATAAGTACTATCACTAATAGGAACTGTTGAAACTAAGTAAAAATAAACTATAAAAATAATAAACAAATAACGAAAAATAATATTGCTAATGCCCATATTCTAAAATATTGACATGTTATGTTTTATACAAAATTTTGACAATCATTCAATTGACACGTTTCACGCTGCGCACTTTATTAGCTAGAATACCACGCAGATAGAAAAGTTGGGCGTCTCGTCGAAATGAACCTACTCACGAAGATTCATAAAAATTGGTGATATACTGTGGATTAACATGTTAGAATGTAAGTATAAAAATACAACAGGGGAGTTTTATTTACTTTTACTAAAGTCGCTTCCTCGCTTTTAAATTTGAGAAAGTTTGAATTATTTCGTTAGTGTCTAATGTTTTTAAAACATCTGAATTTATTGATAATACTGCTAAATAATTCAACTTTTCTTGTTCAATTAAATTGCGAAGATACGTTTTCACCCGTTTTAGAGTAGAAAATGTACGCTCCCCACTGCCATTCGTTACCATTCTGAAAAAAAAATTCAGAGGCATACATTTAAATTTGAAAACAATTTTAGTAAATCTTGGGGAGATTCAACTTTAATTTCATCGTTTAGTTCATTTAAGAATTTTTTGAAATGAATGCATTCTTGAGGAAAATGCTCGTCTAGGTCTTCCATATACCTCTTTTAATTTTTGTGCATTTAATACTATAGCTTTGTCACTTAATTTTTTTAAATTATACAAAAATTCGAAAAGAGCTGAACATGTACACTTCGGATTTATGAATAATTTCTGTTTGAAGATTGTCAAGGATTGGAAGGTAAATCTGCGATCTTATTTTCTCTCTAGGATCCAAAATAACTTCTGTATTTGGTTCCCCAAAAAGCATCTTTTTTTTAGTGCTTCGCCGTTCCATTTATTTTTCGTTGCCAGTTAAAACTATTCCTTTGGCTTAATATTGATCAAACTCGTTTCTTAAATATTGAAAGTATTGGGCCAATGAAGATAAAAGGTTAAATGTGGTACTTATATCCATATTCTCTTGTTGTAAAGCCTTATTTACAACATTAGTTCAGTGTAAAATATCCGACCAAAATGTTAAAAGAATGCCATTTTCAAGAAGATCTAATTTCTCGGCAAAAGAAGCCGCTTCAACTCTCACAACACTTTTTTCTTCTCTATTTTGAGATATTTGCTCTAAACATCTTTTTATTGATGCGTATTTGTGTCCTAGGGCTTTAATGGCATCAAATCGTGATGACCATCGCGTAGTGTTAACTCTCCAAGGTAAAAGTTTTTCGTTTTCTGAAACTTTTATAAACTGAGATAACAAGTTCCATTTGTATGAAGATGCCGTAAAAAAAGGTGAAAATTTCTTGTACCATCATAAAGAACGCCGTAGATTCCAAACAGCAGTCTGCTGCATTTTGCACAACTAAATTTAGCGAACGTGCTAAATTGTTTCGTGCCTTAATACGAGCCTGTAGCTCATGTTTCTCGCATTATCGTATGACTGGCCCCTACAGTCTTTTAAAGGTATTTCCATTGATTTCAAAATATTCAGGACGGTATCTTCGAGTTCTTTCGCACCATGTCTAACGTTTTCTTGAAACCCCACAAACCGCTCAACTAGTTATCCATTACTATCATAAACTCGCAATATACCTAATTGTAAGCTGGTCATGGTGGGTTATATCTGGCGTAGAATCCACGCTTACTGAATAATACTTATTAGGTAACTTTAATTTGTTTCACTATTTCCTTTAAAACTTCATTTGACAAAATCCCTATAAACTCATCGCAAATATCTTTTGATAAATAAGAAACAGTGCACTTTCCACGATTTGCAAGTTTTCTTATATGATCTTTTAAAAAAGGATCATATTCAGACAAAAGTTCAGTCGCACCCAAATAATTGCCGTTATGATCTTCGCCTAATTCATTCAGTAGTAAAAGAGCGGGCAATATATATCCTTAGATTGTTTACATTCTCGGATGATCGTTCATGTTCATCAAACCTTTCTTTATGCCTATTTCAGGATGAAAAACCTCTTTTAAACTGGTTGACTGACCCACCAAATAACATACAATAAAGGCAGTACACATGACCTGTGCTTTCAGAATGTATTGTCCAATCTCGACGTAAAATTTCTCCATTCTCTAACTTTCTGTAGAACACTTGTTTATTTACCCACTTGTTTTGTCCTTTAAATGGCCTCTTAGATTTGGAAAAATTACTTTGTTCCAAATTCTGACCTTTCCAAGACTCTAGAATTATTTCAATATCTTGACCAGTGTTCCATAGGGCTGGATCTTTAAAATCTGGTAAAATTATTTCTTACTAGTGCTCTGCCTGCGCACCGCCCTATTACGATTTGCCGCCCGGTACTAAAGTCCCAAATAGCACCCATGTAAAACCGGCACTGACTTTGCTATTTGAGACCTGGCGAGCGACCGCATTCAAATCTTTGCGGGGGCAGATTTTTTTTTAATTTTTTTTTATTTTTGTTTTAGTTTTTTTTTGTTTAGAAAATATGAAAATTGAATAAATACGATTATTGTTGATTATTTTTTTAAATACATTTTAATTATTATAATAATCTGGTTTTACATTTTTTGATGAAATTATTTTGTGGTCGTAGGAAAAATATTGTACATCACTTGTATGAAAAGTGATTTTCCACACTCGTGTGAATAATGTCACGTTTCACACTCGTAATGTAATATACTATTTCCTACGCCAACTTAGGAAAGTGACACATATCGCAATAGGTATTTTATCTCATGGGAAGTGCCATATTACACGCATGTGGATAAGAATTTATTTTCCACCCATGTATGAATATGAATCTACTTTCTGCATCAACTGTCAAATATGTTAGAGACGCATCATTTCTATTTTGCTTTAAGTTATGTGTATATTACATATTGTAAAACGATTTAATGATTAAATTTTTAACATTGATTTTTGTATCTAGATTCAAGATAGTTATTTTAAACAATTATTAAAATAATGTTAAAGTAACTAAATTATTTTCATATATTTTTGTTAATACACATATTTGAATAAATAATTTACTTGACATAAGCCTTCATGGCTTAGATGGTTAAGTGTTCAACTTTATCTGCTTTGGATTTCGCAACGCGTATTTAATTTTCTGTTTAAAAAAAATTGCGAGTAGGTAAGTAAATAATAAAAAAAGTTCTTCGCATCTTATTATTTGTTGAATTAAAAAAAAATCTAATGAAAAAAATTATATTGTAATATATTTTTGTATCCAATATTATTTTACCTTTATTATCCAAAGAAAGTATTTGTATAATTATGGAATCACAATGTTTTTAATTTCGAGGAAACGCCATCCATAAAACAGTATAAAAATTATTCAAAAACGCATATAAAAACCACATATAGCCAGATTTCCTGGTTTTGCTTTTTTTAATGAAATTATTTTGTGGTCGTAAGAAAAATATTGTCTAAAAGTGAATTTTCACAGCAGTAATATACACTATATTTGTTCAATTTAGGTCACCGAAGAAAAAAATAATATTTTGCTAATTTTCCTATCATAAGCAATAAATAGGTGAGGTGTTTGAACTGCTTCTATAGAATCTAATGTGGTTTAGTTGTTAATGTATATTTAATAAGGTTCTAAATTTAGATAATTCAGTTTAAATAACGTCGCTGTACTTCCAGCACCTGTTAACTGCATTCAACATGATATTGAAAAATTATTTCAAAACTCTATGCCTATTAATTTCTATTAATAATTGGAAACATTTCTTCAGGCAAAATCGCCCAAATCCAGAAGATTTTTAATTATTTTGTCCTCATGAATATTGAATTATTATTTTTATTTTTATCATTTCTTAAATACGTGTTCAAAATAAAACATCGATATCTCAAAAGATGACAATAAAGTTGATTAAGTGAACAATTAGAAAACTATATCGGAATTCCCCAAAGAGCAATACTGGGACCGTCCTACTTCAGAATTAATTTGGAAACGCTGGCCACGCTTAAATTTTATAGCTACGTAAATTTCGACATCACCAAACAAAATCGATTGCAGTAAACTCTGGAGAACTTGCAGGCCACTCAAATGATGACTAAGAAAAACATATATTTCTAAACTTTTATAACGAATCTACACATACCCACATTATATATTGCAAATTGTATTCTAGTTTATTTACACACTGTATAAAAATAGAAAACAATTTAAACTTCGCTTCGACGATTACAATACGTGTATAAACAGTAATTTTAATACGCCGTCAACATATTTATTTCCTTTTGATTTAAGTCGTTTTGTTTTCTTGTACTTAATGTCCTCCATGAAAATATTAAACGCTTCATGATTAAGTTTTAGGGCACTTGAATCGATAAAGGTTGGGATAGGGAGTTACAGCTCAGTGGTTAGAGTCTGGATTTACGAATCTAAGAGTACGCGGTTCAAAACCTACCGTGGTTAGTCGGGATTTTTTTTATGTAATTTAATTATTCAAAAATAATTGTGATGCCTAAGTGGGATTCCTACTCCGACCATTCACTGCTGGGTTCTAATTAACAGTGCTGTTACTAAAGTGGCACTAGGAAACCGTAACAACGCCTATACAGAACACAAACTAAGACTGGCATATTAGGTTTATACACCTAGGCAATAATACGAAAAAAAAAACGATACAGGCAACTTTTCTACAGGTACCTGGTGACATAACTATCAAAGATAACGACACTTTAACCGTTAGTTCATCATGTGGCGAGTGGTATCTGGTTTGAACGGTATTTTAAAAACTTGTTCAGATGTATTAAATTTGTTCCTATTTTAAGAAGTTTGGAATATACAGCAAAATCTTTTGACAAATTTTGTAACCGTAAAATTTATAAAGAATAACTTTTTTTCGTCAACTTATATAGACATACTGTGTGTATGCAACTTATGACATATTACTGATAAATATTTCAGTTAATATGTTTTTGTAAGAAAAAATCTGATGTGTCCAACACATGACTTTCCTATCTAGTTATTACAGGCTTTTTCCGGTTATTTTGTAAAACCTATTACAGCACCTCTATAAATGTTTAGAGGAGGATAAACTAAATATGTACATTTTCCACATACATCTACCTCGAGACATTTTTTTATAGATATTCATTGAAAACGAAAATACAGAAAAATTTTGATTTAGCACTTTTCCTACAATTTTTCCATTACGGTCGATTTTAGAAAAATCATGTATAAACAAAAATTATAGAGATCGATATCGCAAACAACTTTTATTTCAACAATTTTCATAAAAATTTGAATTTTGAACATTTTGTCAAATTTCTCGAATACGGACCATTTCAGGAAATTTTTACAAAAAACAAAAATTATAGATAATATTATTAGAAGTAACTTTTATTTGAACAATTATTTGCTCCAAACATAAATAACAGATATATTCCATAAAATATAAAAACGGCCTACCATAAAGTACCCCCCAGATGTTCCGACTTTGTCCAAAATCTAATCATTTCACGTCAGGCCGAAATAAAACTTAAATTTAAAATTCATTGTTTTTTTCTTTATCAGTTTTTGAGTTTTCTTCAAATTTCGAAATTTACACATTTTCTTAAATATCTCGCGGTCCATTTTAGAGAAATTATGTATAGCATAAAAATTATAGAGAATTATATAACAAACAACTTTTGTTTAAACAATTTTTATAAAAAAATATTTTTTTACCATTTTAGGAAAATTTTTATTTGAAGAATTTTCTTCCCCAAACTTATATAACAGATATATTCCATAAAATATAAAAATGACCACCTATAAAGTACCCGTGCGTGCGTTCGTGTGTGTGTGTGTGTGTGTGTGTGTGTGTGTGTGTGTGTGTGTGTGTGTGTGTGTGTGTGTGTGTGTGTGTGTGTGTGTGTGTGTGTGTGTGTGTGTGTGTGTGTGTGTGTGTGTGTGTGTGTGTGTGTGTGTGTGTGTGTGTGTGTGTGTGTGTGTGTGTGTGTGTGTGTGTGTGTGTGTGTGTGTGTGTGTGTGTGTGTGTGTGTGTGTGTGTGTGTGTGTGTGTGTGGTGTGTGTGTGTGTGTGTGTGTGTGTGTGTGTGTGTGTGTGTGTGTGTGTGTGTGTGTGTGTGTGTGTGTGTGTGTGTGTGTGTGTGTGTGTGTGTGTGTGTGTGTGTGTGTGTGTGTGTGTGTGTGTGTGTGTGTGTGTGTGTGTGTGTGTGTGTGTGTGTGTGTGTGTGTGTGTGTGTGTGTGTGTGTGTGTGTGTGTGTGTGTGTGTGTGTGTGTGTGTGTGTGTGTGTGTGTGTGTGTGTGTGTGTGTGTGTGTGTGTGTGTGTGTGTGTGTGTGTGTGTGTGTGTGTGTGTGTGTGTGTGTGTGTGTGTGTGTGTGTGTGTGTGTGTGTGTGTGTGTGTGTGTGTGTGTGTGTGTGTGTGTGTGTGTGTGTGTGTGTGTGTGTGTGTGTGTGTGTGTGTGTGTGTGTGTGTGTGTGTGTGTGTGTGTGTGTGTGTGTGTGTGTGTGTGTGTGTGTGTGTGTGTGTGTGTGTGTGTGTGTGTGTGTGTGTGTGTGTGTGTGTGTGTGTGTGTGTGTGTGTGTGTGTGTGTGTGTGTGTGTGTGTGTGTGTGTGTGTGTGTGTGTGTGTGTGTGTGTGTGTGTGTGTGTGTGTGTGTGTGTGTGTGTGTGTGTGTGTGTGTGTGTGTGTGTGTGTGTGTGTGTGTGTGTGTGTGTGTGTGTGTGTGTGTGTGTGTGTGTGTGTGTGTGTGTGTGTGTGTGTGTGTGTGTGTGTGTGTGTGTGTGTGTGTGTGTGTGTGTGTGTGTGTGTGTGTGTGTGTGTGTGTGTGTGTGTGTGTGTGTGTGTGTGTGTGTGTGTGTGTGTGTGTGTGTAAAAAACACCAAATTTTAAACTCAAGCTTTTGGGCAGAGTCGGAATATTTGGGGGGGGGTACTTTATTGTTATTCATTTTTATATTATATGAAATATATCCGTTATTTACGTTTGGAGAAAAAAACTCTTCAAATAAAAGTTACTTATAATATTATTATCTATAATTTTTGTACTTTACAAAATTTTCCTAAAATGGTCCGTATTCGAGAAATTTGACAAAATGTAAAAAATTATTTTTTTATAAAAATTGTTTAAATAAAAGTTGTTTGTAATATAATTCTCTATCATTTTTATTTTATACATAATTTTTCTAAAATAGACCGTATTCGAGATATTTGAGAAAATGTGTAAATTTCGAATTTTGAAATAAACTCAAAAACGGATAAAGGAAAAAACATTAAATTTTAAACTAAAGTTTTATTTCGGCCTGAGGTGAAATGATTAGATTTTGGACAAGGGCGGAACATTTGGGGGGTACTTTATGGGAGGCCGTTTTTATATTTCATGGAATATATCTGTTATTGATGTTTGGAGAACAAAATTGTTCAAATAAAAATTACTTACAATATTATTATCTATAATTTTAGTCTTATACAATTTTTTTTAAAATGGTCCGCATTCGAGAAATTTGACAAAATGTAATAACATTCAAATTTTTAGGAAAATTGTTTAAATAAAAGTTATTTGTGATATCGATCTCTATAATTTTTGTTTATACATGATTTTTCTAAAATGGACCGTAATGGAAAACTTGTAGGAAAAGTGCTAAATTGAAATTTTTTAGTATTTTCGTTTTCAATGAATATCTATAGAAAAATGTTTCGAGGTAGATGTATGTGGAAAATGTATATATTTAGTTTATCCTCTAAACATTTATAGAGGTGCTGCAATAGGTTGTACAAATAACCGGAAAAAGCATGTAATAACTAGATAGGAAAGTCATGTGTTGAACACATCAGATTTTTTATATTACATTGTATGTGGTCACGTGCATATGTACTTAAGATGAGGGTAAATCGTTGCAAGAAACGAAAGATGAGAAAGTGCACGATACGACAGTTATATGCCCGTTCCACACAGTTTATATCAGAGGCCCTAGATAGAAAGAGTCATATAGATGTAATATACACTGACTTTTCTAAAGCTTTCGACACAATTAACCATACCATCTTACTCAAAAAACTTTCCTCCATAAGTTTAAGCACGGAGCTACATCTACTGTTAACTTATTACTTACAAGACAGACATCAGTATGTCCAGTCCCGTGGTTATAAGTCAAAAAAATTCCAGCAGTTATCAGGAGTACCACAGGGATCAATTTTGGGGCCTCATTTATTCAATATATTTTTGAATGATATTGTTCTAAACATTAATGATAAAGGTCTTAATGTATGCAGATGATCTAAAATTATTGGTGGAAGTTCGTTCAACGAATGAGTTCAAACTTTTACAAAAATGTCTGGAATCCAGAAAAATGTTGGGTTATGTCCTTTACCAGGCGATTAACTGCTTTCACTTTTAATTATAGATTGCATGATATTATTCTCAATAGGCATGAGTTTGTAAGAGATCTGGGGGTATATTTTGATCCTGAACTTACCTTCACTAAACACATTGAATCAATGGTATCATTTGCCAATAAAACACTAGGGTTTGTCATAAGAAGTTGCAAAGAAGTTCTCAGATATATCCACATTAAAAATCTTATATAACAGCTTGGTTCGATCGAAACTTGAATATGTATCTGAGATATGGAGTCCCAGACAAAATGTATATATTGACCTAATCGAAAAAGTTCAAATAAAATTTATGAAATCGGCTTCTTTTATATAAGATGATATATATCCCCCAAGAGGCTTTCCTCATGATCTGCTATTAACACAATTTAAACTCTGAGATCTGGCAAAATGTCGAACTTTTCATCAAATAACACTACTTTGGAAAGTCAAATAGACAGCATTGATTTGGTAAATTATGTTCAGTTGAAAATTCCACGAGCAGGGATTAGGATGTATTTTAGCTTTTATTTGCCAGCAGCAAGAACCAACATTTCAAATTCATCCTCACTGTATCAAGCAATTAATGAGTATTGTTATGTGAGCCATTTCATTATTCAGTCATGCTCTAACCCTACAAGTCCCTCTCTATCTCATTTGGCCTTTGAGGCTCAACTTGTCCGATTATTATACATAATTAAACCCCTTAAGACCAAACCTATGGGACGACTATGGTGGAGACACTTTCACGAACATTCCAGGGTCAACGAAATACTATTTGTAGAACGTGATAACGTTTCTGGTTCATACTGGCAATTTTGGTGGGGGAGAATTCTAGACCACCAATTTGTATATAAATTGGTGGAGGAGAGCCATCAAAATCAGTTGATATATGGACAGTGAAGATAAATAGTAATTAGTAGATAGACAGTGGTGAATACAAATAGTGAGCGATTCAAAGACATTCGAAGTATATATAAATTAAAATAGTATTGTTTAAAATAAATAAGTGTTTAAATAAATTATTAATAAATAAACTGTTGTTTGAATATAAACAAACATCACATTGGTGTCGAGAAATGGAATAGTGTAAATAAATAGTGGACAATAATGGCTAAAAGACTGTGTGATTTAAAAGTGACCGTCGGGAGTTAGAAGATCGTGAGTTGGAGACGACAGGGAAGAAAGCAGAACTGGCAGAGAGGCTTAAAGAAGCACTAGAAAATGAAGGTTTTGATTCGGAAACGTATTTATTTTCTGAGGATTCATCTTCTGCTATAATTTCTTCAATTTCTTCCGATATGGAAAGTAAAATCTATTCCTTAAAAACCGATATTTCTTCTGATGTTTCCTCTATTAAAAATGATATTTCCTCCTTAGAAACTAAAGTTTCTTCAGACATTTCTTCCTTAGAAAGTAGAATCTCTTCTGACATTTCTTCATTAGAAACTAAAGTTTCTTCCGACATTTCCTCTTTAGAAAATAAAGTTTCGTCTGATATTTCTTCCTCAGAAGAAAAGGTGTCTTCTGATATGTCTTCCGTGAAAAACGAAATATCTTCTTTAGAAATCAAACTCTCCTCTGATATCTCTTCTATAAGAAATGAAATGTCTTCTGTAGAGAAGAAAATAAAAGAAATGGAAAAGAAGATAGAAGAAATGGAACACGTAGACCAACCCAAGAACAGTGAAATAAAGTGCCATGAGGTGGAGTCGAAGTTGAAATTGGAACGAGCAGCTGTAAACTCTTTTCGTGTTAAAGCCCCAACTTTTGACGGGAAGATGTCATGGACGAACTACCTTAAGCAGTTCGAAACAGCTGCCAGAGCAAACGAGTGGTCTGAACGAGAGAAGGCAATAAATTTGACCATCGCCCTTCGAGGAGACGCTTTGGATGTCCTTCATACTATACCCGTGGAAGAGACAGATGATTTTGAGCAACTCAAAAAGAGACTAAATATGCGATATGGCCACGAACACTTGGAGCAGGTATACAGATTACAGTTGAAGAATCGTAAACAGAAATGTGACGAGAGCCTTCAAGAATTTGAATTAGATATTGCGAAGATGGTGCGATTTGCCTACCCGTCAGCTCCAGAAAACATGATGGAATGTTTGACTGTTCAAGCATTTGTAGAAGGACTTCGTGACCATGAAATGCAAAGAACACTTCGTTTAGCCCGTCACAAAACATTGGTCGATGTCTTGTCCGCTGCTCTTGAATATGAAGCGGCTACGCTGACTTCTGGTGGATACAGTGAAGTAAAGACTGTAAAAGAAGAACAGGGAAATAAATTGGACCAATTGTTTCACATAATAAAAAGCCTTATTGAGAAGCAACCGAAGACTATTAGGTGCTGGAATTGCAGTAAAATGGGAAAAGTAAGCAGTTCGAGCAAACGTCCAAAGAACACTACGAATCGAAAAACCGTGCCGGTGGCTGTACAGGAAGGAACGGTGTTACCTGAAAGTAGTGAAACCATACGAGTAAGGCAGTTGCAAGGAACTGTAGAGAAGGCAACGCCTGTCATGGCGGAACCTTCAAAGCGCAATAAAGGTGTTGGTCAAGGAACTCTGATTGGAAAGGGTTTGGCCACATCTGTTAAAGAAATTACAGTACGAAGAACGTCGGTTGCCAGCGATGAGTGGGCCCCTGTCCAACTTAGGGAAGAACGAGAGAATGATCCCGTCTTAAAGAAGATACGAGAATGGAAAGAGGAAAATCGTCGACCTACTTGGCAAGAAGTATCGAAATACTCTCCAGTAGTTAAATCATATTGGGCTCAGTGGAACTCCTTTATCCTGGAAGATGGCTTATTAAAGCGAGTACTCGAAAATGATGACGGTTGCGAGAACAGAAGATAGTTGGTCATTCCAAGAAGTAGAGTAGCTGAAGTACTCCGTCAGTTACACCACAGTCCATCAGGAGGACATCTCGGTGTTAGGAAAACCTTTCAAAGAGTTCGGTGACTGGTGTAAGAAATGTACCACCTGTGCTATGAGTAATGGACCTCAACGAAAAAGGAAGGCTCCCATGAAGCAATATAACGTTGGTAGCCCATTTGAGAGGATGGCCTTAGATATTGCTGAACCATTCCCCACGACCGAGGATGGTAATAAATACATTTTGGTGGTTATGGATTATTTTACAAAGTGGGTGGAAGTCTATGCCATTCCACATCAAGAGGCCGCAACTGTTGCAGATGTATTGATAAAAGAGTTTATCTGTCGACTTGAAGTGCCCTTGGAGATCCACAGTGACCAAGGCAGAAATTTTGAAAGTCAACTTTTCCGTGGAATCTGTGACAGACTAGGCATGAAGAAAACCAGAACCACAGCATTGCACCCACAATCCGATGGAATGGTAGAGCGAATGAATAAGACCATTGGTAAATATCTGTCAAAAGTGGTTTCAAACCATCAGCGAGATTGGGATCAGTATCTTTCGCTCTTTGCAATGGCTTATAGATCCGCTGTCAATGAATCAACAGGCCAAACACCAGCAAAGGTCTTGTTTGGGCGTGAGATGAGACTACCATGCGACCTCGAGTTTGGATGCCGACCTGGAGAAGATGTAGCTGGTGAAGATTATGTGATCCAGTTACGAAGAAGAATGGACGACATGCATGAATTAGTTCGCTCCCATCTTCAAATCGCTAGCGACAGAATGAAGAAGCGATACGATACCCAAGCAACAGAAGGATGTTTTAAAGAAGGCGACAAAGTCTGGCTCCATAACCCAAAAAGACAAAAGAGTTATTCTCCGAAGCTTCAAAGGTCTTGGGAAGGTCCGTACCTCATCAAGAATAAAATAAATGATGTAATTTACCGTATAAGTAAGATTCCAAACGGTAAACCAAAGGTAGTGCACCAAAACAGGCTGGCGCCATTTGAGGGTGACCATGAAGAAGAAGTAAACCAACTTCAAGAAACACCAGACCTTGTCTTTGAAGAATTTATGGGTGCATATGGAGGTACTGGGAAAGCCAGATATGGTGTTACGACCGAGCAACAACAAGATCTGCTCTCGCTTCCGAAAAACTACTCGCTGGTCCATAGTACTTCCGCCAGCATCAACGACGCGCGAGGACTGGCTTATGTGTTCCGTAAGAAGTTTGGTCGACTGGTAGAACTTCAATGTCAGTTACCAGCCCCTGGAAAAGCCTTGAAACTTCAAGACGGGTCACGGTATCTTTTTTATTTAATAACGAAGAACACCTTTCAAGACCGATCCACCTATCAGGATGTATGGGAAGCATTACTTAGTCTAAGGGAGCATGTACTGAAGTCCAATGTACAGAAACTAGCCATGCCGAAGATAGAAGGAAATCAGCTGAATTGGAGGATCATTAGGAACATGGTGGAAGTAATCTTTCAAGATACCGGAGTTCAGATATTGGTCTGCAGCCATTCGCCCAGTGCCCAGGTTACAGCGAAGACAGTCCCTTGTTACTTCCATGCAACTGGAAATTGTAGAAGAGGATTCAGTTGCAAATACAACCATTCCAGTTTAGTTTCGTAAGAGTTCCAGGAGGAACTATCTCTTAAGGATGGGGCAATGTTATGTGCGCCATTTTATTATTCAGTCATGCTCTAACCCTACAAGTCCCTCTCTGTCTTATTTGGCCTTTGAGGCTCAACTTGTCCGATTATTATACGTAATTAAACCCCTTAAGACCAAACCTATGGTCCAGGGTCAACGAGATACTATTTCTAGAACGTGATAACGTTTCTGGTACATACTGGCAATTTTGGTGGGGGAGCATTCTAGACCACCAATTTGTATATAAATTGGTGGAGGAGAGCCATCAAAATCAGTTGATATATGGACAGTGAAGATAAATAGTAATTAGTAGATAGACAGTGGTGAATATAAATAGTGAGCGATTCAAAGACATTCGAAGTAGTGATAAATTGTTATAAATAGTATTGTTTAAAATAAATAAGTGTTTAAATAAATGATTAATAAATAAACTGTTGTTTGAAAATAAACAAACATCACAGTTCATACCATCAAAGACAGCTTGAATATTTTTGCTTGCAACATATTTCGAATTAAACGTGTTACTTTGGGTTAATGTGTTATAATTTTTACCTATGTGTATAACAATTCTAGTTCATTGTGTAATCTTAGTTTAGTTATTGGTATTATTGTCAATTAAACATATAGTACTTTATCCTGTAATAGCTATCCAAAGTTAATATCCATTTTTTCCTGTTTCGCATACAGCCACAGGTTTTTATATATTTACAGTCTTTATAATAATCAACATTTCTCTTATTATTTTTTCCACTCGTTAAATGGTTATCACTGTAAATAAATAAATAAATAAATAAATATATATACTTGAGTTTTTTAATTGACTTCAAATAAGGAATATTTTTTATCTATGTCCAGCCATAATTCTTTAACACTGTCAGATTTCAATGATTCTTTTTGTTAGAAAGGGGATACTTCAGGGGTAATAATAATATAATAATAATACTCTCCCTAATTCACCCCCTTGCGAGTGAATTTCAACCCCTGAAGTCGACTGAACGACTTGTGTAGGGGAAGGGACGGCTATTATTATTATTTGCCGTAGCGCTCCGGGGCGACTTAAAGATGATTGATGGTGCCATTTGACTTACAGGTGAGGAAAACCCGGAAAACCTCAACCACCATCATCCAGACGGTAATGTATGGCAAATTTTTTTAATCTGCATGTCATATCAACAGAAATTGAATTTCTATTAATACGCCACACATCAAATCCTAAACCGAACCATGCAATTTAATTAAAAATCCACATGGTCTGGTCTGGGATTCGAAACCCAGCAGTCTCAGACTCATAAACTTGCCTATAAATGAATATAAGCGCGATTGACCGCTACACCACCGTCCTGATCCCATACATTTGGTCAAAATCTAATAATTGGGTCCATGAGAAAATCCTCAAACTTTTCATTTTTTATGTATGTTTGTCGATAATTCTTAACCATCTTGTCCGATTTCTGATTCTTTTTTTTTTGTTGATGATGGCATCGCACGATTTTAAAGTCGGTTTTTTAAATTTACTTTTAATACCTGTAAAGAGAAATGAAGCATTAAAATATCTCCATTCAAGCTAATTTAACATTTTTAAGATTTTGTTTTCTTGCAGTAGACTGACCAAAGAGCAGAATTAATGATTTGGAGGGGTTTATGCTTAGACAGTAGATAAACGAACGATCAACAGTACGTCATCATTAATCTTATTGCAAGCATTCTGAATATTTTCTACAAAAGAGTAATATAGCTGGGTCTCATCTGCATAAGTATAAATCTGTTTTTCAGAGTTTTTTAGATCAGATGGTAATTGAGAATCTTTAGGTTTCTTCCAACATAAACCAAATCAGTTTATGTACTGTCGGGATTCTGCTCAGTCCGGAATTCGGGTTCCAACATAACAAAAACTAATCACAAACCGATTTGTGTACTGTCAAATTAGTTCTTGGGTCTGAGTAGGAACGAATTGTCAAGACATGCGCAAAGACACAATAACCTGAAAATTTAGTGATTGTAATTATATTATTTGTATCTATCGTATCTAATTGCTCTGATTTGTATTTGTTAATTGAGTTTATAGTCTTCATAGTTTTTGTTTATTATTATTTATTTTCTTTTGTGGTTTATTATTGTAATAGTACTTCAGTTTATGCTCATTTTAAGCAAAAAATAAGCATTTTCGGGCTTGTTTTTGAGCCAAGCATGCCACATTCTTTATTTAAGAAATTTTTAAGTACGCATGTTAAAAAATCGTTAATTTGTTTTGCGTTTTTGCTTATTTATAGCTTCTGAATTGAACACAGCAATGTTAATTTAAGAATACCAGGATTCAAATAAAGAATATTTTACTGATGCTGAATTTAAAATACGCATTCTTGGTTACATACGTGGACAAATTTGTCTCTGTGTGTGTAACAACATAACAGAGTTACAAATAATAGTGGACCTAGTATAGATCCCTGAGGAACCCAGAATTAATAAAAGAAAAATCATACGTAACTTGATTTATGACAGTTGTGAGTCAATTATTTAGATAAATTTTTTCTAATGTAAGAATGATTTTATTTTCTATACAAATTTAATATTATTTTACGAAACACTCGGTTTTTAAACACAGCCTATGTTTGTGTTAACACTATTAAGACACAGAGGTATCTGATTACAAATATAGGAACTAAGGATAAAATATCAAGCAGGTATAGAATACAGATCATTTAAAATTTTAGATAGTTGCTTTGCGGAATATAATTAAAGTTTGTTCCACTAATAATAAACTAGTGAATAATTATAATTTTTGTGAGTGGCTGTTTTCTGAATAGGGTGATTTTTTCTCACTAAGTTATATCAATTAGTTTTGTTTTAATTTGTAATATTTTTCAAATTATATTACCCAATTATTAACCATAAACCTTTTATAGTTAATTTATCAATTTTGACTTAAAGATATTTTGTCAAGTATTGAGAGAACCTTATATCCTGACTTAACAGAATTATATTAAATAATTAAAACTTATTTGACTATTTACTGATATTGTTTTCTTCTACGAGGTGTAATCAAAAGTAAAGTGAGTTACATTGTCTGTTCTGGCGTAGACATTGCGGTCAGTGTATGCGTTTATTCTGGGATTACTGTGGTCAGTTTTCCAGAGTCGCCGTGCCATGGTTGGTGCGGGCTATTGACATTGCGGTCAGTATGCTAGTAATGGCTTGATTTATATATCGATTGATAGTTTGGACATTGCGGTCAGTATCAACAGAATTGAGAATATAACTTTGTGTCAATTATGGAAAATTTAATTATATTTTTTTAAATCATATTTTGACATAATATAATTATCCTGTTAATTAAAAGGATAATAAGTATTTTGTTGAGACAGAGGTGAAGTACCTAGGTCTCACCTTTGACAGCAAGTTAACATGGAACTCGCATTTAGAAAACATAGTTAAAAGAGCATACATTGCTTATGAACAATGCCGCCGTACTGTGGGACGCACCTGGGGTTTTTCCCCCAGAGTCGTCGCATGGACTTACACGGCTATCATAAGACCTATGCTAACATACGGTGCAGTTGTCTGGGTACTGAAAACCCAAAAATTAACAGCTATCCGTAAACTAGAACAAATTCAAAGAACAGCATGTCTCAACATAACAGGAGCCATGAAAACAACACCAACCAGAGCGATGGAAGTCATTCTTAGTCTCACTCCCCTTGATATTTACATCAAGGAGGTTGCTCTGACGACAATGACACGCCTCCGCATGGTTGGAATAGAACCTGATGTAGGATCTGGTGAGGCGAGACGTCACTTTTGGCAGGAGGCGCTCGATACGCTACCACTGCTTTAAGCGAACATGGACTCCATCTCACCGAGATATATCTTCTATAAGTCATATAAAGTTATAATAGAACAAATAAATAGAAGAGCCAGAAGTGGCAGGTACGATTCATATCCACACCGACGCACAGTGGTCCCAAAATTAAAATTTTCGGCCAAAAATACCACAACTGCTGGATTTGTACTAAAACACATATGTAGGGGTTTTTTAAGGTGTCTAATTACGAATATGACCATAAAATGTCGTTAACAAGGTGTCGGGCTACAATATGGCCGAATTAAAAATAAATATTTGACCTTTTAAATTTTTTTATTTTTATCTGACCTGTAAAATTAACTAAATTAGTGGATTATTAAAGAAAACTAATTTGGGTAAAACTAGTGATAATATATTATAATAATTATTAATATAAGGAACATAAAAAAATACTATATCATAAAAAATTCATTGCACACAATAATCATTCTGAATCACTACTAACAGTTAACTCGGTTTCAGTTTCAGAGTCACTATCTACATCTCCGTCAAGTCTTAATTGATCTTGAGAACCGCTGGCTATAAGCATTTCTAATGCTTCTGGGGAAAATTGTTTTAATTTTTTCTTTGGAAGCTTTCTAATGCTTGAAATATAGGGGTCAGAAGATACAAGCAGTCTATTAAAAATATCTTCCATTGTTTTCACTCTTGAAAATTTTCGAGAAAAATCGGCACGATACGTTTTTAGGTCTTTGTTTCTTGCCTCCTGGGCTTCCTCAGATAATTGTCCAATAGGTGATAAAGCATTTTCTATGACTTGTTTTCCATGTATTAACACTTTATGAACGGAAGTGGGCATGTAATACCATGGATATAAATTAATAAATAGTTTTGCCGTTTCAATAGAAAAATTTTCAAACATGTCATAATGAATATCGTAACTACTAGATATTACCTGTAAGATCACATGAAAACGTTTAATTAGTGTCTCGTCAATGCCAGTTATGTTTGCGGAAATTTCAGAATTTTCAAAAAAGCGTCGAGCAGTATTGCCGTCATTGGAACTTCCAAAACCAGGCTTTGGCTTGTCCACTATTAACCCCAAATGCAACCGAAATTCACGTTGGACCTCTTTTTTTCTATTATCAACTGCTTTTTTTTCTTCAGCACTTCGTGCTTGCCATTTTTTAATAACCAATTTGTAAGATAAATGCAAGACACACTCAAAGAATCTGATCCATGCATGTAGAGTGGATACTCCAAATTTAAGATTTTCTTCCAAAACAGGCTTCTTTAAAATTTTACTTATGTCATTAAAATCTTTACTAGTTGCTCCACATAAATAACAATGCTGCGATGACTTTGTTCCAGTGATGGCACTGCATACTTTCCCATCGATCATTGTTAGATTCATAATATACGTTATTTTAACACTTTTTTCTCTAAAGGTTCTTTCAAAAGGCAAAAGTGTATTTATCTGGTTTTCAACATGCCTTACTTCAGATTTCGTCAATTCAGTCGTTTCTTGAAGAAATTGCATTCGAAGTGGTCTACAAAATCGTGGAGATGACGTTCTAGGATTCTTCCAAATAATTATATCTTTACCAAGTTTAATATCTGTGTAAAATAACTGCAAAGGAACGACCGATGTAAAAAATATGCTGGCATCAGAAATGCTTTCTCCTTCAAATGTCTGTTCGTACTCACTTTGACCGGAGCTTCCATCACATCCCCATTTGCAAAAAAATTTTAAGTTTTGCAATTCTTTATCAGTCAAAGTGGCAATAACTTCTTCTTAGGTTTGTAGTATACGTTGAGCTGTGTGATTTAATAATTGCTGTAGTTCGACTTCAGAGCTACTTTCCGTAATTTTTATGGAACTCCGAGGAGGATAACATAAATTTTTTGCTTCCAATACTTTCTTATAAGAAGGATAGAGCTTGCAGTTTTGTTCCAAACTTATTAACCGTATACCCTGGTACTGGCTTTTTGAAAGCTTACACTCAATTAATATTGAGAGAGCTCCTTCACTGGTTAAAGGAGTTTCAGTTGTAACCTTAAAAATTTTTCTATATTTTGATGCTCTAGTAGGAGTACAAAGGGCGGCTTCTTTAACAAGCTTACTTGCATCTAGTTGGCCAGTAGAACGCAGACTTACTTGCGTTGCATATGCCAATTCTTGTGGACTAAATGAGCTACGAAGTTCTTCAGTTTTTCTTCGTTTGGATCTTTCGCTGGATGTTAGAAATTCCTTTGTTGGTCTTCCTCTAACTGATGTCGCCAAAGTTGTTACAACTTCTAATATTGGAAATGTAACGGGTTTAATAAGCCAATCATGGTATTTTTGAAAAAAAAATTGCTCAGTTCTCTTAACAGTTTGCAATTTTTGCCTTATTTTAGAAAATAATGTTGAAAATGAGGCCTTCATGTCTTCACGAATTTCTATTGATTTTCCACTTCGTTCAGACACCGCGGTCTTAAGATGATTAAGCAGATCAGTTAACCCGTCTCTTAAGTGATCCTTTACCATGTCATAAATCTCCTTTCTACTATAAACTACTTGCTTACAGGAAGAGCCTGAAACAAAAAAATATATTGAATTTTTTGCAATTTTGCATTTTAGGCCCATTATTTTTAAAAACTTTTTGACTTATATTTATGAGTACTATATGCTAAAGAAGTTAATAATGTTATTTTAGAAACACACTGTACATTTTAAATTACTATTTTTTAGGGTGTTCCGAAGCAATTATTGCTAAGTACTATTTTTACTCATACAATCTTTTTATTTTTGCTTTGCCATTTTTGAATAGGCAGTTATTGGCAGCTGTATTAGACAAAATTTGAAACATAATAAGTTAATCTGTAACCTCCATACCAAATATGCCCGGCAAATAGTGGTATGTGCTACTTTTCGACTCGATGAATTACTAAATTATTTAAAAAAGTGTATTTCTTGGATTACCAATTTTGTTTATTATTTATTCGGTTGCATTTAAATGTAATGTTTTGAAACACATAAAAATGAAATTACATACCTGATGGAGTTGGTTCCATAACGCCAAATTTTTATAAATTAACTCAAGTCCAAAATAATGCACTTTATATTACAACTAATTCACAATCTAAAATTCTCTGGACACTACCACTTTCGACAAAATCTAATCGGCAACTAAAATCTATGTACTAACAAGCAATTGTTAAGAATTTTCCCATCACTAAGAGGTAGCCTAAACACCTTTCTACCTGACCCATACATCCAAATTCTTAAAATTGGTTATTACATTTTTTCTATTTTGACCGGATTCTAGGAATTTGGAACCAGTGTGCGACGGTTCTAAAACAAAACAAGGCTCAGGATGCGGAATATACTCCAAATTCTTAAACCTAAACATAAAATGGGCTGTGAACAATAGTGCCAGTGTAGTTCAAACAGAACTAACGGGGATTCCCATAGCAGCAAAAGAAATAACCAGAAATAATATCACTGGAAGGAACATGCTCTTCTATACAGATAGCAGACAAGCACTACTCACCCTGAACAGACCACGAATTTATTCAGGGTTAGTACTAGAATGTCACGAAGCTTTGGCCGAAGTATCCATCAACAATGTGGTCACCTTAAGATGGATCAAAGGTCACTCCACATCGAAAGGTAACCATCTTGCCGATTCACTAGCCAAGAAAGCAGCCAACCAAATACTTTTTGTACCTGGCCCTTCTATTGGCTTGACAAAATCGGTAGTGACAGACCTAATTAAAGAACATTCCCTTGTGAAATTCAAGGAAAGATGGGATGAAACAAGAAACTGCAGAGTTGCCAGGGAGCTCTTAAGTTATCCTGACAACACTGCAGCAAACAAATACTTGACTATGACTAGACAAAATCTGCGTCTGGTCACAGGCATTCTGACTGGTCATTGCCAAGTACGGAAGAATCTCCATATCGTGGGGCTGTCAGAATCCGCAATCTGCAGAGGGTGCGAACAAGAAGATAAGACCATCGAGCATATCCTCTACGATTGCTTGACGCTCTCATTTATTAGAAGATTTATGTTCGGCGAGTATCGGCTAATACCGGCCGATATAAGAGAAGCACCTCTTGGCGACGTTGTCAACTACATTAAATCTGTAGGCTGGCTCATGAGCTAGGAGGTGCCTATCATCTTAGAAGGATACACAATGGGTCTAATGAGGCCTAAGTGCCGTGAGGGTAACCCACCCTCCACACGTTACAGATACAGAGAGTATTTTGTTTTTTAATATCACCTTTTCATAACTTTCGTTAATATAAAACTGCTTTTGGTAAACTTGATTGCTTATACTTGTTTTTCTTTTTATTTCAGGTACGCCATCTCATACGTGCATTGATTCAGTATTTTATTTATTTTATTGTTGTTAATCATTTAATACTTATTTAATACTAATGTTATTTTGTTTTCAATTTTACTTGCCAATTTAAAGTTATTTAATCTTTTATTGAATTAATTTCTAGTATTTCCTGACATTGATTAAATAACTAAATATTTTCGCCCAAGTTTATAAAAGATAATTTTTAATTACAAATATCTACCTATAAAAAATTTAACAGTTATTTTCCGTGAATCCAAAAAAATGTAAATATTTGCACTATTGTATTTGTAAAAATTGTCATCAACAAATCTAAAGTAAAGTTTTCATTACAAAATGGAGAGAAAGTCCTGCTGATGTACATTTAAGATACAGCTTTAATATTTTTTATATTAAAGGAACATGATACAGGATGATGAATAGTAAAATTTGGACAATCGATAAGAATGTATTTTCACAAATTATCTCATGAGAACAAAGAATAAGATCTAGTAAGGTACACAAGCTATAAATAATGTAAGTTGGATGGATCTACGACTTGTTTTAAATTAAAAATATTAAGTATACTTTGTATAGTTAAAAATTGTATGCTTCCTAAATGAAGTTAATTCACCTAACACAATAATAAACGATTTTATGACAAAGTATCAGATCTAGAAAGATACACGAGTTATAGATAATGTAAATTCGTTGGATTAACGATTTGTTTTAAATTAAAAATATTAAAATAACCAAAAAAGGTTGACAGCTGTGTGCACGTAGTTTAGATTCAAAAGGAAAGACTTGTATTTCGTGCAAAACTTTTTAATTAATAAATGCAAAGCGCTTTCGGCTTATTTGCCATCATCAGTGCTTATTGTCCATAACGTATCCAACAAGTTCCTGGTCATCCTCACTCCCAAAATTAGATATTTCGGGATATTTACAACTTGCTAAATCATAATCTTAGTATTATTAATATTTTCAAATTTAAATTTATCTATTCATTTTTATTCAAGTTGTTTAACCGTTTCCACATCTATAGGATGGAAACGGTTAAATTTATGATTATTAAATTAAAGATTATGATTTAGCAAGTTGTAAATATCCCGAAATATCTAATTTTGGGAGTGAGGATGACCAGGAACTTGTTGGATACGTTGTGGACAATAAGCACTGATGATGGCAAATAAGCCGAAAGCGCTTTGCATTTATTAATTAAAAAGTTTTGCACGAAATACAAGTCTTTCCTTTTGAATAAAAATATTAAGTATACTTTGTATAGTTGAAAATTATATGCTTCCTATATCAAGGTAATTGACCTAACACAATAATAAACAATTTTAAGTTATATATTTATTAGTTCTATCAGAAGTATTATTTATACCACACAAGGGCGTAGATAAGGGGGGGTAATGGGGGCAATTACCCCCCCCCCCCCAAGCCATAGTCAACATTAATATTTTTTTAAACGTTATATTAAACAAAAATAGAGAGTAAAAATAAATATGATAAAACAAAGAGTTTCTCAAACATTGTCATCTAAAATAATAATATTCCTACATATTGAAAATTAAAATTTTTATACAGGGTCCCATTAGTTCGTAACTGTTCAATATTTCAATTCGTGTTAAAATAAAAATTATATGGAATTGAAAAATACATATTTTAAAAATATTTTTGGATATACAGGGTGTTGCGTTTTTGCCTGACAAATAAAAATGTATGTTTTTTAAATAGAAGACCCTATATTTTATTTTTAGAATAGCTTGGGAATACTGTATTTAATCCTAGAGTGTTTTTAAAAATCTGATGTGTCCAACACATGACTTTCCTATCTAGTTATTATAGGCTTTTTCCGGTTATTTTGTACAACTTATTGCAGCATCTCTATAAATGTTTAGAGGATAAACTAAATATATACATTTTACACATACATTTACCTCGAAACATTTTTCTATAGATATTCATTGAAAACGAAAATACTGAAAAATTTAAATTTAGCACTTTTCCATTACGGTCCATTTTAGAAAAATCATGTATAAACAAAAATTATAGATATCGATATCGCAAACAACTTTTAGTTCAACAATTTTCATAAAAATCAGAATTTTGCACATTTTCTCAAATTTCTCGAATACGGACCATTTCAGGAAATTTTGACATAAAACAAAAATTATAGATAATAATATTAGAAGTAACTTTTATTTGAACAATTTTCTTCTCCAAACATAAATAACAGATATATTCCATAAAATATAAAAACGGCCTCCCATAAAGTACCCCCCCAGATGTTCCGACTTTGTCCAAAATCTAATCATTTCACGTCAGGCCGAAATAAACCTTAAGTTTAAAATTTAATGTTTTTTCCTTTATCCGTTTTTGAGTTTTCTTCAAATTTCGAAATTTACACATTTTCTCAAATATTTCGAATACGGTCCATTTTAGAGAAATTATGTATAGGACAAAAATTATAGAGAATTATATTACAACTTTTATTTGAACAATTTTTATAAAAAATTATGTTTTTTACATTTTGTCAAATTTCTCGAATACGGACCATTTTAGGAAAATTTTGCATAACACAAAAATTATAGATAATTATATTAGAAGTAACTTTTATTTGAAGAATTTTCTTCTCTTAACGTAAATAACAGATATATTCCATAAAATATAAAAATGACCACCTATAAAGTACCCCCCCAGATGTTCCGACACTGCCCAAAATCTAATCAGCTCATTGGACGCTGAAGCAAAGCTTAAGTTTAAAATTTGGTGTTTTTCTGTGTATCGGTTCATGAGTTATGCGTTATACAGACACACACACAGACACACAGACACACACACACACAGACATCATCGCGAAAATAGTCAAAACGGATTCAGGGGACCTCAAAACGTAAAAATCCGTCGAAAACTCGAGGTCGAAAAAAATCATGATTCCTATACTTTCCTTATATCTGTATACAGATAGGAAAGTAAAAAATATTACAGTGTTGCCAAACAATTTTTTTTTAATTAGAGCATGATGCAGACCCCTAATTAAATGATCAAAATTTAGGTAGATTTACATTAATTTCAAAATTATTTAATATACAGACTATAAAATACTAAGCTAAGGTGATACAACTGGTTTATTCTATACAGGGTGTTTTGAAACATGTCTTATATATGGCTAATTTTAAGTTCAATTTACTCAATTTTTTCAAACGCAACACACTGTATATTATCTTAGTATAAAATTCCCTATAAATTTGCCCATGTAACAAAACCAATGTGTTAGTTAAAAACACATATACATGGTGTCCCATTACTGCATAATTGATCGATAGCTGTTTTATTATTAGAAATACGAAGTAATGTTTAATATAAAAGTTGCATGACCATGTCTAACAAATATTCTTAAATATACAGAGTGATCCATAAACGAGGTGCTGACCAAATCTATACTTTTTACTTTCCTATCTGTATACAGATATAAGGAAAGTATAGGAATCATGATTTTTTTCGACCTCGAGTTTTCGATGGATTTTTACTTTTTGAGGTCCCCTGAATCCGTTTTGACTATTTTCGCGATGATGTCTGTGTGTGTGTGTGTGTGTGTGTCTGTATAACGCATAACTCATGAACCGATACACAGAAAAACACCAAATTTTAAACTTATGCTTTGTTTCAGCGTCCAATGAGCTGATTAGATTTTGGGCAGAGTCGGAACATCTGGGGGGGTACTTTATAGGTGGTCATTTTTATATTTTATGGAATATATCTGTTATTTACGTTTGTAGAAGAAAATTCTTCAAATAAAAGTTACTTCTAATATAATTATTTATAATTTTTGATTTATGAAAAAATTTTCCTAAAATGGTCCGTATTCGAGAAATTTTACAAAATGTAAAAAAATAATTTTTTATAAAAATTGTTAAAATAAAAGTTGTTTGTAATATAATTCTCTATAATTTTTATCCTATACATAATTTCTTTAAAATGGACCGTATTCGAGATATTTGAGAAAATGTGTAAATTTCGAATTTTGAAGAAAACTCAAAAACGGATAAAGAAAAAAACATTAAATTTTAAACTTAAGGTTTATTTCAGCCTGCCGTGAAATGATTAGATTTTGGACAAAGTCGGAACATCTGGGGGGGTACTTTATGGGAGGCCGTTTTTATATTTTATGGAATATATCTGTTATTTATGTTTGGAGAAGAAAATTGTTCGAATAAAAGTTACTTCTAATATTATTATCTATAATTTTTGCTAAATGTCAAAATTTCCTGAAATGGTCCGTATTCGAGAAATTTGACAAAATGAGCAAAATTCTAATTTTTATGAAAATTGTTGAAGTAAAAGTTGTTTGCGATATCGATCTCTATAATTTTTGTTTATACATGATTTTTTTAAAATGGACCGTAATGGAAAAGTGCTAAATTTAAATTTTTTAGTATTTTCGTTTTCAATGAATATCTATAGAAAAATGTTTCGAGGTAGATGTATGTGGACAATGTATATATTTAGTTTATCCTCTAAACATTTATAGAGATGCTGCAATAGGTTGTACAAAATAACCGGAAGAAGCCTATAATAACTAGATAGGAAAGTCATGTGTTGGACACATCAGATTTTTTAAAGCAAAACGCCCTGCAGGTAGTAATACATATTTGATTGTTTTTACATCGTCCATCAATTTTAATTGACTTTATTCATTTGCTATGTTGTATATAGGATGTGTCAAAACGTGAGGTTACGGTTTTCTCAATTTTTTAAATGGAATGCCCTGTATTAATTAATTGGTAGTATGACATATAGGGTATTCCATTTTAAAAAATCATTTTGAAACACCCTATATACAATATAGCAAATAAATGAAGTATATTAAAGTTGTTTGACGATGTGAAAACAAATATAAAAATGTATAAGTTTGGTCAGCCCCTCGTTTATGGACCACCCTGTATATTTAAGAATATTTGTTAAACGTGGTGATACAACTTTTATACTAATTTGTTTTTTCTATTTCCAATAATAAAACAGCTATCGATCAATTACGCACTATTGGGACATGTTGGTATCGTTGGATAGGTAAATTTATAAGGAATTTTATGCGAAAATAATATACAGTGTGTTGCATTTGTCAAAATTGAGTAAATTGAACTTAAAATTAGCCATATTTAAGACATGTTTCAAAACATTCTGTATAAAATAAATCATCTCGGAAATGGAATAGTCTACAAAGATCATCCAGAAGGTTTACGAAATGTAGGGTGTTCAAAAAGTTTTAAATAAAATTGTTTCTTTAGCCCTTTACTCTACGCCAATGGGTTATGGTAATTTATCGAAATAGTGTGTTAACTAATAATAACGATTACCGATAATTTACATATTTTCAAGTTAAAGTCTTTACTGTAAGGAAAGGTATTTAGAAAATATGTATTTTTGAAATTTACTTTATCACCCTGTAGAATGAAAACTGGGACGTTTTTAGGAAAAATATATTTAGATTTTCTTTATAATTAAATAAGATCTACAAATCCCCAAAATTACGGTATTTTATTCCGAAACACCCTATATAAAAAATTAAAAACTTCATTATAAAACTCTTTTTTCTGGAAATACACATATGAACTAGACGTTGCATTGGTACCATACACGCTGCGTATTCACCAATAAAGTGAAAAGTGTTACCCCCTCCAAGAAAACAACCTAGCTACGCGCTTGATACTACATTTTGTATATGTAATAGCACCTGATTTGTGGGATTTATTTCACGGTAATCAATCCCTGTGTCCAGGATGGACTGATAAAGTGAAAAAACTTTTTTATTTTCAATTCTTAGAGAAATTGTTTATTTATATTTAATTCTTTAAAAGTTTTTGCTTGTTTAAAAATAAAAATAATAATAATGCAAACAGAAGTTGAATATATATTTGTTTTAGTGAAATAATGACAAACATTATTTATTTTCAAGATATTTAACTTCTGTTTGGATTATTATTGCTTTTGAAACAAGCAAAAACATGAAAAATTTAATTTAAAAAAAAAGAGAATGTCCTTCCTCTTTTACAGTCCCTCCGGGGACACCCTGTATTTATATCTGTATTCGTAACTATTATTATATGTTTTTAACTGGTTTTCAATAATTGTTGATAAAGTTTGTATTTACAAGATGGTGTTAATCTGAAGAGGTTTATTGTTAATAATATGAGAAATCCAATAAACTGTGTATTATTGAATGTGACTGTAGATTCTAAAGTGATTTTTAGTTGTTTTTGAACAAATTATATCTTTTTGAACTACATAGGTAAATGAATATTTTTAAGCACAACCTAGACATTTTAAATAGTACTTTACGTAGCTTCTGAAATGAATTTACTCACCTGTTGAAATCTCTTTGGATGATAAACACCTATTTGTTCGAAACCGGTACAAAACTGAACTACACCGCACTCTTCATTCACAGATTGCTCGTTAGCGTGGCGGTTATGCGGTTAAGTCTAACTAGCTTAAGCCGAGTATCCCCCACTTGGATATTTGAATAAATAAATCAAGATGACCCTGGGTTATCCCCAGCGCACACGTATACAAACAAAATATTTATACGGAAAGGCCGGTTGATGATTTTCATTTGAAAGAGATTTAAGTGCTGGGTTTAGACTTAACGAGCCTTTTCTTTCTCTCTCTCTTATACATATAGGGGGATTCATTAATATTGCATGATTCCTTATTGAGTCAAAATATTAAAATTATCAATCAGATTTGATCAAAAAATAACTACTTGATAATCCAATCTTGTCCTGGTTATTAATGTAAAAATGAAAATTTTCCTATTATTTACCGTGACTAACTGGTAAAATTTCAATGGTCATTCACTGAATTTACACCCATATCGGATTAAGAAATAAATAAAAGATTTGACTGGTCAGTTGTATTTTAAACATTTACTCATGGGTGGCGTTATTTTGTATATTGCAAGGGGTTCTTATAGAAACAAAATAAATTTAAATTTTAGGTATTTAATTTTGCCTCAGAAAGCTTAAAAGAGATAGTTACATGATTTTGTTGTTTAATAATAGTTTATTCAGAACAAAAATTTTAATTTACATACACAGTTTTACCCTGCGATTAAGTAAGTACGATGATTAAAAATAACATAACTTTTAAAATTCTATATTAAACAGTGATTATTATAAATAATTGTCTTTTGACATACCTATAAGCATCACTCTCAAAATGTGTGTCACTAGCGTCGCTGTCATCATTAAGGGATATAATTATAGGGTTAATTTCGTTTATCCTGTTTTCACGTGCCCACCAGTCGTCAATTAATTTATCACATTTTTGAACACTTTTTTGCCAAATTTTTGGGATTGATGTATCCGGTGCTTGTTTCCATATTTCCCTTACTGCTTCGTCGCTGTAACCATTAATTCCAATATGATTGTCATAATACGTTTTACATACACCCCAAATGTGTTCGATGGGGTTAAACTGACAATGGTACGGTGGAAGACGTAACACATTATGTCCATAACTATGTATGACTTGATCTACCATATAAATTTGTGGTGGTTCATGCCGTTTGGCTAAAGGTAACAATTCAGATTTAAGGGCGTATTGTGGAAATGCAACATTTTCGTTACGTAGCCATTCTTGTATTTTGGCTACAGTCCAATTCTGTCATGGCGGTTTGTTTAAAAGTTCTATGTGATAGCTCGCATTATCTAACACTATAACAGACGGTTCACTTGGTAATATTTTTTCAATTAACCATTTGATAAACATATCCGAGTTCATGTTATCGTCGTAGTCTTCTGATTTTGATTTAGAGGAAAATATTAATCCTGCACCATCCACAAATCCATTCTTTCCACCTGCGTGCAAGATTATGTGTCGCTTTCCCTCACCATTAGTATGTTTTATTGATTTTATATTTTCATCTTGCCATATTCTTTTCGTCCCACCTTTGGAAAATATCCAGGTTTCACCCAAATATATAAACGAAGCTCCATTATTTTTTAAACGAGTGTACTCTCTTAAAAAATGTATTCTTTTGTGAACATTATTTTTTTCACATAAAGCTTTTCTATTACCTTCTTTCTTAAATTTGAAACCTATTTCTTTAAGCAACTTCCAAAGACTTGTCCTGTCAAATTTACCAATTTGTATTTCTCTTAAGTTAGCCAGCAATGTGTCTAAGTTGACATGTTCCTTTTTCGCAAACATTTCATACACCATATCACGAATACGAAATTTTATCCCACCAGATATATCCGACGTTTTCAGTTTTTTGCGAAGCGTGTATTTTTTCTTTTTTTTTGCTCTCTCCGCTTTTGACGTTTTTCAAAACATATTTTAATTTTGAATCACTAATACCGAGAGCCGTACAGACTCGTTCATGCACACTCACTGCTGGCTTTAAAGGTCCTCCGTTATCTTTTTCCGCCGTAAAATACTTATGTAGATTACAAATTAAGTCATCTACACGTAACACGCGCTTCGGCATTTTCAGTTTCGACATACGTTCTCTTCGAAATCCAAAACTGAACTAAATAATTTAACGCAATTAGTCCTATAACATCAGTACAAAAATAGAACATTTAATTTAATTTTATACCTGTGAAGGGGACTTCCCGAAATTCCTGACCATAAAGCGTTTATTGTGTTCCGGGAAAATGGTATTACCATAAACAATGTCCAAAACAAAATTATAAATATTTTCATTTTTTCGTGTATTACTTTAGTAATTTAATTTTAAACATAGGTGATTAATGTACGCACTTGTCAAAAAAGGCGGAAAAGTTGTACAATTTGAAGTTGCTAAATATTTATGTAAAATCTGGTATATAAAAGGGTTTGTCCTGCTTAAAAAGTCTACGAATCTTTATATCGCATGTAGTAAGGATACTAAAAAAAAAATAAATTTAAATTTAGCGCCATTCGCGACCAATCGAGATCATTTTCAAACTGGTTGGACTTTTAACCTTAAAAAAGAAAGGGGAAGCACTGAATTATATATTAAACTGGAAGAACAAAGCAGATCAACAAAATCAAGCCGCATAGCGAGGTGATATTTGACACTTTGGCGCCCACATGTGCGTATTGAAATGCACTAAAAAGGATCATCAAAATTGAATTTAACACTTATTACATTCAACTGTGCCACCTTTTAATTTAAGAAAATCACTTAAAAATGATTTTTGATTAATACGCAGCTGAATAAAATGTTCTTATAATAATTTTTATTTATTAATAAAAAATAATATAATTTGTCGTAGTACGCCCGTGGAAACGTGACGTAGAATACTCGAAATTGACAGTCTGGCGTCCAAATTATCATGCGCACCGACCGATTTTTCACCCATGTCGGCTTAGAAATTAGGAGTAGGGTTTATGTCATATAGCCATCCAGTTTAATATAAAGGTCGGTGTTGAGAAGTGGTAGGACGTGGACTGGCAGAGTGAAAAAGAAGAAGATTAATTAGTGGTTATACAATCAAACGTAAAAGTGTACAATTTTGACACTGAAAGTTGTACAATTCCAAAATTTCTATGAACAACACTGATTGTCACTTGTGCCAGAGCTCTCTGGTATTTAAATAGCGTCTGTCTTGGTAAACCGGCATAAACGCCACAATATATCCCCTATAGTAGTGCATCTCACTTGTTAAAGAGTTGGCACTAAGTTTGCAGCGAAAAAATGCGTATGTGTCTGGCTGCTCAACTAACTCGATATGGCGGTAAATTCAAATATAATTTTAAGGCGAAATTTAAATTTCCCGCCAAAATTGTAAATTTTCAGCCGCGGAATGGCGGGAATTTTGAAATATATTCATTCGGCAATAATAATTGAGAATTATATTGCATGTTCCATTAAGCGAGCTGTAAATCCAAGCGCTATTTTTATTTTGATAGCTAAAAATAATACTAATTCCTTTATTGTTAGCTACTACAATAAGAGCAGCATTTGGATTAACAACACATTTAAAAGAACATGTAACATACTTTTCAATTTTACCTGAATCACTTATTTTTTACCTATAGAGGTTAGATCTGAAAAAAATTGGCTCTGGTAAAAAAACAAAAAATTGTATAAAGTATTTTATTTGAAAAATTATAAAACTTATTTAATTTATTTTAAAGTCGAGGATAACTCTAGCCATATCCATTTTACTGAAAAAAAAAAGAAACTATTAAATTAAATCATTTAGTTATTAAGAGATGTTTGTGATAATACAGTGACAGCTATCGAATGTTGTACAATACGTTTTGCTAATGTCCAAGTAAAAACTACAAAGAGTTAGCATTAGTGGGAGAAGGAATAGAATACTATGAACGTAGCCAACCGGCTACGTGGAGATGCATAGCTCCGTGTGCCTGTTCATATTACACAGCACAGAAGGTAACATTCATATTATTCGTTTCCTGATCGCACTAATGCTAACTCTTTAATTTTCTCTTCGATGCTAGTTAAGCGTATTGGAAAATGTTCATTAGCTGTATATAAATGCTAAAATCAATAAGAGAAATAAAAATGTTTAGTTTAAATGGACACCTACTTAGAAAAGTAAGAAAAACTTAAACAGTAAATTATTATACTTGAATTTTAAAGGCTGTTGCCACCGGAAAACTATTATCTAGTGCTTGGATGACAGCCATAGGACTCTGTCCTTGAATCGTGTCCATAGGAAATCATAAGATCTTAGTTAAATTATAATATTAAGAGGGTATGTATTAACTGAAAAAATATGAAAAATTATTACAAACTTACCTCAAAATTGGCACCTACATTAAAAGAAGGAAAAACGGAAACATAAAATTGTTATACTTTAATTTTAAAGGCTTTTCCCACTGGAAAAGTATTATCTAGGGCGGAGACCCTTGTATGACAGCCATAGCAATCCCTCCTTGAATCTGAGTTTGTTGTACGTTTTGCTTTCAATAATAAATAAGTAAGCACTTAATACAACACAATAAATATCGCTGAAACAAAATTAATAGTAATAGACGGTATAAATTTCGTAGAAGAAAAAAATCAAAAAATTATCACTTGTCAATACTGACACTTCATGCTTCGCTTGTCAAAAACTTCCTCTTCAACCAATGAACGTGCCGATGTTGGACGTGTCAAAATTCAAAACGATACTAGCGCCATGAGACCTGTGTCTGGCCGCAGCGTAACTCAAAGCCATTTCTTGAATCCCAGTAACATTACTATAGGGGATATATTGTGATAAACGCGATGCAGGCAGGCGACAACGTAAACGAAGATCAGGGCCAGACTGGCTCGCACGACACTAATAATAATAATCCACCTCTGCTGTCCCTCTATCGGCTATGTAACAAACAGAAGGTAAGATATACAATGATGATATTTCGGATGAGATATTGTCAGTTTCTACCACCATATTTTAAGATAAAATAATAATTCATGAATGCTTTCTATGGTTATCCTACTCGATTATAAGTTGTACTATATTAGGTTTGATCCAACAGCTTCTTTCTAATGAGTATCTGACTCGTGCATGGATTTATTCGTAAACTAACCACTGCGCATGTCAGTCCGTTTATTCGTCCATTGTTTTATTAGCGACTTGTACTTGTTGGAATGCAAAATGCAATGGAATTGGACAAACCAACCACATCTTTGGTGGATAGGTATTTAAAACATTATTTAAAATACAACATAATACATTTATTTAGCTGTCTCGAACGATCTATTTGAATGTATAATTTTGAAACTTTAAGATGTTCATTTTTGTTACAAATAAGTACCTATTTACACAAAAAAAATCGTACCCAAGATAAAAACAAAAATTATTAACCTCAATTGAAAGAAATAGAAACCCAAGCCACTCAAAGTTAACTTAAAATCACAACAATAACAAATAGCAGGAACAAAAAGAGGCACTCAAATGCGCATGTACTGATAAATTGTACAAGCGTGGAAGCTCTGATCGTTTTGACGATCCGCCGACATGTACGATGTACGAATCAGAAAATATGTTGGAACGAATTACTGACAGTTCATCGGATTATCCGTTGCTTTGTAGGAACGGACTATTTTTAATGCGCATGTGTCTGACGTCCTTCTGATTATCAGATTAGCTCTTGGAACAAACCTAATATTTGCTCTACATTGTTTTCATATTTTTGTAGGTTTGCTACAAGAAGAAAATCATGAACGAAGTTACTTACCTCTTACGCCCAGGAAAACTCCTTGGCCACTGTGTATGTTGCTTGTTTACCTGATTTTATTTAACTAATATTAAAATTTTTAATGGTTTTACTTTAAAAAATATATAAAACTAAAGCTTTTTAATTAATACCTTAGCAGTGAGAACGTACACATAAAAACTAAAGACTTGCCGTTATTTGTTTTTCTTAATTGAAATATTAATATAAGATAATTGATTTAAGTAGTTTTTGCTAGCTAATTTGCTTAGAATGGATGCTTAATGGTCTAAGTATTAAAAAACAATTGTGAGTGACCCTGGTTTTAATTCATCTTACTTGAAGAAGCACATCTATCTATACAATATGTTAACCCAAGAATTCTTCGAAAAAAAGATAAGACGCTTAATTATATTTGCAAGTGAGAAAAAATAAAGAGAGATTCGAGAATTAGCTGACTGCCTACCGCGATTGGACATATGGATACACCTCTACCGCTAGTGGGCTGGCGTGCACTGTTCTACCTCTGTCTAATCAATAGCATCATTTCATATCTGAATAAGGATAATTTCTTGATTGTAACTTCTATCTACTCCTCGAATAAAAATCAACACCTGAATAGTATCTGACACATACGTTGGTTCATACAAGGACAGAAAACCACTCAGGATGTCCATTTTTGTCTGACAGTTAAGTTGATATACAGGGTGTCTGTAAAAGGTCTTTACAAAAACATACCACATATTCCTTAGACCAAAATAAGTCGATTTAAGTAAAATTACCTTATTACAAAGTTGCTTCGTTTGGGCTCCAGAGGGCCTTGAAGTTACAATTTTTAAATCGTTTTTCCCATATAAATTTAAAACGGCATATGCGATTTTGCTAAAATTTGGTATATTGGTAGAGTTTTATGTGGCAAAAAAAGTGGTATTAAAATTTTGTCCGATAATAATACATAGGCGTAGAACTTGATTTTTTAAATAATTGCACCTTTAAAAATTCTACGCCAATGAAAGAAAAGGATCTTGAGTATGAAATTTAGATTGCCCAACTCATTTACTTTAAAAAAGGTACTCTTGATAAGACTCGATTACTCTCATGGTTTTCACTAAATTTCTGTTTTAATAATTTAGAGTGTATAGGTTTCACAAAAATATTTATTTACAACATAATCAAAATAGAGATTTTACAAAATTTGTTCAAAATGTTCACCATTTTCACGCATACAAAGATTTATAAGTCGAAGAAAATTAAAATGTATCCTTTCCATAACTTCTTCATCACCTCTAAGATTGTTTATTGCATCTTGAATAAGTTGCCAGAGTTGTTCCTCATTTTCTACAAGTTTCCTGTAAACTGTGGATTTCAGATGTCCCTATAAAAAGTAATCCATCGGTGTTAGGTCTGGGGAACGTGGTGGCCAGTTTACAGGTGCGTCATTACCTCTGCCTATCCATTTGTGTGGATATTGTTTATTCAAGTGGTTTCTAACGTTTAAAGAAAAATGTGGTGGAGCTTCATCTTGCATAAACCACATATCTCTCTGAAGTTGGAGAGGTAATTCTTCTAACAATTCTGGCAACGTATTTTGTAGAAAATCCAAATAATTTTCTCCAGTTAATCTTCGTGGAAGTATGACAGGACCAACAATGAAATTACCAATTATTCCAGCCCACACATTATTGCATGCGGATTTTCAATGGCATAAACATGTTCATTATGGGTACTAGTTATACCTCTTCTTGTAAAACCCGCTTTATCGGTAAAGAGAACCTCCTTGACAAAGTTTGGATCTTTTTCTCTTTGCATATTAACAAATCGACAAAAATCCAAACGAATTTGAGGATCATGGACTAATAATTCTTGTACTGGCTTCTTATGGTATGGATATAGCAATTGTTTTCTAAGCACTTTATGAACGACATCTTTACTTACTCCTAGTTCCCTTCCAATTCGTCTGGTGCTTAATTCTGGATCTTCTTCAACACGTTCTAAAATATCTTCTTCAACTTCAGGAATCCTTACAAAACGTTCTCTTCCATTATCAACAGTGTTGGGAGCAAAGGAACCGGTCTCCCGAAGACGTTTCTCAACAGCAGCAAAAGTTGGGTGGCTAGGTACACGACGATTTGGAAACCTTTTAGAGTACACCCTGACACTCTCTCGAGCATTTCCTTCAAAAATCCTAATGTCAGTAACATATCGGTATATTCTGCATTGGTATATTGTAAAGCCATATTAATAAACCACGCATTTGTTTTTTTAATTATTGAGTCAGATAGAACACTTTCAATCGTTAACAAGAGATTAGGTGTTAAAACTTGACAATATTTTTATTTAGATGAAACTATGGAAACCAACAATAAATGTTTTTGTATACGTATTGCAGGCAAATAATTAATATTCCTCAAAAAATCGTACATGGCAAGAATCGAGTATTTTTGTTAAAAGTCTCGATTAGAGCTGTTGAAGAAGATATGCAAAAAGTACATTTTTATGTTTTTCATCGTGTAAAATTTTGTCCGATAATAATACATAGGCGTAGAACTTGATTTTTTAAATAATTGCACTTTTAAAAATTCTACGCCAATGGCAAAAAAGGGGTTTGAGTATGAAATTTGGATTGGGTACTCATTTACTACAAAAAAGTACCCTTGATAACATTTGATTTACTCTCATGGTTTTGACAAAGTTTGTATTTTAATAATTATTGTTTATGTTCTAAAATTACTAAAATGCAAATTTCGTCAAAACCATGAGAGTAATCAAGTCTTATTAAGAGTACCTTTTTTAAAGTAAATGAGTTGCGCAATCTAAATTTCATACTTAAACTCCTTTTCTTCCATTGGCGTAGAATTTTTAAAGGTACAATTATTTAAAAAATCAAATTCTACGCCTATGTATTATTATCGGACAAAATTTTAATACCATTTTTTTGCCACATAAAACTCTACGAATATACCAAATTTCAGCAAAATCGCATATGCCGTTTTAAATTTATATGGGAAAAACGATTTAAAAATTGTAACTTCCAGGCCCTCTGGAGCCCAAACGAAGCAACTTTGTACTAAGGTAATTTTACTTAAATCGACTTATTTTGGTCTAAGGAATATGTGGTATGTTTTTGTAAAGACCTTTTACAGACTATAACTTCATTCTAGTTTAATTTATGTAACACAATTTTTTTGTTTTTAATTATTTTTTGTTTTTAATTATTTTTTTTTATTGCAAATTTTTAATATATTTTTTTAAAGTATCAGATGTTTTTGCTAAATTTTATACATTATAGGGTGCTGAAACTAAAAATTCCTTCCAGCACGATTTTTATTGCAAAACATGAGCAATTAACATTAAAAAGGCACAACAGCAATGAAAAGCTCAATATTTTATTACAAGGAACTATGCATATTTTTTATAATTGAAAAAAATTGAAAATTCCTTCATGGCATATTTAACACTACAGGTTCAATCTTTTTGTTTGAGAATAGCTACTTATTTAAACAGTACTTTTTCATTGTTATAATTTGTTGGGTTTTCCATACCGCATGTATGTAGATACCTACTGTAAACAATAGCATCAATATATTTTATTGCAATTATTAACGAAAATGTGAAGTACCTTACTTTTCCAAGTAAGTAAATTTTTGCTATTCTCAAAACACACATATTGTTACTTGTGTAAATTCCTTTTTATTAATAAATAAAAATTATTAATTTTAGTTTTCAAAAGGATACAATATTCTATATTTCATTTTATTGTGTACTAGGGTCCTGCCATTCTTCATCTGCAGCAGCTTCTAAAATAAATAACAAATAATATTTTACTATAATAATAGATTTTAAATATAATTATTTAGCATTCAATAAATTGTAAACAATGCTAAGATGATATCTTTCGTCATTCCTTTTTTTTTGGTATTATTAGCCTTAATTAGACAGTAGCCAAAATATCTGGTTAGAAGCCTTTCAGGTAAAGGGTTGACAGTTGGTTATGTCAAATATAATATCTTCATTTTCAATTTCCGTTCTCCCGCATGTTGGAAAAGAAAACTTACATGCTGCACGTGGGTGCATATTCATTTTACAGATTTTAAACACGTTTTTAAGAAAAACATTAAATGAGCAAA
>OV651819.1:65065682-65081687 GCA_927349885.1 Psylliodes chrysocephalus | reverse complement strand
GCTTAAAATTGGAAGGTATTGAAAAATAAATCTAGATGAATCAAAATCCAATACACCTTCAACTGTAATAGCTATTTTAATTCACAGATCACTTTTTTGAAGTTTGACAACTGACATGTCCATACGAGCGTTATGCAGTTAATTGGAGTGGTACTAAATTACCTACCTCATGTTTTTCTATTTGAATTACCAGCCCCTGGTTGCGACTATCATAATATGATAATAATAGGGTTGCTTTGTTGGTTACATTTTACAACTAAAATTTCATTCTAACCGTCAAAGCTGAATCAAACAAATTTTGAAAAACCTAAAAAATTAAAAATTTTAACAGCTATTTTTGAAACAAAGCATCTGCTCCCCCTGTTGATAGGAACTATTTGTCTTATTTTGGGTAATTAATCACATCAGGAGTGTGGCACTTGTTTTTTGAAACAAACTCATTTTATTAACAACATAACGATAGAAGGATACTAACTATCCAGGTAGATTCATCTTACAACAAAGCGAATGTTTTAAAATGCAGACTTATGTTTTCACAATTTATTTATAAGAGAAAAAACATTTAAAATGGCGAAATTATAAAATAATCAAAAACGTTTTGGAACATAACCGCCCTTATTTAAAATTACAAATAAAAAAATAAATGTTAATTGAACTTTATACACACGAAAATTGTGATATTTTTTAAATAGACTCTACACAATGAGACCGATCAAAATGTTTTTCCTCGTGTACTATATAATTTCATCGGTTACCCATAATCTCAATGTGATAACGCTACTATGAAGACTAGAGATAAGAAGGCAAATCGGCATACTCAAAATACGGTCCCAAAAAAGTACGCTAATTGAGCTTTTATAATTAACCGCATGGGCGCTGGTACTGATTACGGTGTTCAAAATACATGGCTTCTTTTGGGAATTATACAATATTGTCAAAATAATAAAAATAAACTTGTTTATAGCTAAATAAAGCACAGAACATACTGTTGTATTTATTTCTAAATAAGTCTTGCATGTTTTAATTGTAAAATATTCAATTTTAAATATATAAAATACAAATGAGGTAGGTATGACCAAATTAGAAAAGGTTTGTTAAATGCTAAAATTTGATAAGTACAATTTTGTGTCAATTTTTTTTTTGGATTGAACCCATATATAGTTTTAAGAGCAAAATAAAACACAGTTAACAGATTTTTATTGTTGTAATACCAGTATAAAGGGAGATTTGGGAATGTACATGGTATTACCTTATCCTTTAATTTCAGCTTTCCCCATTATTTTGCTAACAGTACCATCAGTAAAAATAGTCTCATAAAAAGTATAGAACAGCATCATCTCTAGAAAGTGCTTTATCGGGACTAGGAACGATATATATGCTGCCACTGTTCTAAGCGTTTAGTATCCTATAAACAACATTTACAATGATACAATTGGGTTTCAATAAAAAAAATAAGAGTTGCAACTCGTTATCTTACAATAACACTCTATAAAAAATAAATATTCTTTTCTAGTAAGTTAAATTTAATGTATAAATATTGTTGTTTGTAAATCAGGATATGTGACTGTAAAATTTTATATTATAGAAACTTGTAATAAAATAAACTACACTCCGTAAGATACATATTATGACTATTTTACAATAAATATTATATTTAGACATAAATACATTATTTTACTTACATTAGAAGTTTTAAAAAGACATTGAATTTACTTCTCCTTGTTTTCTTTAGTTTTAATTTGATTTGTATACTGTTTTACAATCTGGAACGACGTAAATCTTGTTTCGATGTTTTTTGTTACTCATGTTACTTGTACCCAAGTTCTTTTTTTCACAATATTTTGATTCTTTTCACCGAGGTTTTAAAAAATCACTTCATTTTACACTGACTTAGATAGAAAATTAACACCGCTGTTATTCGACATACCAACTAGTCAATTTCGCGAATTTTATAAAAAGGAGGACGAAAATTTGAAATTTGACCATTGCCGATTCGCCTCCTTCTCTCTAGTCTTCATAGTACTAACTTATTATATGTTATTTCCATACCACCATGGTTATTCCCTATAATATTTTTTTTTATTTCTACACTATCTGGGTGTGTATAATATCGTAAAGCACAAGATACCATTATGCCTGAAGGTCTTTCAACTAACACAATATAAAAATGAAAACAACGCAATAAATACCGAAAAATAAAACCACAAAACTTATAAATAAATATCACGAATGACATTACGATGGTAACACTATGCCGCAGGTGACACCGCTTTAGTATACGAGTAGATGGATCAGAGGTCACGCCACATCGAAAGGTAACCGTCTTGCCGATTCACTAGCCAAGAAAGCAGCCAACCAAATACTTTTTGGAACTGGCCCTTCTATTGGCCTGACAAAATCGGTAGTGGCAGACAAAATTAAATAACATTCCCTTGTGAAATTCAAGGAAAGATGGGATGAAACAAGAAACTGCAGAGTTGCCAGGGAACTCTTAAGTTATCCTGACAACACTGCAGCAAACAAATACTTGACTATGACTAGACAGAATCTGCGTCTGGTCACAGGCATTCTGACTGGTCATTGCCAAGTACGGAAGCATCTCCATATCATGGGGCTGTCAGAATCCGCACTCTGCAGAGGGTGCGAACAAGAAGATGATACCATCGAGCATATCCTTTACGATTACCCGACGCTCTCATTTATTAGAAGATTTGTGTTCGGCGAGTATCGGCCGATATAAGAGAAGCACCTCTTGGCGACGTTGTCAACTACATTAAATTTGTAGGCTGGCTGACGAGCTAGGAGGTGCCTATCATCTTAGGAGGATGCACAATGGGCCTAATGAGGCCTAAGTGCCGTGGGGGAACCCACCCTCCACACGTTACAGATACAGATAGTATACGAGTAGCGACTTCTATTCCTGGCATTTTAGTATGTTGCACGTTGCACCAAAATATTGTAACGGTTTGGCTCTACGGACGAGACAGTGCCAGGGTTTGCCACAACAGTACGAGACAACGAACTGTCAAGGTGACAGGAAACCCAACCTACAATCGGGCAGGCTGACAGAAACTTGGAGAAAGTGTGAGGAATGATCGAGAACGGTCATGGAAGCGGTTACCATGGATTGTTGACGATACGACACTGTCAATTGGGAGTGGAAGATAAAAAGCCGGTCAGCGCGTGGCGGATCAACGTTTCAATTGTAAATAGTAATAATTGTAAATAGTTTACGCGTTCGGATAGTTATTGTTTGTATTTTAATTAAATAAATAGTTTCAACCCACACTCGTGTTACAATTGGTGTCAGGTGTGGGGTCCTGAAGAAAGAAGATGTCTAAGAAGTTAAATCAGTTGCTGGTTGCAGAGCTCAGAAGAGAGCTAAAAGAACTTGAGCTAGACACGACGGGACCCAAGACGGTGTTGGTAGCACGTTTGAGGGAGTACTACGAAAGTCGAGGTGACGATCCTGATGCCATAGAATTTGAAGATTCCTCCCTGAGGGCTGTGAAGTCCTTTGCCGAGCTTGCCGAAAAGATATCTAACCTGTCTACGGGGGTTAATGAAGAAGTTTCTAAACTCTCCACCGAGATCTCCGAGCAGCGAAATGAGCTTGCTGAAAAGATGACCAGCCTGTCCTCCGAGATGTCCAACCTCTCCCAAGCAATGGCTAACCAGGCAGCAGAACTGCGAGCAGAAATTTCCCAACAGGAAGAAAGAATATCCGGTGTGATTGCTCAGCAGGAAGAAAGAATATCCGGTGTGATTGCTCAGCAGGAAGAAAGAATAACCGGTGTGATTGCTCAACAGGAAGAAAGAATATCCGGTGTGATCGCTCAGCAGGAGGAAAGAATATCCGGCGTCGAAGAAGAGATCCAGAAATTACAAGATTTCCTGTCCAATCCGCCACCTCCTGGAAGCAGAGAAGAGGAACCAAACCCCGTGGTAGAAAGGCTGGAGAGCAATCTTTCAACTCTCGAGATCAATCTCCATGCGATCGAAGAACGATTCTCCCGCCAGTCTTCAAGAGTTGAAGATCGACGAGACTTCGGCGCTGTAGGTGAGACCAAAGCCAGAATGAAGCCACCTACCTTCGACGGCAAGACCTCCTGGCCCAACTATCTCAAGCAGTTCAACGCAGCGGCCGACGCCAACGGATGGTCCCCTGGGGAGAAGGCAGTAGCACTCACAGTTGCCCTACGTGGTGATGCTCTAGATGTCCTGCAGACCCTCCATGCCGACGAGTCCAAAGACTTCGATCAACTGGTGAAGCGTCTAGAGATGAGGTACGGCCAAGCACACCTGGAACAAGTCTACCAGTCCCTACTTAAGAATAGAAGGCAGAAGGCAGGTGAGTCCATCCAGGAGTTCGAAGCCGACGTTGCACGGATGGTACGCTTTGCCTATCCCTCGGCCCCTGAAAGCGTACTCGAATGCCTAGCTGTCCAAGCGTTCGTCGATGGAATGAGAGACCAGGAGTTGCAGAGAGCACTGCGCCTAGCCCGTCCCAATGTCCTGGTGGATGCACTGTCAACGGCGTTGGAGTTTGAAGCAGCAACTGCAGCGTCCCGTGCCCATGACCGAGTCCGAGCCGTCACCAGCCACTCCAGCGAAGAGAAACACCATGGAGAGTCCAACAGGGAGATCCTAGAACAGCTGGTGAGCCTGATGAAGACTATGGCGACGAAAAAGAGGAGATCAGTACGATGTTGGAGCTGCGGAGAACTTGGTCACGTCAGAAGTGCATGCCAGCATCGTGACAAGACCACCCTTGAGCTAGTACGGACCAACCTGCAACCTAGCGACCGAATGAAGAAGTACTACGGCAGCCGAGCAGCAGAGTCCTGCTATAAGAAAGGTGACCTGGTATGGCTCTGCAACCCACGAAGAAGGCGGGGCTTATGTCCAAAGCTGCAGAAGAGCTGGGAGGGTCCATATGTCATCAGGAAGAGGATCAATGACGTAGTCTATTGAATCTACAAGGCTCCCAGAGGAAAACCGATAGTAGTCCATTCTGATCGACTAGCACCATTCGCCGGAGACCACGATGAAGGTGTACGAATACAGCGGCTCCAGGACGGAGAGAACCCTACGTTTGAAGACTTTATGAGAAAGTTCGGAGGAGCTGGAAGGGCAAGGTATGGCATCGTTAGAGAAGTTGAACAAGATCTGTTCCAATTGCCTGAAGAATACTCTCTTGTCCACAGCACTTCTGCTAACCTCGACATCCCACATGGTTTGGCCAAGATCTTCAGGAACAAATACGGTCGAGAAGAGGAACTGAAGAGACAGCAACCAGCAGTGGGAAGTATTCTGAAGCTTCAAGATGGTCAACGCGTTCTCTTCTATTTGATGACCAGAAGTACATTCCACCAACGACCGTCGTATGAAACCCTCTGGAAGACCCTAAAACTGCTGAAGGAGCAAGTTCTAGAGCTCAACCTGTCCAAACTAGCCATGCCGAAGATGGACTGCGGTCGTGATGGTTTAAACTGGAGAACTGTTCGAAATATGGTTGAAGTTATCTTCAAAGACACGGCAGTAGAAGTTTTGGTCTGTAGTTTCCACCTCCGAGAACCTGGACAGAAAACCGTTCCCTGTTACTTCCACAAGACATCTTACTGCAAAGAAGGTACCAATTGCCGGTTCAGCCACAACCTTGAAGACATCAACAGCATTCCAGGAGGAATGCATCTGAGGAGGGGGCAGTGTAACGGTTTGGCTCTACGGACGAGACAGTGCCAGGGTTTGCCACAACAGTACGAGACAACGAACTGTCAAGGTGACAGGAAACCCAACCTACAATCGGGCAGGCTGACAGAAACTTGGAGAAAGTGTGAGGAATGATCGAGAACGGTCATGGAAGCGGTTACCATGGATTGTTGACGATACGACACTGTCAATTGGGAGTGGAAGATAAAAAGCCGGTCAGCGCGTGGCGGATCAACGTTTCAATTGTAAATAGTAATAATTGTAAATAGTTTACGCGTTCGGATAGTTATTGTTTGTATTTTAATTAAATAAATAGTTTCAACCCACACTCGTGTTACAATATTTTACTCCTTATAATAAAAAGCTGATTTATTAGATTTTTCTAACTAGCAAATGACAATTTAGAAACTTTTTTGAAATTTTTACCTGAAACACATCCTGGATTTGGACCGCCAAATTCCTTACATATACATTGAAGTTGATTTTGATATGAATTTCTAATTTCCCTAATTTCAATAACATTTTGTTGTATTCTATAATTCACCGGTTTGAAACTAGGAGAAGCAATAATTGTTTGGTCCGTAAAGCTACTACTGCTGGTACTTGATGATTTCGACACTGAAAATAAGAAGAATGTTGACACCACTACAAAGTCAATCAAAAAACCGTACCTATGTAGTTAAAATTATTTTTTTATTTTTCCCCTGTTATTACTGTAGGATAAAAATAGTTGTTTATAATATTTTTTCTACGACTTAAGCAAGACGAAATGAAAATTGGAAACTTTTATTTTAAAATCTTTATTAGTCTGAATGCCACTTACACATTTATAGAAATATTAAAAGTTTGTTCTACTTACTATTGGCTATATAAAAATTATCAAACTTGGTCATTAGCTAGGCACGAAGACGTGTATGACTGGGCATCAGTTTCCGGAAGCACCTCCAAAGAATCAGAGACTTCTATGATTTTTGTTGAAGATATGATCTTAGAATATTCTGCTCTTTCGATTTCTTTTACAACTATTACTGTCGTCGAAGTGGCTTCTTTACCTGAAATAAATAATTACAATATCACGCTTCACACAAACAAAGAATTTGATGTTTAAATGCAAATACTGAGATGGAGACGAAGGATCAAGTAGTTGATATAGATTTACCAATGGAAATTGTAAAAAGCTTGTTTATATTATGATGATCCTAGGATGGCAAATTGAAGTAGCTTGTACCAGGTTAATAAATAAACACACAATCGTTAATGTATGTTTTATATTAAATAATATACTTCAAACAAAAGGAACATTGTATTTTGTTATCAAATGAGTTAATCCATGAAAGCTACATAGTGGACAGCAACATGGACTCCAACAAACAAAAAAGACAGGAGAGCTCTACTGCCCTGCTAAGATAAAAAGCAAAAGTAACATATTTAGCGATTTTGAGTTAACTACACATTGGAGACAACAAAAAAAAACAGTGATTTTTCTGTCTAGAAATCGTTAAAACATTCATAATACAGAAGAAGTTACAGAAACACAAGTACATGATTTTTTACAAATTGTACATGCCACCATAGTGATAAAAGTCACAACTGTGACTTCAGAAGTAAAAAACTACATAATTGCTATTTTATGACTCTTTATTTTTTTTATATATTATTTTGAAACATATTGACCGAGGCAAAAAAGACCTAACTTACAATTCTAAGCAAAAGAAGCATAAACGTCTAATTACATTTTCCCTCTTTATCATGTTGCTATTATTTTATTCAGCTTGCTTAACAAAAGCGTAAATTGTTCTCTTATGCCTTTTTTCGTTCGTTTAATTATTTTGAACCCGGACATTCATTTATGTGGGCTGACAGCTTCCACCATCAATGAAGAACAATCAAAAACTGTATGATTTTAGAGACTTTAAAGAAACTGTTCGAAAGGCTAACAATGGAAAAGTTAAGGACATAGAAATGCAATGATTTTCTTGTGTATCAAGATTGCATAAGTCTTAAGAAAGTAAATCAAACTGAACCACGTCCTCACATGAACGGAATGGTTCAAGTTAAGTTTACCAAAGGAACATTTATTTTGAAATATAAAAAGTCTTTCGAAGATGATATAAATGATTGAATTAGACTTTATAAAGCCATCTTTGTTAAAAAAGGGATTACCCTTGCCTATTTATAAAGAAGTACCAAGAGGATCACTTCCAAAAGAAGACATGAAATCATAAAACGATTGTCGTTACTAATGCCGCCTAACAGAGTAAATTTTTGGAATGCATTGACAGTAAACGATGCTGTTGCTGATCTTACAATTCAGTACGACGTAGATGAGAACGAAGAACATTTCTTTTAATTATTTAGCTCATTAGATTTTTTTGTTTTAAAAACATTACACAGAAGAGTTCTAGTTATTTGTTTCATTTATTCTTTTATTGTTCTTTAGTTTATTGAAATTATGTTAAAAATATTACTCAAAAGTATCGTTTTGTTCCATTTATTTTACTTGTACTAGAAAACAAAACACAAGTATACAGATATGAGGTTCTTTCTTCTGATGTGATGCAAGTTGTTTTATTTGTGATAGAAAATATATCACAAGTATACAGATATGAGTTTCTTTCTTCTAATTTGTTACAATTTGTTTTACTTACACTAGCAAATAAAACACAAATACATATATGAGTTTCTTTCTTCTGAAGTGATGCAATTTGTTTTTATAAAAAGCATATGTTTCGCTTTTTCTTATTAGCATATTCTATTGATTTTGATTTAAAATGCTTGATACCAAACGTTTTTTTAAAAAATTAATACTAAAAATTACGATTTTTAATATATACGTTCTTCCAAAGAAAATTATAGTCTTAATCTTAAAAAAGTTTCAGGTTTTTAAACCATACATAAAAAGAGTAAACTTTTGTTCAAAGTTTTATGCATTTTTCTTGAAATAAATCAACATGAACTTATGCTTTTTTTCCTCAAGAGGGAAGTGTAGGAAGCTGTTTAGGAGTTCAATAATTGGTAACTGTATAAACAACGAGAAGGCAGAATTGTAAATTTACATGAGCCATACGTAGAATCTGTCCCGATATACATTTTTCTTGATAAGGAGCATCTGGCGCCCAACGTGGGGCAGTATATACGAAATGAGCATAACAAGGTGATCTATTTGGAGAATTGGTAAGGCCCCTTTTCATCTTTAATTTTTTACTGCAAAATCGTCAGTTAGTGAAATTAACTGAAAGTTGTCAATTAAAAATATAATTTCATTTCGAATACTTGGAAATTTTGATTAAATGGATTTGATAGGGGAAAAAATATGAATTCTGGCGAAGGGGCAAATTAATTCAAGAAGGATGATCAGATGAATAGTGAAGAATAGCAGAAGATTAAAAAGAACGATCAAATGAGGATTATGATGGAAATGAAGGAGAGTAGGAATCTAAGTGAAAATAAGATAAGACAAATGAGTGAAAATAAAACTAAAATGGAAAAATTAAGGAAAGGCATTTGTAACAAGGTTGAATAAAACTAGAGCACAGTTCATACAAGAAATAGATGAGCTGAAAGAGAACACAAATAAAAGGTAGTAACAAACTAAAAAAGACGTCAGAAAAAAAATTATCTGTAGAATAGAGGTATACGATGAATAGGTACAGGGCAAGAAGATTAAGAAAGTGGTAGAGAAAGAGATGAATTTAGATAAAGTAAAAGATGTAATAAAAAAAGAAAGATGGTGAGAAATAGTTATAAATGTAATTACAGCGGAAAAATTAGAACAAAAGTTTGATGATGATATTTTAAAACTACATCTCAATTGAGTAGCAAGCAGAATTTATTTCATTTGATGATTTTGAGAAACATTTAGGGCCAATACTTTCTTTCTCTGAATTAACACATGATTACAAAATCGCGTGATTAAATTACTTACGATTAATCATGATTGGGCATTATTGAATAATTTATTGTCATTTTAGCATTTTATTAATAAATCAGTATTTAGTATCTCTTGGTAGTACCGACTTTTTAGAATAGATCAGACGTTCCAAGAAATACCACTGATTGAGATAACTTCTTTTTGAAATTGTCAAAAAATAAAAATAAATGGATGCAGTCATTTCTCAACATCCGAATTATATTATTTATTAATAAATTGTATTCTCAATCAACTGGACATCGCTGTTAACAAAAAACTGATGCTTTCTCTTTAAAAGACCTGGTCATTCTGCAAACAGGGAATTTTGAGAACATACTTTGTGAAAAAATGCAAGTAACTCTAAAAATTATAGAACAGTGGTGCAAGGACCATTCACTGTCTATCAATCCTAAGAAGACAGAAATGGTCCTTTTTACGAAGAAAAGGATGAAAATTGATTTAAAACCTCCAGAAATCTTAAACACAAAACTAAACTTTGGAACAGAGGTGAAGTACCTAGGTCTCACCTTTGATAGGAAGTTAACATGGAACTCGCATATAGAAAACAGAGTCAAAAGAGCTTACATTGCTTATGAACAATGCCGCCGAACCGTGGGGCGCACCTGGGGTTTCTCCCCCAGCGTCGTCGCATGGACACGGTTATCATAAGACCTATACGGTGCAGTTGTCTGGGTACCGAAAACCCAAAAATTAAGAGCTATTCGTAAACTATAACAAATTCAAAGAAAAGTATGTCTCAACATAACGGGAGTCATGAAAATAACACCGACCAGAGTCACGGAAGTCATTATTAGTCTCACTTTCTTTGATATTTACCTCAAGGAGGATCTGGTGAGGTGGCAGGAGGCGCTCGATACGCTCCCAATGCTTCAAGCAAACATTTTCACCGAGATATATCTTCCATTAGCCATATAAAGTTATAACAAAACAAATTGGCAGGTACGATTCATATCTATACCGACGGTTCTAAAACGAAACAAGGCTTAGGATGTGAAATATACTCCATATTCTTAAATCTAAACATACAATGCGATGTGAGCAATAGTGCCAGTGTAGTTCAAACAGAGCTAACGGGGATTCTCATAGCAGTAAAAAAATCACCAGAAACAATATCACTGGAAGGAACATGCTCATCTATACAGGTAGTAGACAAGCACTATTAACCATGAAGAGTACTGAGATTCCAAATCAGTGCGAAATGCGAAATCGAATCGCTTTCGATACTCCCAACCAAATACGATATCGAGAAATTTGCTATTCCTATTCGCTATCGAATTGCCCTGCGTTTTGGTCGATTCCGAAACTCGTAGTATTCGTAGCAAGCATGCGCAGTACGTGTTTTAATTGTCAACAGTGCCATCCAAACTGACGGCATACAATAGGAAATTTTAATTTGTCTTTGTAAAGGAATGGTTATGCACACAATTTAATAATTTAACGCAAGAGTAAGAGTATGTATTCCTGATCAGGTGATCACAGTTAGCCAATAGCAGGGCTTAATTCTTAAATTACGTTAAATTAAATTCGTGCATAAACCCACCATAATTACGTATAATAATAGTTTGGTGCTGTTTTGTTTCAATTTAACAGTTATTTAGGTACTTACATTATTATTTTTTAAAGCAGACCTTTTACTTATATTCTCAAAATTCTTAAGAACTTCTTATACCAATGACATAGAATAATCAACAATAACAATGCTTTAAACTGTTTAAACTTCATCTAGAAATCACAACCACTACAAGGCTACAACCTCTACAACCACGTGCTATAACCTCAATAATCTACCGAAATCGAGCAATTCGGCACCATAGAGCTGGCGAGTGACTCGCAATCGTTTTAGTAGATGCGAGTATGATTTCTTGCAAATCGGAATTCACCGAACCGTCGAAATCGAATATTTCGATATCGAATTGTCAATGGGAATCAGCCTGCTGACCACGAATTTACTCAAGGTTAGTCGCGAAGCTTTGGCCGAAGTATCCATAAACAAAGTGGTTACCTTAAGATGGATCAAAGGTCACGCCGCATCGAAAGGTAACCGTCTTGCTGATTCACTAGCCAATAAAGCAGCCAACCTAATACTTTTTGGACATGGCCCTTCTATTGGCCTGACAAAATCGGTAGTGACAGACCTAATTAAAGAACATTCCCTTGTTAAATTCAAGAAAAGATGGGGTGAAACAAGAAACTGCAGAGTTGCCAAGGAGCTCCTAAGTTATCCTGACAATACTTCAGCAAACAAATACTTGACTATGACTAGACAGAATCTGCGCCTAGTCACAGGCATTCTGACTGGTCATTGCCAAGTACGGAAGCATCTCCATATCATGGGCACGGCATAAGAAACAATCGGCAGGCTCACTTGCCGCTGATCGCATTCAAATATTATACTAAGAAAATTTGACCTTGGCGACGCCATTCGGGGATCTTAGTCAGGGTCGGATTAAAGCGTATTTAAAAATTTTGTAATAAAATAAGGTATTGATAGGCAGGATCGTATTAAAACAAAAAAGTAAAAATTTACATAAAATATATTTTAATTTAACTTATAAGAACAGCATTAAGAAAGACAATATGCTCTACAGATTGCGCCAAATAATTAGCTTGTTTTTATTGATGGTCTTAATATTTCTATTAATATTAATTAAGTGTAATATATGAGTAGCCTTAAATATAACTTAACAACATATATTTCTGGAAATTGGAGACAAGGAGCGTCAAATGTTATCTCGGAATTAATTAAATCTAAAAAAATTAACAAACGCCGGATTTAGTGATAAATAACTCAAAATTTTGTTGAAAAATTATTTCAATTTTTGTTATTAAACATACAAAACTATTATTTGACATTTTTAAATTGACAAAAATATCTTCAGTTGCTTTTTTGTATGCTTTATAATAACAATACATGGAGCTTGTATCCAAGTCTTCGTGTGGTAAGGCATATTGTGTACATACGTGGCAACTGTGAATTTGTAATAATTGGCATTATTATTAATTGAAAAATCTAAAGAATTTACCAAAAATTCTAAACAAGTATTTAATGTTTAAATTAAATAATTAAAAAGACACTTATGACAATGAAACAAACCTTCATTTTATTAATTTACATTGAACGTGACATTGTAAAATACAATCAACAGTCACATAAATTTTGGTTTATATAGAAAGGATCACTTGGGGGAAAGGCTCAGTCGGGTTCGGACTAAGGTCCAGAACTTTCGCCCCTCGGGCGAAACCCTGGTTTTTTTTATTGTAAAGTAATGTGTAAAGTTTTTGTGTACGATGTGAATTATGGGTAAATATTTTAACTTAATTTTGTTTAATAATAATTGATTAATTGATTTACATATAAATGCCAATTTTACATTTTCGTCCCGAATTATATTTTATGCTTATCTTTATTACTATTAGTTATAGTGCATTATTCTCTAAATGGAATTTTATTCATTTTTTCTGAAGACTATTTGTCAAGTTTTTTATTTATTGTTAATATACATTTGTTAATGTTTTAATACTTATTATTAATCTCTCCTCCTTTCCCAAACCAGCAAAATACTCCGAGCATTTGAGAAGCCTCGGCGTTTCTATTCCCTTAGGACTAAAAGAGTCTAAAACTAGTTGCCAAGAACCGCTCGACATATGCTATTAAGGGATGTTTTTTTGTAATTTATTATTTTTCTTTATTATTTTTTTTTGCCACTGGCGAATGGATGTTCCTTCAGGACTCCAGGACCCTTTGGCTGGTGATGTCGCTGCCCTAATCCCTTAATAGCATATTAACAACAGTAGCTAAAGACCTAACAGTAGTTGCAAATGGTCTTTAGGCTAACTGGTTGTTACATTTGGTGACGAGCGTTGGCCTTTAGGATTAACTGGTTGTTACAAATTTCAAGACATTTTTTGTATTAAAAATCCGCATATATAATAAAATTTTCTTAAAAAACATTGATATTTTGTGCATGCAATTCATTAATATTCTTGTTTATATTTACATTTTCGACAATATTGCCACCATTACACGCGATTTTGGAAAATGGCTCATCCTTACTAGTCCTACGAATTTCATGCAGCCTTACAAGTAAAGCTTCGCAGTTTTCAGTTCCAGAATGTAATAAATTTAAACATTGCAATTTTTTGAACGTCCTTTGAAATTGGACCGATATAGGATTTATACAGTTACCATCATGGAGGAAGGATAATTAAATCGTTTATTTCAGAAACAACCTAAATCACTTTTTGTCCATATTGGGTTTATCATATTAACACTGTGTTTCAGAGCATCACAGGTTTAATGCAGAAAGAACCCAACTTCCGTAAACATCCTTAGTTATAAGACAATTTAAAATTTTTAGTTTATTTCTAAAACAACTTAGTCCTGGTCCTAGTTCAAAACATTATTTTTTACCTCCTGAAAATTCTTAAAAAGTAACTTAGGTTGTTTCTGAAATAAACGATTCAATTAAGAGTTGCAGATTTCTCACAGAAATTTGGCAGCATGTTTACCTTCAGCGACATATGGAATAGTTTTGTGCAATTAATACTCAGTCGGTAATATAGAAAGATATAATGCTATTTTAGTTTGAAAATTGGCGGGATTTTGAATTTACTTCGACAAAATATAAGAATTTTACATTTTTAATACGCATCTCAGGCGCATTAAAAAATGCAAATAAAAATGTAAAATTTTATGTTAAATAATTTTAGAAGTGTTAAATAAATAATACAAAATTGTAACAAATAAATATTATTTGTAGAATCTTTATTGGTTACAACAATAAACATAATATACATTTTCTGAATAAACAACTATTTTAAATAACATAAAATAAACAAAAATTTTTCCATATTAGTGCGAAATAAAATAAGAGTTCCAGCCATAAATCCTAAAACGAAAAACAAAAAAAATTTAATTTACTACTTAATTTACTAATTTCTTTAATGGCTAATTAAGATTTTCTTGCTTTTTGTAATGAAAATAATTTAGATTTATCAAGATTATAAAGCTTTGTTATTCGCATATCTAGAATAATTATTATCAAAATGAATATCAGAATTAAATTTTTGTTAAGCATTTCAATATTTGGGAATAACACAATTACGATTAATAATCATTTTTTTCAGGAAAAAAAAGTCATTCCTTACAAAAAATTCTGCTTGTTGAAAAAAATTACAAGAAAAAGTTTCCTTTTAAAGTTACGAAGGAAAACCGACAGGATAACTGTGACTTTTCTTCGTAAAATCAATAGGTAATACAGATTTTTTCCTTTTTTCAATTTCTAGTTTCTTCATTTATTAAGACCCTGTACACCTTACCTAACATATTAATATACTAAACCTATTTTTTCGTCAAACAGAATTTTTTTATAATGACTTTTTCCTTAAAATAAAAATAAAGATTTTTCCATTTTGTGAACTCTATACGGGAGATGTTTAAAATATAACATTTTACTTTAAATCCTAATAATATACCTACATAAGTAAATATAAATTGACGCTAAACTTTACGTGACGTTAACTAGGCACCTACCTACATCTTCCTAATAGGTTTATAACTGACAAACTGACCCATAACCTGGGATTTTTTTAAAAGTTTACCGTACATACCTACCTAAGAGGATCTTTAAGAAACCGAAAAAATCATTTAATACAGTTTATTCATATAGTTTTTTTGCTGCACAACTTTGCCCAGACATAGTAAAACACGTAAAACTTAACAAATTAACACTGGAAAACAACTTATATATAAACAGTGCCAAAAAATATCTATAATTCTAAAAAAATAATAACTACATAATACACACATCACAAACAAAATAAATTTAAGACACCCGCTACTGATTCAGCTGCTGCAACTTGTTAGTTTTTGTCGATATAATCGACGACAGGGACGCCACTGGCTTGATTGAGAGGTTGGACCCCAAAATGGCGGAATGCGCGTAGCGTTGCCGCCAAGACAAGTTAGCCTGCCGATTGTTTCTTATACCGTGTCATAAGTCAGAATCTGCACTTTGCAGAGTGTGCGAACAAAAAGATGAGACCATCGGGCATATCCTTTTAGATTGCTCGACGCTCTCATTTATTAGAAGATTTGTGTTCGGAGAATATCGGCTAACACCAGCCGATATAAAAGAAGCACCTCTTGGCGACGTTGTCAACTACATTAAATTTGTAGGCTGGCTCACGAACTAGGAGGTGCCTATCATCTTAGGAGGATGCACAATGGGCCTAGTGAGGCCTTAGGGCTGTGGGGGGGGGGGGGGGGGGGGGGGGGGGGGGGGGGGGGGGGGGGGGGGGGGGGGGTAATCCACACGTTATAGAAACAGATTTAAAAGACAAACAGTAGCTTGGAAAAATTC
>OV651819.1:65047171-65065182 GCA_927349885.1 Psylliodes chrysocephalus | reverse complement strand
TATTATTATTTGCCGTGGCGCTCCAGGGCGATTAAAGATGATTGATGGTGCCATTTGACTTACAGGTGAGGAAAACCTGGAAAACCTCACTCACCATCATCGAGACGGCAATGCATGGCGATTTTATAATCTGCATGTTATATCAATAGAAATTGAATTTCTATTTATACGGCACACATCAAATCCTATACCGAACCATGCAATTTAATTAAAAATCCACATGGTCTGATCTGGGATTCGAAGCCCGGCAGTCTCGGACCATAGACTTGCCTATAAATGAATATAAGCGCGTTAGGCTGCTACACTACCGACCCGATAGGGAAAGCGGAGCGTGCGCGTAGCGCTTGCACGCCAGTAGTTCCCGCGGTGTTAAACGGAACTGAATGTCCAGTTGTTTTTATTATGTTTTAGTTCTTCGCAACTTCTAGTTTATTAGTTCATTCAGTAATATAGTTAAAAAGAATTTGTTTAACTTTATTAGTTAAGTTCGGTTAGACTGGTTGGTGTTTAGTGGAGTAAAATACAATTTTATTTAGTGTCAATATGAATAAACTGTATTTGTGTTTTATGGGAACATTTTGAACCAAAAGAAAACCAAAAGGCGAATTCTAACTACGGCGATCAACTAATTGGTATCTTAGGTGGATGTCTTGGAAACATTCGACGGCATGTTAGTGGTAAACACACCTTGCTAAATTAAAATGTAATTATAATCAATACTAAATTTTTCATACACGTTACGATAACCGAACGGAACCATTACAATACCGATTAAAGAGCGACCAACGTACGTACTTACGTCATGTTATTTCTCGTTCTTCGTTATTTTCTCAATATATATTTTTAACAACGATCCAAACGCTGCACATAAAATTCGAGTCGAACTAGTGAACTAGTTCATTTAAAACATTCGAACTAGTTCATTTAGATTGAACAAATAAATAGTTTATTTTAATAGTTTGCTCGCGAACTACCCATCTTTATAGAAGCGTCAGTTCCTCTAAGGAGATCATCAGTTCACCTCATCATCGCCGGTTCGCCGATCGACAACAACGATTCAGCTCATCGTATCAGTCCCGTCACTGCTGATATACGCAAAACACAAGTCCTTCTCACATTAAATAAACATTTATATCTCGAAGCATTTATGCCATGCACTTAGGCATTTACCGGTATGGTCAGCTTTTCAATATAGCTCAAGTAACAAGTGAATGGTTTTTTAGGCGAATTCTCACCTACAACTTTTCAAATCAAAACTTATTGGTTAATAGTTTTGTGATACTATACTGTTGAATTTTTAAAATGGTTTTAAAGTTAGGTAATTTGTGAACTTTGAATTAACCACCTTAACTTCGAATCAGCAGATCTATAATCAGTGAAACAAGGTAATAGAGATAATAATTATTGGAATAAGCCTTTACATGTAATTGTTGATACAGTCCACCACATTTAGGCAACCAAGGACGTATTTTAAAAAATGTGTATAATCGGCAGAAACTCTTTAGCCCCCAATTTCTACATTAACTATTCACTATTTACTCACTTCGCATCTAGTAACCTGTCTAGTTTAAAAGTGTTGCTTATATAACACAAGATTTAAAGCTGTATGAATTGCGTGTGTTTAGGTGAGTTAAATAGTAAGTATTAGCAAGTATTTTAAGTAAGTGTGGTAGTGGAAAAGTTGCTGTTGTCACTAGCACTCCATGCAATGATTTAGAAATTAGTAATGCAAAGAGAAACACCTTAAACTTCAGGCGTTAAAAGAAAAATTGGGAATTTCACAGAAAGTTAACAAAAAATCTGTACCACTAAAGGGAAATCAACCACAGCAGGACATAAAGGTCCTACAGGCGAACGGCCACCATGCTAGGGCAGCCATAGTATCTAGGATGTTCGACACAGAAGGCTTGGATTTAGCTCTCCTACAGGGACTTGTGGAAAAGTCACCGGACTATAAGTATTAGAAATTAAAAATTTAAAAAACCGACTTCAAAAACGTGCAGATGCCGTCACCACATCTTAACCAATTTTACATGGGACCACCCTTGAGGTACCCCCTTACTAACAAAAAAAGAATCATAGAAATCGGACAAGATGGTAAAGCATTATCGCTAAACATACATAAAAAATGAAGAGTTTGAGGATTTTCTCATGGATCCAATTATTAGATTTATAAATTTATATGGAACCACCCCTGAAGTACCCCCTTTCTAACAAAAAAAGAATTATTGAAATCGGACACCGTGTTGAAGAATTATCGCTGAACATACATAAAACAAAATATCGCGACGAATTAAGAACCTCCTCCTTTTTTGAAGTCGATTAAAAATCACCACAAGGTAAGCTATTATTTTACATCAAAGGGAATAAAAACCCACCGTATGCATAATTTACAGCCACAGGGTTAATTGTACACTAATACCGGTGCTATGTTGTATGCTCCGCCTACTTCTCAGGAGAGATGATCTGTCCCCTGCAATACTAGGCAGAATCATTGGCCATTGCGAGGAGCAGAAACTCAAGCCCATAATAGAATGCGATGCGAATGCACACCACACTATTTGGGGAAGCAACAACGTCAATCCAAGAGGCGAGTCACTCTAGGTAAAGGGTTAGAAATTAAGAATAAAGGCAATAAACCAACTTTTGTCACTGCCAACGAAAAAAAAGTGCTAGATATGACCATATCGAGAGGCACAAATTAACAAATTAGAAATTGGCATGTGTCCGATGAACCATCGTGTTTAGATTATAGATATATCCGATTCCATATATAATGTCCAACTAGTACAACAGACATATATATGTTAGAGAGGCACAAATTACCAAATCAGTAATTGGCAGGTATCCGATAAAACATCGTGTTTAGATCACAAACATAATATCCGATTCCATATACAATGTCCAACTCGAGGAGCAGACAGGTTTAGAAACTTGAGAGGAACGAATTGCGAAGGGCATCTACTTAAAATTTCTCGAAGAGTCTCCCAATGTACGAGAAATAAAAACACTCGAAAAGGCGGTGGAATTGGTAAACAAGGCAATTACTCATGCGTATCAAGAAAACTGTCCCGAAAAAGAGAGATGCCAAGCGAGGAAGACAGTCTGGTGAAATAAACTGCGAGGCGAGGTGCGAAGGCTATTCAACACAGCCAAATTCACACAAAACTGGACTGCTTATAAAAATAAGCTCACATAGTATAAAAAAGAGGTACGCAAGGCTAAAAGAAACTCATAGAGGAAGTTCTGCGAAGAAGTCATAGAGACCAACGTAAGCGCTAGAATCCACGCATAGACGAAGCAGAATTAGGCATCCAATAATGCTGACATTATTTATTCCATTAGAAGATTCTTATCAACCTTTATTAACGAGCAAAATATTAGAGAATAGAATATACATGGAATATCTGACCAATTAGGTATTTCTAACGAAACATAAAATTAAATACTCCAATATACTCATACTTACAATATTAGTTATTTCGTCAGTAGAATATACGCCATAATTGGGTTGACCATCTGTCAAGAAAATAATGATGGGTTGTTTCTTGTCATTGGTACTAGCAGCTCTTGCGATTTGGCTTTTGACTAGATAGAGTCCAGTTTCCAATCCTCCAATCATATAAGTTCCTCCGGAAGCTCCCATGCCATTTATAAGGTTTTTAGCTTTATCGATTACCTCTTTAGTTGCTGGCAGAGGTCCTGGCAAATCATGTTTCTGAAATAAAAATTGTTTGATTGAAATAAAAAACCTGGAAGTGTTAACCCGTTGACAAAAGTGGAGGTCCAAGTTATGAAAGTTAACTTACGCTGATTTCTGGGAAGGGATCAGTGTAGTTATGGTAAATAACTTCGACAGCAGGTTGTCCTTCGACATTCCAAACAGTAGTTTGACTGTTAAACTCCACGATGCTCAAGGTATCTTCAGGTTTCATCTCTCCCAATATACTGATCATAGCGTCCTTTAATTGTTTTATTTTTAGGCCGCTCATACTACCACTAGTATCCAAAATGAAGAAGACGTTCTTGGGAAGAGTTTCTGTATCTTTGGGAGCAAAAAAATGGACGAAGTAACCATCTTGGAGTAAAACCTAAAACATCAATATGATAACAACTCGTATTTCGTATTTGCAATAAAGGTGAGTTATGAAGGGGTGCTGATAAATATGGAGCTAAAGCTATACCTCTCCACCATGAGGATCTCTTTCAACGTCATATTGAACTACAAACTGTCCAGATAAACCTTCCGATTCTTTTCCTTTTAGTTGGTTGGCAAAGTCTTTTTGTTTTGCTGCGTCTGGATGGAAAGTAACAACGCCACTTGTTTTATTGATAATTTCGATTTGTGAAGATGGATCGATCTTTTCTTCATTCTTGTTGATTTCATTACCAGATCTCAAAGATGGCGTTTTGATGAAAAGCAATGGTCTGGATTCTTTGACATTTACCTAAACAAAATAGATAAATGTTAATTTTTGAAAAATAAGAATGTTAAAACAAGGTAATTTTTAACATACTTGAACATTTAAATCTTTAACAATTTGTCCAGGATGGATGTTTAGGATCAATTCGTATTGGTTATTTTTTCTTTCCAAAAGTTCTTCGTAGGTTAATAAGAATGCTGCCTTGGCTTCTGGTTCTATGTTTATAGAGACAGTGAATCTGTTGGAATGTCTCGCACTAACTGACACATGCGCAGCACTTTGACCACTAGAGACAGCCTAAAAACATTTTTAATCATCGAATTTTTGTTGAAAGATGTTAAATAAATTGACTAATCTTCCCTAAATACGGACATATGGCATATACAGTGTGTTTCATAAAGTTGGATTTCTATGGAATTTTATAGATTGGAAAAACATCGTAGAGCATTCACCTCTGCTTTTCTTAAAACTTAAAATAGCCCATATTAAAATTGTATAGGTACTACATTAGTTATCTGTCAAATTCGATATTTTTATAAAAAAAAACGTTAAATTTTTCGTGTTTTAGTGCACAGTTGTGCCATTTTGTATTTGATCGCTATGAGCGTGCAGCGTTTCATTGGGTAGGTTAGTAATATGTATTTACAATACGTACATACAATATGTATTTACAATACCTAATTTAAAATTAAAAAAAATTGTATAATAGTAGTTTATGCTACAACTCGTATAACCATGTCTGTAGCTCAAACGGTTGCAGTGTAATTTAACAAAATGTTTCTATTAAAATACCCCAAATTCAATTTAAAGTTCTGTTTTCTTCCATTGCTGACTGTAATACTTTGTCTCACTTGCTCTTTATAAAATAGGTTCCAACTAGTATAAATATGAAAATGTGTAATAACTTCGATAATAACTTACTTTATTATAAATATTCTTAGCTTCTTCCTTTTCTTTTACGTACGCTTTGTAGCTTTTTCCTCCAATTTCCATTACGAATTCGGAAATAAACGCTTTTTCTGGAAGAACGACGGAGAAAGTAGCTTCTTTAGCTGTGGTTTGTGGATTTTTCACTTTGCTGTGTATTAAAGTTTTAGCGAAACGATTAGATACGTTGGAATTGATATCCATTTCGTAAATAATTGGAAAATCAGGTTGAACATCGCTTGTTTCCTATAAAAATAAAGTTATTAATGACAGTAAAGAACATAAATCTTAATTATATAATTAAATAACAAAGATAAAAATAAATTAGATTGTTCAAAATACATTGTAACTGAACCTTTTTTAGTATATGCAAATTTCATAATCTTTCCTAAATAATTCTATAAAAAAAATATATTAATTCTAATGTATTCCAAGAATTTCATCTTGCGTTTCAAACACCTGTATCGATGGAGTAGTTTTACAAATTCAGCCAACTTTTTTTAGAAATAATACAAAATAAAAAAGTCGTTTTGTTCATTTAAGATAGTTTTGTTCTTATACCAACCAAAAAAGAGAATCCTTCAAACATTATATCAATTCTGGATCTATGTCCCACGATTTACAAACTAGTTTACTGAGAATCCCGAGAAATTATATTTTGCGTACTTTCTAAAGTTGGAAGTTCCAGATGAATTTTTTTATCTAGAATAAGTTCAAGAAGAATGATCTTCCTTATCCAAAGTGGGTTGACGGAGCTTTACAAATTTTCCTCTCTTTCCAAAGGGAATCACAATGGTTTTCGGGGATTTACAGAGAAAGGTTTCCTCTTGCACTAACTCATAACCCGTTTAGAGCTCCTTGAATTATGTTGAATACATCTGTTTCTGGAAGAAACATTAATATCCTGATAGAGAGCGTTTGGCAATCATAGAGGATGCACGATAGACTCATTTTGTTCATGCCTTTCGCAAAGTGCAGAGTTTGACAGCCCCATGATGTAGAGGTGCTTCCGTACTCGGAAATGACCAGTCAGACTGTGTTCAGAGGCAGATTCCATCTAGTCATACTTAAGTATTTGTTTGCTGGAATTATGTTAGAGTAATTTAAAAACTCCCTTTCAACTCTGCAGCTTCTTGTTTCATCCCACCTTTCCTAAAATTTCACAGGGGAAAAATAATTTTTTGTTTGTCACGACATAGTTCAATACAAGGGCCATATCCAAAAAGTAGTCTTCTTGGCTAGTTAATTGGCAAGACGTTACCCTTCGATGTGGCATGGCCTTTAATTCTTCTGAAGGTCACCACATTGTTGATAGATACTTCCACCAAGGCTTAGTGAAATTCTAGTACTAAGCCTCAGTAAATTCGTGGTCTGTCCAGGGTAAGTATTGCATGTCTGTTATCTGTATAGATGAGCATGGTCTTTCCAGTGATATTTTTTCTGGTAATTTATTTTTGCTATGAGAATACACGTAATCTCAGTTTGACTGTTTAGGTTTAAGGATCTGATGTCTGATCTAAATATTGTAGTAAATACCATCATCTTGTTACTGATTACTAAATAGTTACAGGCAACCTTAAGAACTTAGAATGGAATGAGAAGAGACAAGCTAACCTCAATTCTTCCCTTACGATTTTTGTTTATGATGCGGTGTAATAACTTTTATGTTAATTAATGTTTTACTTAATTTTAAATTAAACAACCATAAACAGATGTATGAATATATAAAACATTTATTTCAACAACTCGCTTGAAGCCAACCCAATTACTACAAACTTCAGGTGTGGGGTACCAAGGGCGGCTCCAAGACGAATTTTCGGGGGGAGGGCGGCATTGCCATTAGATATTCCATTTTCAGCATTTTTTTTTAATAAAAGGCGGCCTATATATCGTAAGAATTTTCTTCTCGGCCCCCCTACACCCCCCGTGTATGGTCCCCATGGGTCCCCCTGGAGTCGGCGTTGTGGGGTACAGTGTATGTTTGAAGATTTAACTAACCACTTTCTGTCTTAAGTGCAGTACAATTATGAATACTATGAATTCGTCGACAAACATCTGCGGTGAAGCCGAAAGCAACAGAGTTATAAACGAAAGTGATTTTAAAAATTTCGCGCGAGCTCAGCAGGTATAGTCCGATCTAAAACCATGTTTTAGTTTAAAAGAATTAGCACTCGTGGTGCTGTACACACAATTTGCAGAAATCTACAATTGATGGTGGAAAGAGTGGTGTCATTTGTCATTGGTCAATGTCAATATCATAATATTGCCAATTAGTATTATTTAATTGTTTGTATTTGGGAGTGTCCTGGATTCTGGATGAATAAATAGTAAGTATTTTGTAAATTATTGTTTATAGTATTGTCAATTTAGTTTTGTTAAACTGTGTTTTTAGTTTTCAATATGTTGATTTTTTGATTAAATATGTCGTGTTGTTTTGTAAACACTCTGAAAAGGCATCGTTTTCCCAGACTCGATTCTAATAACGATTTATTTAAAATTTGGGTATTAGCTGTCCACAGTCCGTTTTTCAATAATAAAACAACACAACAAATTTGTAAAAATATTTAGTATGTGATAAACATTTTGAAGATAAGTTTTGAGTTCCTGGTACTCACAGAGGTCTAACTGTATTTTTTATTTGTTCCAGTACAAACTTTCTTTAAGCCATTTGGAGTGGCAGTATTGTATTGTGGAAGACAAAATAGCTTAATCAGGGAAGTAATACCATTTTTATTCATGCCTCACTTTCTGTGCTTCCTAAAAGATTTAAAGGGTGCAGGAAAAAAAGGGACCAAGTCACAATTACCAAAATGTTCAAGAAAGCAAATTTAATTTAGACTGACTAAAAACAAACTTTTGATACTTTGAGGTAATTGATTGCAAAAAGATGTTACTTTGTATACAGTATGTACTCCTAAGTTGGAATCATATGGAAAACTTTTTTATTATTAATTTTAGGAAAAAAAGTTATTCTTCATAAAAAGTTCTGCATTATATAAAATCTAGAATACAGTCATCAAATATCAATTTTTTTTTAGTGGTATGGGAGGTTTGTCAAAAAATATGAATTTTGCTCAGGAGTAAAGTACGTTTATTTTTGACAAAATCGAAAATTTTCATTAAGAAAAGTTGATTAGAATTGAAAATTACATTCAAATATGCAATTACACCGATCTATCTGAAAAAAGAGATTTTCTTATTTTTTATAAACTTTTCTATACATTGATTGTAAATATCTGAAAACGTTATAAATTACGTTAGCACATGATACGCTTTCCTTTACTTAATGTTTGTGAAGAGTTTAGCAATTTTCTTAATGAAAATTTTCGATTTTGTCAAAAATAAACGTACTTTACTCCTGGGTAAAATTCATATTTTTTGACAAACCTCGCATACCACTAAAAAAATTTGATATTTGATGACTGTATTCTAGATTTTAGATAATGCAGAACTTTTTTTCCTAAAATTAATAAAAAGTTTTCCAACTTAGGGGGACATACTGTATATGCTGCCTGATTATATTGTAGTTTATCACTAAAATAAACAGTTGTAATTTTTTTAATCTAAATACTGAAAGTGCCAAATAAATGGTAGAAAAAAAAATGCTAAGTCCTTGGACATAATTTTAAATGCACTGTTTTGCATTTGCTAATTTGGTTTTATTACATGGAAACATACTGGTATTTTACAAAATAGGGCGGTTTTAGTTCAATTTTGATAAAAATATGACTTAGTCGCTTTTTTCATTTGTTTTATAAGTTTATTAATATTTATTTTTTGTTCCAAATAAAACTCTTCAACCGCTGTGGAAAATGAAGCAACTTGACTTTCCAGCTAATTAACACGCTACATTTAATTATTCTATTTGTATGTTTGTTTTTTGTTTCAATAAAAATAATTTCGTTGATCGTGCTTTTTAATTTTTTGTCTTTTAATATAGTAGTTATCGCAACAAGTGCTTCTATCACGTGTTACGATCAACATTTTTTCTACAAGCGCATTTATTTCTAAAATAGAGAATTAACCTGTATAATGACATTAGGTACAACATACAGTTTAAGCACAGCTTATACAATACAGCTCCACAACTCCGTGTCGGCGTCTTTGATCTGGCGGTCGAGAACCAAGCAAGACGGAATGGTGCTATCTCTGTTAGATTCAAGGGAAAAGTCGGGCCCGGATTAAACAATTTTTTTATTATTGAAAAAATTGAAAACCTTGGCGTAATAAGGTTGGTCACATGCCATATTAAGTAAGTTTTGGGAAATTACATTTTGAATCTTTCAAATATAATTAAAAAAAATTATTTAAATATAAATATTACGAAAAATAGCACATCTTTCGGATTAGAGGTAAAATAATTTATATATGGCTAGTAAAATCCTCGTTAACAAATGTTTTGAGCTAAAACAGTCACTTCACGACAAATTGTGGCTTGGATCCATTTTACACCAAGGGCTTCAATTGTTTAAGAATTGTGTCACGCTCGTGGATGCAAATCAAGTGGTACCCCCGTGTCTCTGGCAAGTGTTACTCTTCGCGCAAAGGGTTTATACCTAGATAAACGAATGCTTCGACTGAGGTCTGGGAACTCTATGGTATTTTGGAATTATAAAGAATGTGTGCTTTTGTTTTAACAATATTGGTTATATTTAGATGTATTCTTATTATTTGAAATACAGATTTGTAGAAGTTATACTTTGACAGTTTTTATTAATATAATATATTCAATTTTTATCTGACCATACCGAAGTAGGAAATTTTAAAACTTTATAGTAATGTGAAATTTGAATTACAATATTACAAGATATAACATAATTAGTACTTATTTTAGGTAGGTACTAAATTTGTACTTGGAGAAAGTAATATCGATTTTTACAAGAAAACTTGAAAAGTAAATTAATTTAATTCCTATTTCTGATGTAAAACTTAAACCAAGAAAACAAATAAATTGTAGTTTGTTCAACAAGGGTGCATATGATAGCCATATCACACAAAGACGAAGTTTGAGCACGACGTCGTAGGCGGAGAACTCAATCGTCTGATTGTGATATGAACAATCTACTCGATATGGTCAGTATATTTTTTCTACGACCCACTAACGAAAATCTACAAATTTAAAAAATTATTTTAGGTTATTTAGACAAAATAAATAATTTTAAAATAATTTACGAAGTTGACTAATTTATAAAATAAAATAAACATGAAAAATTAATTAGTCCTCGGCCTAGATTCGATCCCGGACTTTTCGCGTGGAAGGCAGATGCTCTGTCTTCATCTTCACCGAAACTTTCAGGACTTTAGTTTTAATACTCGTAATTAAATTAGTATCATGTAGTTTAATTAAAAATTTTTTTTTTAAATGTGGACACAATAGAAACAAAAATGCTATTATTTATCGAGTCTGCACAAAAATTTTAATGTATATTTAATATCAATAACTAAAATATATATTGACAATTAGTTTAACAGAATTGTCACTTATTTAAAAAAATTTAAATAATAGGAGTTGGGTGACCAAAATATGAACTGTGATTTGTAGATTTAATTTTGTTAAAGTGTTCTTACTACCTAAAATGGATATGAAATATATTCGTAGTTGAACACAATAACATACTTTTTCGTTTTGTAGTATGTGCGTAGATTGGCTAATATCCATGCACAGATTACAAAACGAAAAAGTATGCTATTGCCTTCAATTGAACGAATATATTTCATATCCATTCTAGGTAGTGAGAAATTCGCCAATCACCGTTCATATTTTGATCAACCGAATGCTATTATTTTTAAAATTTTAAATAAATGACAATTCTGTCAAACTAATTGTCAGTATATTTTTTAGTTATTGAGATTAAACATACAATAAAATAAGCTATTCTTTTGGAAAACGTTAGCATGGATGACTAAAGGGTATTGGGTTAATTAATTCTAAAAGTGTGGTACAAATGTTATTTTTTGTAGCCAATTCTTCAAAATTATTTTGAAATATCTTTTCAATATTGAATATTAGTTCTACAAATTCATCAGTTGACAGTTGCAGATTTCCAAATGTATCTGAATTGGCGTTATTATATGCCTCTAAAAAGCAATACAAAGAAAAATCATCTATTTCAACGTGATCTTTGTTATATTTAAGACAGGTATCGCAAGAGTGGATCCGCAAGGCTTTTATTAAAAGGTAACCACACACATACCTGATAAAAATTTTCTGTAGCAATTCGTCTTTACAATAATTTAGGGTGTTAATAATTTCATCATAAAATAAAATACAAGGTGTTCCATTTAAAAAACATACATTTTAATTTGCCAGGCAAAAACGTGACACCCTGTATATCCAAAGATATTTTTAAAATATGTAGGTATTTTTCAAATCCATATAACTTTTATTTAAAACTTTCTTGCGTGTCTACAACAAAATAATGAACAATAACGCACTAATGGGACACCCTGTATAAATTATATTTTTAACAATGAAAATTTCTTATAATGTGGTACTTATCGGTTTGGGTCCTTGGTAAAACTAAAAAATGTTTTCTTGCAGGTATAACCCTTATTAAAACAGCTTTTGACTGCACAAACAGAATGATGTCTTTTTTTTCATTAATTCTACTCACAGCTAAAGAGTCACCAAAATAATAACAGTACCTTTAACTCAAACAAAATCTACGAAATTATAGGCTCCACGAAATTATACAATCAACGAAATTATACGCACGACTCAACACCTTACCTAAGTACACTTCTGAACGCCAAAACCGTCTTTTCCCTTCGAAGGCGGAGCTTAAGCGATGCGCGACGAAATCGACGCAAACCGTTGCCGCCAAGAGAGTGTTTTAGCTGTATTGTATAAGCTGTGGTTTAAGTATACATATATTAAACCGTTGTTATGTGCTGAATTGGTGTAGTGGTTCCCACATAACATCAATGTTCTATGAATATACTAAGAACGTTCTGTTTATGTTCTTTTTAGTATGTCCTTTTTAGAATGTTCTTAGAAAATACCTAGTATATACTTTAAAAGTATATTCTAGAAAGTATATGCTGAGTACTTGCCTTAAAAGTATATTCCAAAAAGTATATACTGAGCACGTGCTATAACAGGACATTCTAAGAAGATACTAAAAGTCATATACCCAGTATGTACCTCATATTCTGAGAATGTTCTAAATGCTTGCAGGTAAAAATTAACACCAAATACATGTAAAAAAAAGTTTATATACATATCTATATGAATATATAAATTTTTCCCAGGTGCCGATCTATTAATTCGTTAGCAAACGCACTAATGTTTAGGCCAAAAACAACCTTAATAAAAAAAGATAAGAAGAAGAATAACATAACCTACAATTCCTACAAATTCGTTTCAGTACAGAGATAAGACATCTTCTCTGTGTTTCAGTAAGTAAATTAGTAAAAATTAATTGCATCGTGTGTTCTATATAAAAATAAACAAGTTTTACAATATTTGTAGTTTTTAGGACCTATAAGTGATGTTAGAACACAGGATATCCCAAATATTAATTGCCAGTGTGAATTTATTAATATGGTTAATACTAATGGCGGATTGAAACTAAAATTACATACACACTTTTTATGAAAAAAATCCTGTAAGGCCAGAAATTGACCTGGAAGAACTAGAAAATAAGCTAAAGGAGGAGGAAAACTACAAAATGGTGGTAAGTAATTAACAAAAATATATTTAAACTTTCACTAAACATAATAATCATTTATGTAACTCTTGTTTTTGTCAGTGAAATGCCATGTATAATTTTTAATGTTTCCCGTTCGACAAAAATATTCCATTAGCTATGTACAGTTAATTTGTATATGTACCAAGTTTGTTGTTTTTTTTTTTTTAGATTGAATGAAGATCCAATGGAATCAAGCAAATGATACTCAAGCAATTGATACAATGAAATATTGGTTGGTTAAGGCCAAAGAAAGAATTTGTATTAAAAATAAGAATAAGTATGAATTTTTTGAAATAAAGATTTTATTATATACACTTATTCTTTATTGTTCAATATTAATGAAACATCCTGTATTAGGGTGTCCAGTATATGCCTAGCATATGCTATATTTAAATACTAAGCATATACTTAGAACGTACTATCAAATTAAAGTAGATACCTATTGCATACTGTACACATACTCGAGTACATTCTCAGCATCTGCATAGCACGTATAAACAAGGTCACGTAGCATATTCTTGGTATATTCTGAGAATGTTCCAAATGCAAATAAAGTATATTCTCAGCACATGCACATTCTTAAAAAGCATATACTGAGAATATGCTATGAATGCATAATTGTTATCTAGGTTAGGGTTTCGGGCTCATAACGCAAAGATCTTAGGTTCAAACCCGGGCCTCGGCGGTAAGTATACCTTGTTTTTTTTTTTCAATTTATATTTCTCTGCGTGCGAGAAGATAAACTTCTCGCACTCGAAAGAGTGCGAGAAGATCATCTTCTCGCACGCTTGTAGAAAAAAATATTTAAACTTGTAGTCAAGTTAGGATTGGTTCCTACTACTCATTTTTTGTTTTAATCTAACAAATATAATTGTATCGCTACAATAACGTAAAAACGGAGTTAGTATGAACAAATCTTAATTTGACTACCACTTTTAAACTAAATAGTGAATGACAATTTTGAATGTTCCCGCGTTTTGTATTAACTAAAGTGACCGCAAGATAGCGCCACTTCCTTCCAAATAGTTCAAAGAATTTGCATACGGTGCTACAATACTGTCTTGATTTTTAACATTCCCATTTCCATTCTAAAAGTAAGTGATCTGTGGAGCTTAGTCCCAGTTTTCACCAGGCCAGAGCAACTTCGACATTATTACTTTGATTATGTCCATGAATCAGGCTAAGACGTAAAACACTGCATTGTTACAAATGTTAGCAACCAATCAACAAAACCAACAAGTGCAAGAGGATCATTGAAATTATACCGTGATACCTGATTTTTCCAAAACTATTAATAATTTTAGCGGTGTCGATTTATCAAAGAGTAAAACTAGAGAGTACAGCAGCCTTGTGTTACGCTGGTTTTAGGTAAAGCAATTTATTTCAACTCAACTTTTACAATTCAACTATATAACTGATAACGTATAAATTTATCATCAAACTCTAACTCCGACGTCAGGTACATCGACTTATATAGCTTGCTAGAAACTTCTCAAATCATCCAGATTTTTTTTGATAGGGAATGATATTTATAGACCTTTCTAGACATTTCTAGACATTTCTAGACATTTCTAGACATTTCTAGACATTTCTAGACATTTCTAGACATTTCTAGACATTTCTAGACATTTCTAGACATTTCTAGACATTTCTAGACATTTCTAGACATTTCTAGACATTTCTAGACATTTTTAGACATTTTTAGACATTTCTAGACTATTAACTTATTCTTCTACTTGTACTTTTACTTATGATGACCGCAGCATACTGTAGGGTGATGGGTGACATTGTACTTCTATTTTTATTCGTACGTTTCCTATAACAGCCGTTGGCTACTGCAGGGTGAAGGGTAACCCTTGTATATATGGCCTTCAAAGTTTACCCTAGAGGTAGCCGATATAAATTGAACGGAGCAGTCCTCCATTTCATTGGTATGCAGCTCATAGAAATCATTGTACAACGTGGACACAGTTTGAGTGCGAGTTCAAAGAAAAATTTATTTCAACCACTCCCTTGAAGCCAACCCAATTACTACAATATCAAGGGGAGTGAGACTAAGAATAACTTCCACAGTTGTGGATATTGGATATAACCTATTCATACTTTTTAATTTCGTTAATAATAGTTATCATGAATAATTATTAAATTAATTGAATAAATAAATAACTTCTACCCGATAACTTGTAGGTGACATTTGTTCGTTTAAAAAAAATGATAAAGTGAAATTGTGTATTATCATTATTATTAAGTAATTTGTTTAATATTTTAATGCAACCGATGATGCCGAAATCTGTAAATAGCACCTACAGATAAGTGACATTCGTTCGTTTTAAAAATTGATAAACAAAGTGAATTTTTTTATTATTATTAATATTAAGTAATTTATTTAATATTTTAATGCAACCGATGATACCGAAATCTGTAAATAGCACCTACAGATATGGCCAATTTAATAAACTGTGCACGATATGGAAAAAAATATTTTTGTAAATTGTTATATAACGTACTCAAAATTACACCAATCAATTTTGTTGCTTACTTTTGTTTCCATTCTTTGACTAAAATGTAGTATTAATTTTATTTCAATAACTATGATGTTGTGTACCTATTTAGTAGTTTTATTGTTCCAATATATATTACTTACTTTTTTTAACTTAGCACCTTCGGTAGACGATACTACAAAACTGACATCACTCGGGGCACTTAGTGCCGATTTAATCATTAATGTTGCCAAAAACGGCAATATCATTAATTTCAAATACCTGAAACGAATTAAAAATTATTAGTATCTATATAATTATAATTATCATAATGAAAAAATTTGCATGCAATTTAAGGATTTACTACAGCCATTATAAACGATAGCAATAAAATAGGAACATATTTTAAATTAATTGCATTGTAAATAACTTTATAATAATTGAAGTTGACGGTGAAATTGAAATGTTTTGGGTTGGTACTTTAGCCACTTTCACTGCATTACATTTTAACCTTGAAATATGCCAAATTAATGATGACGTAATTACGGTTCCACTGACAATTAAAGTGAGTGCTTTTTTGGTTCGTAAGTGGATAACATGCATCAAGTATATAATCATTTAGCAACCAATTACATACATTTAAACTACTTTTTATGACCAGCAAACGATAATTAATAAAAAAATAAAAACAGTAAAAACGTATATGTCAAATATTGTTAAAAGTTTGGTTATAATTAACTGTCAGTGGAACCAAAATTTCGTCAGACTTTTATGATGTATTGCAACTGAACGTTTGTGTCAAATTTGTCAAACTGTTTATTAAGAAAATTATATCCCATGCGGTCCATATGTTTGAAATAAATTTATTTTTAGCGTTTTTATGTACTCTTGGCAAAAATCCTGAAACAAGTCGATTTCTATTTTTAATTTGGCAATTTAAAGTATAAAAATATTACCTTTTTCCTGTACTCATTTGAAAAATTTAAATAAGAAAGAGGGTCGAGTGGCACCTTATTTAAAAGGAGTTTTAATTATCTATTTAGAAATATAAAGTTTTTAAATTTGGTGTAATCAAAACAGAAAATTTATGTTGAAAATGTAAAATTATTATTATGATCCTATTAGAGAACTTTATGTAGAATGAAACAAAGAATGTTACATAATATTTAGAGTTTATTTTTTCTTATTTAAAATTTTCGAGAGGGTGCTCATATTTCAAAGGGGGCGCAGGAGGGGGTAATATTTTCATACTTGCCAAATTGAGAATAGAAATAGATCTGTTCCAGATTTTTTTTTTTTGAAAAGTACATAATAACGCTAAAACTGAATTTATTACATACATATGGACCGCATAGTATAAACACATTATTTTAAAATCACATAAATAACTTAAAAATATAAATTCAATTTTAATATATTTATTATTCTCGTACGTGTTAATCTCAAGTTTTTGGTACCTCACTGCGCTCTGGCTGATTGCATCTGGCGATGCAATATGTTGATTGAACGCGAGAGGTTTCAGTGAATGCCTGTAGTTGAAAAGAGAGGTCAACAAATCCGTGAAACAGCGTGCATGCTATTTTTAGCATCATTTTGTGAATCGCACGTAGATTACGTCAGGACAGTTGACTTCGCTTGGTCCAATGATTAGTCATTGTGTTTGGTCAAGGTCTGACTGGGGACTGTAATCCGCATGTAGTTGATTTTTGCTTTTTTGGTACAGAGCTCAAAACATGGGTTGATGTAAAAAACTGATTTAACCTAAATTTTGGAGATCAACGCAACATAGATTGCTTGGTTTAAGATTTAATATATTTGCATTATTTAAAAAATGAGAGTCTCTATAAGTTTGGCATGAGATATCAAGATTCCAGGAGCCTTAATATTTCAAAATAAAATTCTCTAAATTTACACGATACATCCCCTGTGCATTTTCAAAAAATAAGTTTTTATTCAATCATATTATACAGGGTGTCTGTAAAAGGTCTTTACAAAAACATACCACATATTCCTTAGACCAAAATAAGTCGATTTAGGTAAAATTACCTTCGTACAAAGTTGCTTCGTTTGGGCTCCAGAGGGCCTTGAAGTTACAATTTTTAAATCGTTTTTCCCATATAAATTTAAAACGGCATATGCGATTTTGCTGAAATTTGGTATATTGGTAGAGTTTTATGTGGCAAAAAATGGTATTAAAATTTTGTCCGATAATAATACATAGGCGTAGAACTTGATTTTTTAAATAATTGCACCTTTAAAAATTCTACGCCAATGGAAGAAAAAGAGTTTGAGTATGAAATTTAGACTGCGCAACTCATTTACTTTAAAAAAGGTACTCTTGATAAGAATCGATTACTCTCATGGTTTTGACGAAATTTGCATTTTAGTAATTTTAGAACATAAAAAATAATTATTAAAATACAAGCTTTGTCAAAACCATGAGAGTAAATCGAGTGTTATCAAGGGTACTTTTTTGTAGTAAATGAGTA